>CM054058.1:300169887-300519505 GCA_028641055.1 Alopecurus myosuroides | reverse complement strand
TGGATCATCAACGAACAGCTACATAGGTAGCGATGAAGATGATAATGGGAGCGACTTAGGGCGTTTCTGAAGATCTGAGAGTTTGTGGAGTGAAATTCTCCTGGGAGACATGTACAAGTTCACCCATTTATGAATAAGTTTATTCATCCCTTATCATGTCCTTTAGATCAGCTGATCCATGAGCACGCATAAATGTGTACTCCGTTCGATCAGCTAATTTATGAAACTGAATAAATTCGTTTACTCTATTGCGTACTCTTTTTCAATCAGTTTTATCCATTGCACTAGTTGTAAAAATGATGCATGAGCATGAAGAAGCAATACTGGTTGCAAAAAACAAGTCGTGTGTCCATAAATCCTTCAAGTTCAAGCCTAGAATAAAATCATAAATAGCTGAATGGAAATACTCTCAAGAGTTCACCACAATAGGAAAATCACTACTCCATGGGGCCTAATCTTGTTAGATGACACTAAGCATCGGGCAATGATTCAATGGCAGCGCGAACAATACTCGCATCACATTCTAATGCCACTGGGAGAGCACCAAGCCTCTGTAGCACTGCCTTGCGCATGTGTGGAACTTTATAACGGTTCCCTCCCAACTGCTTTAACACTTCTCGCATGCAGTCTTGCAACGTGAGGAAGATTCTGTTGCTGCGCTCGGGTGGGTACTCGTCAAACGCCCTGCTGTACCTTCAACACAATGTCTTCAATAGAACCTGCACAAATAGTCCAAAAATCAGCGCAACTCAAATTAAACGTATTTGCATTACGGCAACTTGAATAAATACCTGGAGATAATTTGTGAAAAAGTGATTGCAGTGCCGCAAAAAAACTTAAATCGAGAATATTTAGGTCCGGGGGGAGTTTGGAGGCTGGCAAGTGAGACGGATGTCCCACCCTTCGGCTTGAGCCGCATCCATGAATTCTGGGTCATCCACGGGGAATATGCGTCTTCGCATTATCCTGTTGGATGTATATTGGCATGCCACGCTCGGCTGCAGGCCATCTTGCCCTGATGGCAGGAAGCAGAAAATTTATCATGTAGTCCCGGCTTACCTCTTTAGTAACTGCCGGGAGTACTTTAGTGACCTAAAAACAATCAAAGTAATCACCATATCAATAAAAACAGTATACTCATCATTGGAATACAGGCATGTAAACGTTAAACTTACCATGGTGCCAGCATCTCTGTTCTTGCTCTTTCTCTTTGCTGCCTCCTGGTATGTAAACGGCCAAATTCCAAGCTTTCCATCGAATGTCATTGTACCTTCAGCATCATAGCGTGGCCGAGCGACCGCGGCCAAGAACATCACCTACACAAAAACATGAGCGTGCCATTATTAACAATACGTTCATAATCATGCAAACACTTAAATTACCCATATAAACGTTCTCACCTTCTCAATGAAATTTTTGCTTTGCGTGCTACGGTACGGTTCCTCTTCGCCAGGCGCCAAATAGTAATTCTGGCTACCGCGTGAGCGGTAGAAACCATTTCTCATCAATGTGTATGACATTGTACATCTCTTTAAAAATTGGATCCTCCGGGACTGTAAGCTCATCAAACATTGACAAACAAAATCGTACCCGAGCTACCCTGTTGTCATCCGTCAAAGTGGACTTGATGGAATTTGAGTGACGCCTTAAGAAGCCTTCCTTCATACGGCGCCATAACGTGGTCTTCGCCATGTTCAACTCGTTTGCTAAATCCTTTAGTGTGGTTCTTTTCCTCAAATCTACTTGTTTGATAACCTCTGGATCGAAGTCTATCCTCTTGCGCCCACAATTTTTTACCTTCCTGTTTTCCAGCCCCTGAATGCCACCAGCTTCCTTGCATTTATTCCACCAATTCTGAATTGTCCGCACAGGTACGCCTGTCAGTGTCGACACTTCCTGGGACACTCCCCGAATCATTATCCCAGGAGTGGTCCTCTCTAGAACCATCGTGTAGACAGTTTGCTTCTCATGGAGTTTGTACCACCTTCTTTTCCGCAATGCACCATTTGCGCCTGGAGATTAAAGGAAATGAAATTAGTCGGATAGTTAGGACTGCAAATTCATTCATGCAACACTTTAAAAAATTCCAATCCGTGAAACAATTTAAACTTCCATTGAACACACCTTAGACTGATTAAGTAAAAAATCCAGTAAACTGTTGCATTGCACTGATTGAATAGTTCAAAACTTGCGATGCTAATCTACCCAATACTCTGATGCAACGTGACTAACATGAGTACTCCATGCAAAACAAAATTTAGTACGGTCACCTAGCAGGCTAGTACTCCAGCAACGTGTAAGAATCAGTACAGGCACACAACAGGCTACTTCATGCAAATACTCCAGCAACGTGTAAGAATCAGTACAGGCACACAACAGGCTACTTCATGCAAGGTGAGTAAAACGAAACCTGGCTACTTCGTGTAAACACAGCAGGCCACTTCGTGTAAAAATCAGTACAGGCACACAGCAACGTGTACTACTCCAGCAATCGATTGGTGCCTGCGAGTAAGAATTTTGCATGATGGTTTATAGGACAAATATGCAAAGATTACCCGTCGCTAGACTGGCTTCTCCATTCTCAGTGCCTTCTTCCTCGGGTTCATCTTCTACATGCTCCTCGGTGCCGCCAAGCCCACTGCCTCCATTGGTGTCTGCGAGTAACAATTTTGCACGATGAAATTTCTCTGCTGCAAGAGTTTAGAGATTGTGCATAAATGAGTTAACTTGAGGCTCCCTCATACCATGATCGTCTTCCTCGTTGGTGTCTCCCTCAGATTCAATGTGTGCATGCTCCTCAGCGTCACGGTGGCCACCATTGTCGTTCGCGGCTGCAGTCACAATTATGCTCAAAATCTACTCACAAGTGGTGCTGTCCCGACTAGACAGGATGAACTACGGATAATCTACTGTCATGAGAGATTGAGAGGTTACCTTGGAGATTACCCAGTCCAGGCCATCTTGTCACCGGTGCTCGCAGATGACTGCGCCCTGTCAGTCCAAGACGTGATCGCCCACGTGCAACCACGCCGCTGCCGCTGCCGCTTCCTGCCTCGCTGCTACGGTTGACGATGGAGTGCACCCGCTCACGAAGCCAAGGGTGCCTGATGGGAGGAATGCGCAACCCTTGACCCGCCAGCCCATGACCTCCTAGCCCGGTGAGTCCTAGCCTTGCTCCATGCCGACGATCAGAAGGTTCAGCTTGATGAGCATCTACCATGGAAATAACAGTAGGTCATGTACGCATCACATACAGTGCAAAAAAAATTATGGTCAATGACAAACCTTGTTCGGGAACAACCCAGTCGTAATCATAGTTGAGATTGTCCGCATCCTGATCAAACTCTTCTTCCACTACATCCCAATCCAGTGGTGCTTTCCCGTGATTGGCCATAGGATCTTGAGATCGGGAGAGGATAGATGGGGAGAACTACAGGAAGAGAAGCTGCGGAGGGAGTCAATGGTGAATGAGGAGAAACCACACATGGATGGGAGTATTTATAGGGCGGTGGAGGGCGGCTGGAAAATCAGAATTCGGCCAATCCCGCCATTGTCTTGCCGCCCATTGATACGAATGCGACTCCTCAAAGTTTTTGCTGGTTTCTGTACCCTGGGATAGAGGAATCGAGCGGGAGACTTTTGGAGGCTTAGGAGGTGCGCTCGTTTCCCAGAAATATTCCGCGCCAAACTAGTTCCCGCTAGAGACATCGAGGCGATTGCGGAGTTCCGCGGTAGAGTTAACGAGGGAGAGATACCGGGCGGATTTGTTGGCGATCGTTTCTGTAGATGGCTTGTGGAGAGGAAGGCCCAAGAGTTACGGTAGAGAGATAAGGCACAGATGACTGTTTCCTATTTTTGCTGATACGGATTGCTCTATTTCTGTTTTATTCCAGGGATAAATCAGTCCAAAAGTCACGTGTTAATATTCGTGCAAAAACGTTAGGCACCTTATATCAAGGAACGGAGGGAGTACTAGCTAACAAGTACTCAGGACAACTTAAACCTAATGATTCACTATCTCACACCCCATGATTAACAATTTGACTAGTAATAGGATTATTGTCACAATAACTTGATTCATCTTAATCCAACTGTGTGAGCTATCCTCGGATTGCTTCTTTGGATAAGGGGCGAGATCCAGGATGAGTTTGTTTGAAGTTATCTTTCAGTTGGTTACAACACTCGATCTTATCCCCTTTCTAATAGTTGGAAGTGATAGAATCTCTGTAGTTGGTTAGCGCAGCCAGTTGCAGCATCTTTCATATACCCCTTCCTTCCGTTGAATCCAAGTCATCTGTGCTTGTGTTGACGGGCTATACTTTGGTGAACTGTGAGTCTTGCTTGCCAGTACGTCTATGTACTAACCCCTTTGGGGCTGTGGTTTCCGCAGACTACGATTACGAGGATCCAGGTGACGGCTACTACGTGGAGTTTGACGAGGCTGCTGACGAGTAGTTAGCGAACCCGGGCAGGATCCGAGACATCGTGGATGGGCTCCGTCTTTATTTCAGTTTCCGGTGTCTTAAGCCTATTTGGATTTTGTCTGTACTCAGACCCCTTTGAATGCTTCCGCTTATGTAATGAATGCTATGTTGGGACATGTGTCCTCTGGATGATTGTATTTGCTATTTCTGCCTTAGTGAAGGCCATTTGCTACCTCATTTCAATCTTTTGTGTCGTAGAGGCATGTTGTGTTATCCTTTTGTTCAAAGCCGTTGACGTACCATGTGTGTATGGTATGAAGTACGTCAATGGTAGTGTCCTGATTTCTACAGGATAGTTTACATCGACGGTGAACAGTAGCGATGGGTTGTCACACATAAGTGTTGGCCTACTCGTAAGAGGACGCGGGTGCCGGAAAGCCCCGTAATCCCATCAGAATACTGTTCAGTTCGTACGGTGAGTATCCTCTAGAAGTCCGGGTGCGACATGAAACCGGGCCAAATTTGAACTACAGGTGCCTTGTAATTTGCTCATAATTTTTTTGTAAAAATTATTTTTAGATACACAAGTACCTATTTGTTCATAGATACACCAAGAGTTTCACAATATTCATCCCCTAGCCACGAAACGTAATGCCCGCCGTCTTAACTTTTTCCTATAACCGGCATAGAAAATTTCAGAAAATTCAAAAAAAAACTCGAAATGATGCAAGACCTTTGCGTGGTGTTATTATATATGTCCTAGTATCCTTGAAAAATAATAAAGCAATTAGTTATACTTTTCTAATCTTTTCCGGCTCACGTAGATGGGCCATAACGGCAGATTCGTCTTTTTCTCCACCGGACCTATGGTTTCTCCGGCATCATTTTGATTGTTTTGAAGAGCGCCGCGAAGGCCATGGTGACGCCGCCCTCCTAGCTCGGCTATGCCATGCTGCCCGGCACGCACCCTCCTAGCCAAACCCTAGATCTCTTCCTATTGTGTAAGCAAAATAACAACAACATGCTTCCAGCCAATGAGGTGTGCCCAAACTTTACCACGCGGATTGACCGTCCACAGCTGTCCATCCGCCCCCATCTTAACCGTCCATACGGGTGAAGACGCACACACGCATAGCCGCATAGGGGCCTACACGGCTACACAAGTGGACGAATCTCTCTCTCAGTATATCAGTAAAATAAAAAGAAATTTACGTGGGCGGATGTCAAAGAAAAAAAAATCGCGGACGAATCTGAACCAAACGCATCCTATCTTCCTCGTCTCTCCCGACGCAGCTCGATCCCCTTTCCACACCTCCGCCAGTTCGACGCCATGGCTGCACGGCCACCCCCGGGCCATCTTCTCACGCACCCCGGGCTGTCCTCTACCCCACCCAGGGCATCCTCACCACCTCCCGCCACTCCTTCCCTTATCCCCTTACCGTACGGGCTGCTCTTGCGCACTAGATCGAGCGCCGCCGCCCCAACCTTGCCGACGAGAGAGGCGCCGCAGCTCAGCTACCACGGCGTCGCCGCTAGCTTGTTCGCCAGCACGCGCGTACATCGGTACTTGGATGCGCGGCGTGCCGTCGAATTCGCTGGCCCGTCTCGCTCCGTCGCCTAGGGTTTGCGGAGCTACATGCCGGCATCGCGGACCCGTACTGGGTGCCGCCTCACGTGTCTGCAGCTGCTCCACTGCCGCCGGAAACGGTAGTGTCGTGCCTGAAGCGGCCGACGAAAAAGACACGGCCGCTGGAATCCTCCGGGGGAAGACGGCTAGGTGACACCACCAACCCACCTCTTTCTTCACCGTCCCCCTGCCGCACCCTCGACGCCGCCGGCTTCGCTCTTTCTTCACTGCCCCTACTGCACCCCCGACCTCCCCTGTCTTAACCTCCCCTGCGCTGGAGTCAAGGTATGGTTCTTGTCCTCCCTTTCCCCATATCTATAAGTTGGGCTGTAGATCAATGCTTGTGGTTTTGAGTGAAGTGAAGGTGTGTATGCTATGGTTTTGAATGCATGAACTCTGAATTCTGCATTGCAGCTAGTTAATTCGGGAGTGCAGAGTTTGCTTTTTAGGAGATAAAGTCTGGATCACTTTATGATTCTCTATATGCAGTAGCAGCTTTACTTCAGTTATGCAGGTTATTTCAGGAGATGATGGTCTGAATTCCTTTGTGATTGTACTAGTTAAATAGGTAGAAAGCTACACATAAGGGCGAGATAAAAAAAATCTATAGATACATCAATTTCTTAATGACTATTTATGCATTAGTACTTAAACTAGTTATAAAGGTGGCATGCCTGAACATCCCTGGTCTACTTACGCTATTTTCGGCTTTCATTTGCCAACCTAATTTCTCATAATGCTTTTAACAACAGATACAAGTTCGCTTATAGTAATGAAATAATGTATACACCAGATATTTTGCCAAGTTAAGATGGTTTGTCTTCTTTGTACACAGTTGTTTGTGTTGAATGAAAGTAACTCAAGGCGCAATGCCTCTTATTTGTTTTTGTAATTTCAGATAAAATATTTGGCTATTGCTAGATGTAAGAAGGGACATTGGAGTTTGGAGATCATATTAATGCTTAAAACTGTGAAATGTGATGTGATGTACCTTACCGTATTAATCTCTTATATGAACATTCAAAATTTACAAGTCCAACTTATATGAATAGCTAGGATCAGTTAGGGTTGCAACACACCATTGTATTGACATATAATTGTGCACATCATACTAATATTGAGTATTAATAGGAATCTGGATGTGTAACATGTTGACACGCCCGCAGTACGGCGGGGAAGTTGCTGCCGGTGTCCTCCCGCAGCTGAAGATGATGTCGAGGTGCAGCTAAACAGTCACCACTCTAGCGAGGATAGCTTCAGGGCTTCGCTCAAAGGAGTCAATGTCTGCCTCATCCATCTCTGGCCAAGGCAACGAAGCCAAGGTACACACACCAAAATCTCTAGAGAGAGGTAGCTGCTTGTAGATGCAGACTACATATCATGGTCTAGAATGGCAAATTGTGTGCTTGTATTGTAAAATCATCTCATCTTTTGCTTGTAGTGTAAAATCATATTGCCATATTAAGTACAAGGCATCCCCTACTTGTCTAATTTCTTGCGGACAATATTTGTGCTAGGTAGTTGCTACGGAAGCCAAAACCTGAGGTACGGTTCTTGAATTGGTTCTCCCAGCTAGCATGTTATTTAGTTACTTAGCAAGGGGCTCATGGTTATGGTTAGCTAAATTTATGGCAGCTCATATAGATTTATTTGGAGTACCACATAATATTTGCAGCTGCTCTTATATTTGATTTTGCACATTTAAAACAAGCAATGGTCCATTTATGTGAAACTTTAGATTTCAGTTCTACTCTATTCTTGTCCGGATATGTGCTGCTGCTCCTATATTAAATGGTGAGTAGGAAAAGGTTTTGTATGTAACTTAGCTTGATATTTTTTGCTTAACTCGGTATTTAGTGGTAGTAACATTCCTGTCCTTTCGTATATGCTCGCTTGATGCTGACGTCGATGCTTATTTGTTTGCCTCAGGGTATGATTGTTCTGATCGCCTACTTTACTTCAACAGCCACTTAGTGTGCTCCAAACTCGCAGCCTGAGCACGTGTTCTCGGTTTGTATGTATTCATTCAAAAATACCTGACGAAACTGCAGCAGTAAACATGAATAACTTTCAGCCAGAGTATCATGGAAATTATTTTCTCTTTTTCTCACACTTGGCTAGAATATCATGGAACCCAAACTAGCATGAATAGTTGTCAGCCAGAGTATCATGGAACCCAAATTAGCAGCTAGTTAGTATGCACCTTATTCTTTTAAAAATATTTGAACTTTATAAAATATTTCATCTTTAGCTAGCCAGTGGAACATTTGGTGACTAATTTAGTTGTCGCTGATGGTTGTAATACTATTTATTCCCAATTATCATGTATTTCTTTACTTTTGTTTTTCTCTAGCTAGTTGTATTTCAGTATTTTTTTTTGTTCCGGTCATCAAGCTATGCCTACGGCAATTGCTGTAGGCATACTGCTAAAAAGCCGTCGGCATAGCTCCCCCGACGAGCAATATGGGGCCTCCACGTGTCCAACTAAGACCGTAGGCATATGCTAAAAGGCCGTCGGCATAGCTCCATCCACGAGCCATGCGGGGGTGCCACGTGCCACAGTTTGGCCGTCGGCATAGCTCTGTTTGGTCGTCGCCATAGATCTATGCCGACGGTTTTTCTATGCCGACGGTTTTTTGGAGCTATGCCTATGAAGAAGTTGCCGACGACGTTTTGCCGTAGGCATACAATTTTGCCGTAGGCATAGCTATATGCCGACGGCTTTTGGAGCTATGCCGACGGTACCTGGCCGTCGGCATATAGCCTGTTTCCTGTAGTGGGGGGGGGGGGGGGGGGGGGGGGGGATATCGAATTTCCCCTCAAGCTAACGGAAACATATAATGTCTGGATGTGCAACGGTTTACTGAAACATCTAAAAAACAAGAAATGACGCGTGTTTTAACCGAAAGTTTCCTCACGATCCTGCTCAATTTATCTACAGGCTATGTGCGTTGATTGAGTGCCGGGTTGTGTTGCCCAAAGGTCAAAAGCGAAGAAGACTTGAAGATGGAGCGAAGCAGATTCTGATGGTGATGCGAGAGGTGATTTTCATAGCTGACGGGTGGACGCCAGGGGTGGCAAGACTGTTGGAGTGTTGGGATTCCCCACAGGATCGATCACATCAAACTAGACGAACACACACACGCAAAAACTTTTGCCAAGGGCACGTGTCGTACCCGTTCTTTTTCTTATTTCCTTCTCTGAACTTTTGGTTACAAGTTGGCTTCTTACAACTGACGACATAGCCGCATGGGCTGACCAAACCTATACCTAATCGATCTAGTATATGACCACGAGTAGACTACGACTAGCACAAGTAGCCGACTCCTACTCAACTTTGAAACACACATGAGCAGCTAGCTGCTACTACTCACGGCAACACTTTCCAAACTAAACTAGCTAGGACGCGTACCCAGCTTTAACTATCAAACTAACTCACGCTGATTAGGCAAGATTATTTCTAACAATCTCTCCATAATCTTGACTCTTGTCTTCCGTGCTTCTCTGATCTTAACTCCTTGCAAATATGCGTCTTTGTCTAGATCTCGCACCACGCCAAGTCTGATTGGCTCTCCCCAATTTCAACTTGGCGAATTTTACGGAGCAAAGCAAGCATGATCCGGACTACCCAGACACGCTAGAAACCTTGTGGTAAACACCACCCATGGATCACTCCATCCACCTAGCTGTGATACATGCCGACACCTCGTGGACTAAACCATCCACTCCAGCCTCATGTAGAGTCATGACCTCATTGAAGAGACTCACCTTCTCTGGTTTACCGCCCCCCACACTTGAATTGATCCTCTCGTCAAGACATGTAGACCTGGTTGAGACGCGCTGACAGCCACACGCCATCTTGTTTTTGCGCCTTCGTCCATGGTGACAATTCACACCAGACAGTCCCTCAACCGCGACGCTTCAGCTGCAACAGATCCTCACAGAGACGAGCACTTGGACACACCGACGACTCACTGACACGACGCCGACCACACGTGCAAACGTGCACACACTTTGACTCATCTAAACACCCGGTTGACGATCTTGACGAGACTCCCGGCACCGCACCTCAGCACCACCGATTCCTCAACGAGCATCCACCTGCACCGCCTTGCCGACGACAACTCCTGCTGCCTCCTCCTTGTCACTTCGTCGAGCGACGACCCCCGCCGTCTTCCTCCTTGTCGCTCCAACAAACGACAACCGCCCGCCCCGAGGCGCTAGTACGGGTCGCCTCCCCGGGGCAAGCGTGCCATCAAATCTTCGACCTCGCTCTGATACCAAATTATTGGGATTCCCCACAGGATCGATCACATCAAACTAGACGAACACACGCACGCAAAAACTTTTGCCAAGGGCACGTGTCGTACCCGTTCTTTTTCTTATTTCCTTCTCTCAATGTTCGGTTACAAGTTGGCTTCTTACAACTGACGACATAGCCCTGCTTATATATACGCACGGGCTGACCAAACCTATACCTAATCGATCTAGTATATGACTACGAGTAGACTACGACTAGCACAAGTAACCGACTCCTACTCAACTTTGAAACACACGTGAGCAGCTAGCTGCTACTACTCACGGCAACACTTTCCAAACTAAGCTAGCTAGGACGCGTACCCAACTTTAACTACCAAACTAACTCACGCTGATTAGGTAAGATTATTTCTAAGATGGAGTAGGCACAGCTTGTTGGGTGGTTCTTCCTTGTGTTTACTGTTGGCTTGTTGATGGGTATCATACCTTCTTTGCCTTTGCTTCAGCAGTTTGAGAAAAACTTGTGGTTGCTAGGTGGTTGTTCTCTCGTGCTATTGTATGGCGCCATGCTTTTTCCTTAGCTTTTTAACTCGTCTTGTTTTTTTTCGTTTTGCAATGATGTAAAATTGGTGGTTTCTTTATATGAAATCGACGGGAGGCTGTTTCCTCAAAAAAATAAAACTTGTTCTATCAACCATCGTCACTTGACTGATGATTGCTATTTTTATATCCGCTTAATTTTACTTTAATACGCGGCTGATGCTACGGATCTAGGTTTTTACGTCATTGAGAATTGAGATAGTCTTGCTGTCTTTTCTTTCTAGGTACACCAACCCCATCAGCGTCTTCATCGCGCAATAACTAATTTATCAATCAAACGTGGTTGATCCATCCATTTTTAGTCCATTTCAACAAGTTATGAAGGAGGACACATATGGGGGACGAAAATTCTTCTCAAGAGATAACATGCATGGGTCCTTTGCAATAATGGAGATGATGAGAGGGGAAACTTCTTCTGGCCCCCATGCTCATGAATCGATTCAGGCCTAAACTGTTCTATAAAATCGGCGCCTCGATTCGTTCATCAGGCATCCAGCAACCATGTCTGCTCTGAGAGCACCGTGTATCCTGGCCGTTGTTCTGGCGGTAGCCGCGGCGACGCTGGCCACGGCCCAGCAGTGCGGCTCCCAGGCAGGTGGCGCGACCTGCGCCAACTGTGCCTGCTGCAGCACCTTTGGCTACTGCGGCAGCGGCGCCGCCTACTGCGGCGCCGGCTGCCAGAGCCAGTGCAACGGCTGTGGCAGCAGCCCTCCTGCCGGCGGCGGGGTGGCGTCCATCGTGTCCAGCGACCTCTTCGAGCGGTTCCTCCTCCACCGCAACGACGCGGCGTGTCTAGCCCGCGGCTTCTACACATACAACGCCTTCTTGAACGCCGCCAACGCCTACCCGGCGTTCGGCACCACGGGGGACTTGGACACGCGAAAGCGGGAGGTGGCAGCCTTCTTCGGCCAGTCCTCCCATGAGACCACCGGCGGGTGGCCCACCGCGCCCGACGGCCCCTTCGCGTGGGGCTACTGCTTCAAGCAGGAGCAGGGCAACCCGCCGCCGGTATACTGCGACGGCAGTCAACAAGACTGGCCGTGCGCGCCCGGCAAATCGTATTACGGCCGCGGCCCGCTCCAGCTCACCCAGTAAGCAACCACCAAACCTCTCTTCATGCTAAAAATATATAAAGATGCGTCGTCTATTACTTATTATTTTCCGACTCCTAACTCAAACTTTCTCTTAATAAATCTGGATGATTTCTTAATAAATAAGCCGTGTGCATCCACTGGATGCAGAGGCTGGGTTTTTCCGTTTTAAAAAAAAAAACTCAAACTTTCTGAATTTAAACAACTCTATATATGCATAAGTATCAAACATGGATAATAGAATAATCAATCCAATCAAATTGGTACTCCCTCCTATCTGTATTAAGTGTCGAAGGAAACTAGCATCAGATATACAAATTCTTAGCTTCGCCAACGACACTTATTTAGGATCGGAGGGAGTACTAAAATATATTTGCATATCGTCCAAAATGTAAAAGGCATAGCGTGCCTTTGTTCGCCTCGATTTTGCTCATGCGTGTGTTTCATGTGGACTGGTCCAGCAACTACAACTATGGTCAGGCGGGTCGCGCGATTGGGTTGGACCTGCTCAACAACCCGGACCTGGTGGCCACAGACCCGACAGTGGCGTTCAAGACGGCGATCTGGTTCTGGATGACGACGCAGTCCAACAAGCCATCGTGCCACGACGTGATAACAGGGCGGTGGACGCCGACGGCCAGGGACAGTGCGGCCGGAAGGGTACCTGGCTACGGCGTGATCACCAATGTCATCAATGGTGGGATTGAGTGCGGCCATGGGCAGGATCCAAAGGTAGCTGACCGGATCGGCTTCTTCAAGCGCTACTGCGACATCTTCCAAATCGGCTACGGGAGTAACCTTGACTGCAACAACCAGCTGTCGTTCGATAAGGGGCTCTCGGTCTCAGGTGGGCTCGCGGCACAGTGAGACCGTAAGAATATGAATCCTTGATCTATGCATGTGTGGGTATGATCACCAATAAATTGAAAATAATCTCAAGAAGAACTGTATGAGTAAATAAATGGATGAATAGACTTCCCATATGAAAGTGTGTGTATATGTATGTGCATTGCTCGATGCACGGGATGGAGGTGTCCCCACATTTATGCAAAATATATGCAAATCTATGTGCCTAGGACATGGGACGACGCACTTGATTCCGGCTATATTAGTTCGAGTATGATGTATTCTGCAAGCGGGAAGTAACGTGTAAGAGAAGAAATTTCAAAAGGAAAAGTAACAGGGAAGTAATCTTACATTTGTTTTCAGCTGGATGAAAAATTTCACAGATAGTATCAACAAAACTGCAAGTCAACATCAGAATCGAGATGTTTCTCTAGAATCGCTACAAACTAAAGAAAGTGAGACCAATAGAACTGATAGATCACAAAATTTCCAAACCAAAAATTCATGTAAAATCGACCATATCAACGTAGCGAGGCCTAGGCTTGTTTTGAGAGGAAATTATGTACAAAAAAAATCATGCCAAACATACCTTTCAGCTCACACATCATGCTGCATCTAGAAAATCATAAATGCTGCTCCAATGGACCATATGATACAAAAATCAATAGATGCTTGCGAGAAGTGTGCAATAACGTAAGGTCAACATGATATCATTCCATTCTACATCTTATCTATCAACACAAGTAAATCCACATTACCGAGCAATAGTTCACACACCATCCTGATTATTGATCATGCATGCTTAGAAGAGGAAATCACCTCAACAACGGTGATAGGAAAGAAATAATGTTGATAACAGCTATGGCGACAGATAACCACTAGAAATAACCTTCTATCACAGTTCAAGGAAACATCAACATAGTTCTTGTTGATAACCACTAGAAAAGATTTTTTTTGTAAGGAAACATTATATCACAGTTTAAGGAAACGACAGGATGAAACATAAGCATAATAGTGTTACTTTAGATTTTACATTGCATCATCCTCTACCGCTTCTTCTTGTCCTTATTCTGATTGGACACAATTAGCTGGACGATGAACACGTTCAAAATAGAGGGATGAGTCTGTTATGAATAGGCAACTTGTATTATTAGGAGGCTCATGGGGCATATATATATTACATATGACTTGAGATAGAAGTAAGGAAACCTAGACTAATACGGACTCCCAGACCTATACTAACACTCCTTAACACCCCCCTCAAATGCAAAGCGTATGCAATAGCATTGCATTTGAAGAAGTGTAACACTAAAAAAACGATAATCCAAAATCCGCGTCTTGAGAGTGTCGTTGTAGCATGAAGAGTCTTCAAAACCTGTAGAGCCAAGCCAGAGACCGTTATTCGATCAAAAGAAGAGCATGTCACAAACGATCATAGCACAAGAAGGCCAACGACATAAGAAGTCCAACGGCGAAAGAATGTACGTAGATCAATGACAACGTGAAATGAGGCCACAAAAATCCCATAGAAGGATCAGGACCGAGAAAAGGAGGCCACAAAAGGACCGAGGCCACAAAAGGACCAATAATAAGAGGCCACAAAAGGACCGGAATAGGAGGCCACAAAAGGACCGAGAATAGGAGGCCACAAACGGACCGAGAATATAGGCTGGCACATGAAGGTATACTGGACTCTCATGACATAAGAAACACAAGAAGAAACGACGGATCTGGTGGACGCAGCGGAAAATATAGAAAAACTAGAAAGCATTGCACCATGGAAAATCACCGAAAGAGTGAAGAGAGATGGTGCTAGTCTGCTAGATAACGGGGGTTTTTTTTCACGGAATCGAGCTGGACCAAAGGTAGCCAAACCAGCTAAACAAGGCAGCCCATGCGAACCGAGCCCAACCAAAACAGCGGATCAGATCAGCCCAGCCGATCCAATCTGGAAGCTAGAGCAGCACACGTGAATCGGTCAACACACGGCCAGACGATGTGCCACACCGGAGATCAGCGAGCGGCGGCATGATGGGAACGGCCCAGGCCATATGATGCAGGAAAGACAAGGCGATGGAAGAGATCGATCGATCTGTACTGAAGAAGGCTGAAGCAGACGGAGGCGGCCGGAGCGGATGGCCGGATGGTGGCGCAGACAACCGAAGGGCGACGCGGATGTCCTGATGATAGCGCAGAAGACCATAGATCTTGGAGAGAAGCCGATCCGGCGAGCAGCGCGTCCTGGATGGCGACGGCGGCCGAAGCGGAGAGGGAGCCAACCTGGTGACGGTACGGACGGCATCAAGTCGACGATGGCAGACAAGCTGAAAGACGACGCGTAGGAGAGCACGGGCCTGTAGAACACGTCCAAGCAAAATCCAATCAAGAGCAGCTCACGTCCACGCCAATCCAATCAGGAATAGCTCACATGCAAGCCAATCCAATCAGGAGAGCTCAAAGCACGATCCGATCTGGGACATGTGGAAGATTCGGGCAACGTGGGAACACCACACACCAGCGGGAATAATCGGCCGGCCGGCCGGAGAGCGTCGGCGACGAAAGCTGTAGACGGGAGAAATCAATTAGGACGAGTTGCGCGTCCTAGCACGAAAAAAAACACTAAAACCTAGGCTCTGGTACCATGTTATGAATAGGCAATTTGTATTATTAGGAGGCCCATGGGGCATATATATATATATTACATATGACTTGAGATAGAAGTAAGGAAATCTAGACTAATACGGACTCCTAAACCTATACTAACACTCCTTAACAGAGTTGAAATCATATCCTGCCAGCGATCGGACGCCATTACTTTATCCAAACACTCACGAGGTTGGACTTGGATAAATTTGAAGCATGCATCCTTCAATTTGTGGCAGCGGTGTTTCTCAGCTAGAGAAAGAGTGGACACAAGCGATCTCATACCTATGTACTCGGACAACTGGTTTTCACATAAGAACTTGAGCCGTTGGAGATCGTACATGTATGCTTCCTTAAGCAAGTCTATCAGCGATGTCACATCATGTACTCGTCCTTCTTCTTCTTTTTGTCCTTTTTTTCCGCCATGCTTTTGTCTGTGTCGATCTTAGGGAATGAATCTGTATAGATGAACCTAAGCAAAGCGGCAAACACATTTGCTTTCATATCTTTGATTCGTATGACACAGGACGTACTGCCCTCCTTCATGGGGCCAAAAAGTTGCGTCATTAAGAATTTTTTTAGACTAAAAGGGACGACGTCCCCGGTTCCATTGATAGCTCAACGAAACCACGCCGAGCAGAACACGAGTTAACCAATACAAGCATGCTAAAACCGTGTCCAGGTAAAAAGGGAGCAACGAAAGTAAAAGACTGAAAAAACAGTAGTTTCTGGAGGAGAGAGGGAGTCCACACGCAGGTAGACTACAAAGCAGAAAGGACCGAGTCTAAGCTAGTTCTTTGCAAGCTCCAGGATAGAAGTGGGGGTCTCCCAGGTGCCAGCAATTGCAGCTCTCTTCAGGGCCGGGGAGCTCAGTCCTCCATCTGATCCTGCAGCTGGTGAGGAAGGAGGGGAGTTCCCGACAGTCTTCAGCCCGGCTCCAGCAACAGGGGGTGTTCAGAAGGTCTGACAGCTGAGAGCAAATTGGATCCATCCCAGACTGCATCTCCTCCTTGAAGATTGGCCTCCACATCTTCAGAGAGTTCAGGACCAGTCGAAACATCTGATGAATGTTAATCCAAGAACGACCATTGAAAATGAGATCATTCCTAGTTTTCCAAATAGACCAAAGAGTAGTAGAACAAACAGAGTTCAGGACTGCATGTTTTCTATTGGCTATCCAAAATCTAGCAACAGAGAGAAAATCAGCTCCCAGATCACAGCTAAAAACATAAGACATAAACTGCCAGATTTGTATAGCAACAATACAATCAAAAAATAAGTGGGTGACAGTTTCACTGTCAGAGCAGAAAATTCAGTCTTCAGGTTTGTTCAGGGCCTCTTTTTCAGGTTATCTCTAGTCATTAGTTTGTTATTGACTAGCAACCAAAGGAAGATGTGTATTCTAGGTGGGACATTTAGTTTCCACACACTAGGGGTATCTACCACTAGGTTGAAAAGGAGGGGAGAGGGGGGGTCCCCCTGCCTCAGCCCTTTGCTAGTTTCAAAAAAGTTACCCACAATATTGTTAAGTCTAACCCCCACTGATCCCTTGAGTACTATGCTCTTGACCCAAGAGATAAATCTTGGTCCAAATCCTCTTTTCTCAAGAAGATCAAGGAGAAATCTAGACTAACTTTATCAAAGGCTTTTTCATAATCTAGCTTAAGGACCAGCCCTTCACTTTTTCTTTGCACTACAGTATGAATAGTTTCATGGGCAGTAACCACACTCTCAAGGATGAACCTCCCTTAGATGAAGGCAGATTGATTCACAGAGGTGAGTTGCTCCATTAATAAACCTAGTCTATTTGTCAAGACTTTTGTGAAAATTTTAAAAGAGCAATTCAGCAAGCTAATAGGTCTAAATTTCTTCATACTATTAGCCTCAGGTTCTTTTGGGATCAAGGTCAAGATGGCAAAATTTAGTCTAAAGATATCTAGTTTCCCTTCATGAAAATCTTTGAACATTGCCATCAGGTCCTCTTTGATGATGTCCCAAATTTTTTGGTAAAAGAGGAAAGGCAGTCCATCAGGTCCAGGTGCTCCATCAGAGTAGGATCCAAAAACTGCCTTCTTAACCTCCTCTTCAGAGAAAGCTCTCTCTAAAAAGGAGTTTTGCTTTGAGGAAACTTTTGCACTAATGGAGAAAAAATCATGTTGCAAGGAAGTTCCAGAGGGGTCCTCTTTGCAAAAGAGATTCTTATAGAAGGATGTAGCAAAATCTAGCATGTCTCTTTCCTCAGTAATGGGCCCTTCAGGACCATCCAGGGAATGAACTAGCATTTTCCTTCTTCTTTGATTAGCTACAGCATGAAAGTAAGAGGTGTTTCTATCACCTTCTCTAATATCTCTGTCCCTAGATCTTTGTTTGGCTTTAATTTCCTCTTTCAGCCAAATGTTATTCATCTCAGAGTAAATACATCTGACTCTAGTTTGCTCCTCTGTGGAGAGTTCTTCTGTCTCAGATTTAATATCGAAAGCATCATACTCCTCCATCAGGTTGGATTTAAGGGTCCTAAGCTCAGCCTCAATGTTTCTACTCCACCCTTTAGATTTACATCTAAATCTTCTAACTTTATGTTGCCAAATGTCTAGGGGGGGAGTTAGAACCAGTGGGTAAAGCCCAACAGTCTGCTACCAACTGCTTAAAATCACTCCTAAGCAACCACCATTTCTCAAATCTATAAATAGCTGGTTTAGGGGGAGTGACCTGTCTAGATTCCCACAGAATTGGAGTATGATCACTCCCCAGCCTAGGGAAGGCTCTAACAGTTGAGAGGGGGTAGAGAGCTTCAAGCTCAACATTGCAAAAAACTCTGTCTATGTTAGACATGATGAGGTCATCCTGGTTGTTGCTCCAGGTAAACCTCCTATAATTCATTCTAACTTCCGGCAAGCTCCAAATTCCAATCCAAGCATTGAATTTGTCACTCCATTTATGGTTAATAACTCCATTGCTCTTGTCACTTTGAAATCTAACTAAGTTGAAGTCTCCACCAATGATTGTGTTCCCAGAAAAATCTATGAACAATTTATGCAGTTCAGAAATAAAATCATCGTTCTTCTCCTCATAGGAAGAGCCATATACTGTAATTACTCTAATTGGGGTATCAGAGTTTTTGGGTTTAACTATTACTGCAATAGAAAAAGTCCTAATCTCCCAAGAAATAACATCAAAACTATCAGTATCTACTCCCACTAGGATGCCTCCAGCAGAGCCTATGGATGGGAGGTAGTTCCAAGAGAAAAACCTGTGTCCAACTAGGGACTTGAGGTAACTATCTGAGAAACTTTCCTTTTTGGTTTCCTGGAAACCAATCAGGTTAGCATGAGTTTTATTGAGCAGGGCAATAATTGAATTTTTGCGGCCAGGGGCTTGAATACCCCTTGGATTCCAAAAACAGACTTTCATTTAAATAACCTTGTCCTAGGGTGCTTGCCCCGTCTATGTTTGTTGACTACTGTCCATTCTATTTCATCTAGGAGTTCATCAAACTCCTCCTCATCCTCCAGATCAGAGTGTTTGAGATCTCTAGCACTAGCATCTAGAGTACCCTTTGGAGACTTTAGAGGGGTAACAACTAGTTCATCCTCAAGGGTAGGGATATTGATACCTACAGTATCTGCCATTGAATGCAAAGTGGAAGATTGTAGTACAGAGAAAGGGTTTTGTTTAGATATACCTTTCAGTTTCGAGGCTGCTGGCACAACATCCTCCAGATTCTTCTTCTTTGCAAGTTGTTGTGCAAGCTGCACAATGGTAGCTCCCCCCAGCTGCAGCCTAGAACTCTGTCTGGTGCCACAGACTGGTCCCCACTTCTCACTAGCCACTGCTCCAGTTTTTGCCAGTGAGTTAGGAAAAGCTGGGGGAGGTACCTATGGGGCAGCTTGTTCTTCAATAATATCCTCTCTGTCAGGGTCTTCATAGAAGAAGTCACCTTCCTGGGCTAGTTCCATTTCTTGGAGCAAGTTGATGCTAGCAGCATCTGGTTGCAATGTGGAATTGATCCAGTCCATGACCTTGACATTCACTGTGTCATCATCAGTCTGCAGTGGGATTAGCTTGCTGAGTCCAACACTTTCCCTCTTATCAGCATAGATGCCAGCCACCTCTTGGACCTTAGCAGCAAGTCTCTCTAGACTGGCAGCTTTTTGCTTGGACATATTGTTGATGTTCTGTCCTTGAGGATGTGTTTGAGCCTGTTTACTTGGTGCAGTGGGGGTGTGCTTGTCAGTGTCCATACTGTGCTGGCCTTCGGTGTCATCATGCTGGCTATTGTGTTCTTCATGGTCTGGGGGGTGGATGTTTCCATCCACCTCTTTTGTATCATTGCCAATTGCATTTGCTGGGCCCTCCACAGTGAAATGGACCTGGTAGAGGTCCCCAACCACCTCAAAGACTCTCACTGTAGGGATCTTTGTGTGGTCTCTGCAATTGATTTTAACTCTGACAACTTCATAGAAAGACTTGAACATTCCAATCCAGTCCACATCTAGAAAGATCCCAAAGGTTGTAACAAACTGCATAAGAGTGGTCCACTTGCACCATGATTGGTTCAAGCCTCTAATCTGTAGCCAGATTTCTTGTAGCTGAGAGAAATAGTCAAGTTCTCCATTCCAAACATGAACCTTGACATAAACTCCTTCTTTTGGGAGCCCAAAGCTTGGGTATCCTGCCACCTCTTCAACTTTGATGTGGGGAGGGAATTTGACCAGGAAAGTCCAGTCATCCAATTGCCTAATCTGCCAGGGCCAGTTGGTTTTGTAGATTGTTGCTAGGTCTTTGTAGAGTTCTTCTTTAGAAAGAGTACCAGCATCAATGTAGAGCAGACCAGTGTTCTTTGGGGGTGCAGGGTCAGACATCTGGAATGGTAGCTCAATGTGGTAGAATCCCAACCCAGGTGCTGCACTGCCCACGAATTTAGCCAGTTGTTGCGGCTGCTTCCTGACCGGGCACTGATCGACCTCGTTCTCAGAAGAGCTGCAGATGAAGCAGGTTTTCACTGAGGGGCGGGATGCTTTGTGGTGTCCAGGTTCTCCACAATTGTAGCAGATGACTTCTGCATAGAGAGCTCCTCCTTCACCAGCAGTGGAGCCAGAGCCAGCAGAATTTGTCTTATCTGATGGAGAACCTGGTGGTTTTGCTGCATCTGCTGCTTTATCCTTGGTTTGAGCAGGTTTCTTGGGCTGCTGAGGGTTTTTCTGCTTCTGCGGCTGCGTTTGCTGTTGCGCTGGTTGTTGATTGATTTGCTGCGGCGGAAGCTGTTGCTGCCAATTGGCCTGAGGGGGCACCCCTGGCCCCTGCCACTGCCCGGGAAAACCTTGGAAAGGTTGAGGGGGGATTGCCCGGGGAATTGCTGCCATTGATTGTAACCAAAAGGAGGGTACTGCGGAAACTGCTGCTGCTGGGGAACAGGTTGTGGTTGTACCTGCGGCGGAGGCATAGGATAGCCATAGTTGAAGGGAGCTTGCTGCATCGGGGGCAGTTGTTCTTGCCACGACCCCTTCCTGCCTCTGCCTCCTCTTCCACGGCTGCGAGCCTTCTCCGCCATCAGGCACTTGGCTTGGATCTGAAGCAGCGACATTCCGGCGCCGTCTCCCTCTGTCAGAGTGTCGAGAGCAAGGCGGATCAGGGGGTGTTGTAGTTCTTCTCCGGGGAAAGCAGGATGGCAATCTGAGAGGAGAACAGATCTGGTGGGGAGAAGGTTTTTGCAGATCCAGACCAGGTTAGGTGGGCAGGTGGGTGCGGTAAGGGTATCTTCGTCTTCCCACAACTGTCCAAAGAAGAAACCCCACCCTTCTCCCCTGTCAGCAAGTCGATGGTCCTCAGGTTGACACGTGCCCCCGCCATGGATTCCCCAATTTTGAACCTGGGGACAAGGTGTCACAGTCGGGGGGCTGGACTGAGCTTCTCCGAGTTGCTGCTAGTCCAGGACGAGGTTCGTAGTGCCTCTGCTGATTGCGACTAGGGTTGCAGCGGCCACTGAATCGGAGAGGCCGAAGAGCAACCGGGGGGGTCAAGCTTTGGGCGGGGGGGCTCGGCGCTTTCGAAGGTGAACCCCCCGACGGTGATGGAGAAGGGGCGTACTTCCGTGGGCGGCCGCGCTTCCTCTTCGGCCCGAGCACCACGGCGCGAGCGGGCTTTCTCCGTCTTGTAGCGCCCTCTACATCCTCTTCGCCGCAGAGCCGCATTGATCTTCTCCGACGTCTCTTCGTTGCTGAAACAACCGAGGTCAAGCCCTCTGTCGGCCCCTTCGTCGGTGAAGAAGGAGTCGATGAAGGCGGAATTGGGATCCAGCGGTTCGCCTGGCTCGCTGCTCGGCGCGGCTGGCGCTGACCTCTGCCTCCCCAGAGCGGCAACTCCGGTTGCTGGGCACGGGGCTTCCCAATCTTCTGAACAGGACGAGGATGTCGAGGCTTCACTCGCGGAGGAATAGCCTCCCTCCTCTTCATGGTTCAGATCTGATCGGAGAGCCAGAGTGAGGCGCCTCGCCGCACGGGGAACCGGAGGTAGGCGAGCGAGCGACGGTGAGGCGCAGGAGCTGGAAGGTGAGTCGCTGAGGTCGCAAATGGTGGTCGCCGTAGAAGCCGAGGAGCGCCCTCTGTTTTTGGGTGGAAACCCCTCAGAGTTGTGCGGGCTGACATGATGACGTCCACGCGTCACCTCCGACGAGCCGTGACACGGGGAACCCCGGCACGCGGCGGGCCCTCTGCCCGGTGACCTGATCGGTGGGGTAACGGCGTGGATCCGCCATGGACCGCCTTCCTCGGGGGAGGAGACGTGACGGTGCGAAACACCATGTCTTCTTTCCTCCCAGTCATTTGCTTTACCTTTCCCCTTTCTGAATTTCGTTGCCATTAAGACTTTTGATCGGGCTGCAAGGCAAGCACACACCGATGAGCAACAAACACTTCTTGCGGCTCACCTCGAATGTCACATCAGCCCCCACCTTATTCTGAAGAAGATAGTCAAAATGTTCGTGTATCTCAAACAGTGTGCCATCGCCTTCCTGGGTGCTAAAATCCATGCAAACCATAATGTCACACCTGATGGTGAAAGAATCGTCCTTGAGATGAGCTGATCGTTCAAGAGCGTCTCTTCTCATAAACTAATTGCAGCCCCCGAAACGACCGGATAAGTTGTATGTTTTAGTTGCACGAATGTGCATCGGCTTCTGATACTCAACCTGGTCGACGAAGCTAAACTGGAACTTCACCTCAAGGTCTTCTTCCATTTCTTCGTAGCCAGCACAACTCTCGTCGGCACCGTTAGGATTTACTACAGGATTTTCCAGTTAATGCCTCCAACGATGAAACACTCGGTGTCGATGTCCTCTTCGGTGGGAATCGCGTCTAAGGTATGTGGGTAGTTTTTTTACCACAAGGAGGTGGTACCCGCTGTCGGTGTTGGCATCGACGGCCGACGTGGTTACGTTCCAGCCACCGATGACGACAGATACACCGGTGAACAACGACATATGATGAATCTGCAGATCTAGTCACGACTCAAAATCATTTTCTTTCCTTGAGATGGATGAGCTGAGAGGGCAAACCTGCACGGGTGGCCTCTGGTCGCTGCGCCGCAAGCGTCGCTTCTCCCCGGAAAAAGATTTCTACACCAACATCATGGATTACAGTTTATAATTTCAGGTACGATAGTATGCTGATACTAATAATTTGGGCGTGTGAATGAAGAGAAAGCATCTAGTTTTTTTGCATCTAGAAAACTGGCAATAACAGTATACAAAAGCAAAAATGGAGATTTTATATCTTTTTTATGGTTTTTCCGTTTTTTCTTGTATTAATTATTTTTTAGATCCAAACCTTTTAAATCTGAACTTTTCCGAAATTCGACACATTTTTCAACTATGGAAAAATTTTAAATGAGAACAATTTTCAAAACTGAACATTATTTAAATCTATACTATTTTGACAAATGAACGGTTTACAACTATGAACAATTTTTTAATCTGAACAGTTTTCAACTATGAACAAATTTAATTTAAACATCTTTTAAATCTAAACAAATTTTAGAAATTATATTTTTTTTCTAAATTTCCACATTTTTTAATCTCAAAATTGTTGAAAATATAGAAATAACGTAAAAACGAAAAGCAAATATGTAAAAGAAATTTCAGAAGAATAAATTTGCAAAAGTTACACATTAATACCTATATTGGGGCTGAAACCCGGCCCAGTAATACATTTTGAAGTTCGAAACATTTTCCAACTATGAACAATTTTTAAATGAGAACAATTTTCAAAACTAAATTTTTTAAAATCTGAAGTATTTTGAAAAATGAACAGTTTACAACTATGAACAATTTTTAAATCTGAACAGTTTTCAACTATGAATAATTCTCAAGATTAAACAAATTTTCAACTATGAACAAATTTAAATTTGAACATCTTTTAAATCTAAACAAATTTCAGAACTATATTTTTTTCTAAACTTTCACATTTTTTAATCTCAATATTGTTGAAAATATAGAAATGACGTAAAAACAAAAAGGAAATATGTAAAAGAAATTTCAGAAGAATAAATTTGCAAAAGTTATACATTAATACCTGTACTGGGCCTGAAATCCGGCCCAGTTAACACATTCTGCAGTAGAGCGGGCAAGTCCACTACCAGCTTGCAACTAGCGATAGGTATGGGCTCCCGATCAACGGGGTTGCCTATACAGCGAGTCCTTACAGGAGTCGCCCATACGACTCGCTCACGCTCGTGAGCCAGCACAGCGCGGCTCGCTTGGGCTCGATTAAATGGGCCTAAACCCTTTTCGCGACCAGCAAGCCACATTTTGTATACTTTTTTTACTTTCTATGTTTTTTTCACATTTTTGCTTATCTTTTGTTTTTGGAAAAAATTCAGAAATAAATTTCTTAAATGTGCAAAAATGAAAACTGTTCAGGTTTCAAAATCCGAACTATTTTCAAAATAAATATATTTCAAAATTTTAACATTTTTTGAAGGTGTGTAATTTTTTAAGCAAATGTTTTTTTAAATGGTGAACAAAATGTTAAGTTTGAACGATTCCAAAAAATGAACAAAAAGTTACATGTGAACAATTCTCAAATTTGAACAATTTTTATCGAAACTTTTATCATTTGAACAAATTTTAAATTTGAACAGCTTTTATGCAAACACATTTTAAAATTTGAAAAAAATAAAAATCAAAAACTGTTGGAACGCGTAGAGATAAACAAAAAAAAAATCCTACGCGGTACTTCCAAGATCTAGCCGAGGTAGAAGGCCACGATGATTACCACTAGACGCGCAGGTGCGGATTATCGATGCAGCGCGTCGGGGCAG
This sequence comes from Alopecurus myosuroides, assembly GCA_028641055.1. Taxonomy (NCBI): domain Eukaryota; kingdom Viridiplantae; phylum Streptophyta; class Magnoliopsida; order Poales; family Poaceae; genus Alopecurus; species Alopecurus myosuroides. The sequence continues at coordinate 300,494,702 of CM054058.1, read as the reverse complement.
TGCAGTCCCACGATCCGATCCAGCCGATCCAATCCACGAACGTCGAAGTGCTGAACGTACAGTACCTCTGCCGGTATCCACACGTACGAGGAGGAGCTCCGACGGCGGACTGCTAGGTCCGGTGCGACGGCTAGACTAAATGGGGCTAGGGTTATGGGAGTGGAGTAACATGCCCGCTGGGCAACCTGCGCCCCTCTTTATATAGCGAATGGTAGTCGGCTTCACAACGCTTGTGGCACATTCCCTCTGTGAGTCCGACTCATAAACTCAGTCCATTTCCGGTTCGGGTCCAACCCAACCAATACACTTGCTCCAGCTCTTAAGTGTGCGACCCTGCAGGCTCATGGCAACTTGGACACGATTGGAATCCGACTCTCAATCGATCAATCGGTAGCGGCTCCTAGCAGAACGTGCCGACTCCCAAGTGCCATAGAGTCATGACGACATACCTTTCAATGTGATATTCATCTTAGTCCATTTTGCCTCACGATATACCTTGTCGAACTATAGGCGATTTATCGTCATCGCTTAATAGCTCAACTCTCTTCTCGATCCGTGATATATGATTCATCTGACTAACTCTTAGTCAACAAACTCAGTTAACACTTAACTGAGTCGCGCATGCCCATGCTTCTGGAATCATATCACTCGAGAGGGCCCAGAGAATATCTCTCCATTCGGAGGGGAAAATCCCATCTTGATTATCCACATCATGCAGCTTGTTTCTCATTCGACCCGTACTCTGCCTTTGTAACTGCCTTGTCACAGAACAGCGTTTGACAGAACCTAAGTCGGTGATCCACAACTCGGATTGTGCGATAATCTCAGGTCTAAGGATTACATTGATTGAGATATGCAAATGACGACATACTCGTTGCATCTCAATATGGGTCAGTCTGACTTGCTAAACTCTTTAGCCAAGTCTGTGAACATTGGAATAGCATCACCATGCCCATGACAAGTGGAACCGTGCCATCAGCCAACACTCAAATTAGTCTAGGGTGTGTGTCCAGCACAACCTTAATGACCAAGGACAATCTAGTATGAACAACATGAATATATAGTTCCACAATCAAATCACATATTCAATGACATATATCAGATGTTCAAAACAAGGACAACTTACTAACTTTATGAATACATTGGGAATACATCATACATGATTGCCTCTAGGGCATATTTCCAACAAAAACAACAGTGAACCAAAATTTTGTGTGAACGAAAACTAACGGTGAACCAAAAAAATTGGTGAACTAAAAATAATAGTAAAGCAAATTTTCAGTGCACCAAAAAAAGATTAATCAAAAAATAAAGAAACGAAAAATTCGGTGAAAAAAATATTTTCAAAAAACAAAAATAAAACAGAAAAAGAAAGAATAAAAAGAAAAAAATAAACAGAAGAAAAATAATAATAATAAAGGTTAGAATTGATAGTTGTACAAGCACGGCGAGGTAGCCCCGGTCTTTCCCGCACGTCTCAGGTTCGTTTCCTCGGTACTCCTTTTTTTTCCTTTCATTTTCTCTTAACAAGGAATATAAATGGGCCAGCCCGCTTACCGGGCAAAACACGAGCGAGTCCTAATAGGACTCGCAATAGGCGGCATATAGTGCTCGCGCGATCAACTTGGGTAATGCATCTCATTTCCTCCTGCGCCCATCCAAAACCCAGTTCGGCGGAGGGACTCCTTGCGGCCCGCCACGGGGCGGCGCAACCCCCCCCCCCCCCTCCCTCCCCCACATAAAAAAATTCTAAACAAAAGTAGAAGTAAATAAAAACAAAATAGAAGTTGAAGAAAAAAACAGAAAACTGCGCCCAACAAAAAGAAATTTGAACGAAAAAAATTAAACAAATATTTTTTGAAATAACAATTATACAAAAAAATTGATAGGACTCCCGAAATGGGGCAGCCCATCAGGCGGCGCGACCCAAATGCACCCTTAACAGGCCATAAATAGGGTTTGCCGCCAGGGAGCGTCAATAGCAAATTTGGCCCGTTAGGGATGGAGAGAATTGAGCTCATCATCCTCGCTTTGTTTTTTTTTTTTCCTTTTATTCACGTGATTTGATGTACTTCAGTACATGCCGGTATGTTCCAAGTTGAAATATATCAAAGTAACAGAGAAAATATAATCGAGATCAAAGCTGAACAGATACTAGCTTAAGGATGATGATACGTGGTACATTTCAATGTTACAACATCCTAGTAATACATACTAGAGCATTTCTTCGGATCCGAACCGATACAAGCTACAGAGTTTCAATAAGAGTTGCTTGGTTTCGTTCACCGGTAATGGTATCAATGATGGCCATAACTGCACAAAGCCCAAGTGGAAGGAAGGAGCTGGTTGCTCTAGCTGACGTGAAGCCTGATGGCACACACAGACCAAGCGGCAGGCGCCTGAGTGAACTTTCTCGTATCAGCTGACCACTCAACATTTACCCAAACTTACTTGAGAGGGTGTCGCTGGCGCCCAACCGAAACATCCTGCAAACAGTTCGGGTGCTGAACCAAACCCATATCAACGAGGCCTCAAGGGTGGTCTTCACGACGCATCGTGTTCCCACGTCACGTGCCATCTCAGTCTCAGCTCAGGTGCTCGAGTCCCTCACGACACACCAGTGCATGTCTCGGGTTTGGTTTTCGGTGTGCTTTGTATATACTGTGTCTTCTCTTCTATCCGGTTCTATACACATTCTCCAGTGACAGATAACGCCACGGCTCTGATGATGATGCATGGACATCCATGGCACGGCTCTGGTGCTGCAGTTCAGAGCAAACAAACAAACATTGCTAAGATTACAATGAACAACAGCATGTTGCAGATCAAGAATTGGTGCCATTCTTCATAGTTAAAAAGAATACTGCTAGTGTTTATCAAGCTCTCCACTCGGACATTACTTCAAAGTTTAACCTTTTACTACCTTCTTGTGGTACAGGCAAGGTGGAAATATCCTCCTGAATTATGGATAGAATAACGGTGCATCTACTTCCTTTTGTTAATGCTTTTCTACCCCAAAATCGCCAACAAGTATTACCAGGGTTGCGACGTGTAACAAGGAAAGCCAGAATGCTCTGTTGTGTCACTGACAGGGTTCTTTCGGGAAAGTCCTCCGATCATACCTGGAACTATTTGTGTGACCACGTCGATAGGCTCTGTATAATTGTTCAGCCGCAGACCAGCAAGACAAAGCTGGCTAACCCAGATCGACCACCAAGGATGGAGGCCAGATGTTTGATTATGTGAGAAAATCACACTTCCCCAACAGCTAGCTGCAAAACATTATACAACGTCAACCTTATGCATATTGAAGAAAGACAGGTAAGAATGCCAAAAAAATGCCATACTACACACAAAAGAACCTCAGCCTCAGTCTTTTCTGGGTTTTTCACTTTCTCTGGATGTTTCTTTGTATAAAATCTTACAGCTACATCACATATGGCAAACAAAAGTAGCATGTTTTCGTACAAGAACAATTAAACCACATATTTCTGATCAAACAAACCTTTTTGGAACTGAACCATGCTGCCGGACCACATTCACGTGTTCTGAAAGCACCATTCATTGCAACCTCATGATTTAATTGCTCTGGCAGTTCAAGGTCACGGAGTTCAAGATGCTCGTCTTCATTCCCATTCGGTAAACACTTGCCATTAGTCATTCCAGAAACATTATTTGCACTATTTTCCTTTTCTGCAAATGTATTTACAAAAATTCGAGGATTATGAAGGTGTGAGGATGCAAAGTCCAAACGCATAACAATTGAAGCACAAAATATGGCTAATGGTAGTAGGATAAGTCAACTGACCAGGTTTTGCAGTTATAGCCCCGTCTAATCGTTTGGTCAGCAAGGATGTTCCAGGAAAAAACATCAAATTAACATGATGGAGTTGTTTCTTCTCATCATCCTCGATAGGTTTGAAACCAAATCCTGAGACCCATGTATTCACAAGCTCTGGGATGGCAGAAAGGACCAACATCTCGACGTGGAACGATCTCAGCATCTGTGATAAAAGGAAATGAGACTCAGCATGGTTAAGTCGAGATATGCAAAGCATGCAAATAAGATTGACTATGTTAAGACCCACCGGACAACACAAGTATTTTTTGAAGGAAGATCACATTGTAAAATATATATATAGTACAGCTGAAATCCTAGTGAATGAGTTACTGTGATACATGATCATGAACTTTTCCATTGGGACTTGTATCTGATCCTGAACTCTAGTATATACCTTCTCGATGATATCCAACAGCTTTCGGCACATCCCTTTACGGCGATAATCCAAACAAGTAGCGATGAAAGGAAGCTCGGCTGCTTTGGTCCCATGTAACCTGCAGAATATAGTAAAGAGAAACTATGTAAACATCGTGCTGCAAAATGAGGGAAGAAACCCTCACAATATATGATAATTGTGTACCAATCACACTATGTTCATCTATTTGGAAATTTCATGAGCTGAAAATTATTAGTTGTATAGAAAATTAACCTATGCTCGCGTCTCTACTGAACCACTTGGAACTGTAACTACTACACAGCATGAAGAGATTTTACAAAATCCCTGAATTATGAAGTAAGGTTTAAAAAAGGGCGTACCCACCGCCGCATGACCAAAAGCTCCAACGCTATCATAGATTAACAGCGCTCAAAAAAGGGCGTACCCAGTACCCAACTATCAAGTCAGAAATTCCATTATGAAAAGTTGGGCCTACAATGATTAACAGCACTCAGCCAACAAGAACAGAGGGAACAACTAAGAAGCATGGATGTACAAGTTTTCTTCAGAATATATTTCAAATTTGAACTCCAAACAGAAACATAGCCAAGGACAAATCACGGTACTGCATAATTCACATGGTTCAAAAAGGCATGTCTAGGCTCTAGGCAATAGCAAAACGCCTAGCGCTTAATTGAGCTTAATGATGCATAATTGCACATAAGCATGCACTTTGGTCAGAAAAGCACAAGTAGGTAGCAAAACGCTTAATTAACACCCACCGCCTTTTTGAACATTGATAATTTGCAACACAGATTTAGGAATTGCATAACTGTGGGTAGCTGGTGGTATTCGATCCATCAAAGGGTGATTAACTGGACAATGTTGCCTACATATGCATGATTGCTCTCATATATAATTTGTAGAGCAACTATGACAGCAGACAACGGCGAAGCAGAAACATAATTCAGAAAGAAAAGAATGTGTACCGCCTAGAAAAGGCTTTGTTCAACCATGTTACCTGATACATGCTACGCATAGAATTTCATCACCTTTCTCCAGAATTACAGTGTAGAATCCTCGATAATCTAAGCGCGTGAAGTTTGATCTGATGAAATGTGCTATATGTTAGGAAGTGTAGAAATTGTTTGGTAAAACGTTAATGCGGCAAGTACTTGATCAGATATATGACTAGAAATAGCTATTTGCACTGAATCAGATATCCCGACGTGTGTATTCTAACAAATAAGCAGTCCCGTCAGTGGGTCTCAGGTCTCAATGCAGATCCAAAAAATAATTAGCATTCACCAAAACTCCCAAGACCCAAAAATGGCAATTCATAAAATGGTCATAGTTTAGTACTCGTACATAAAATTCCACACTCATATGAAGTCAAATATATTTATTACTATTTCAAAGCAGAGTGTGCTATATCTGATACTATTCTATTATAAACAGGTTAATAGAGGAAAGATAGTCTTCAAATGGAGATGTTTGGCATGCTTAGTCTTTAAGTGGACTTTCATATAAAACTACAGTAAATTCAGGAAACATGTGGCGACTAACTATAATTTTTTTTGCCTTGGGAGACTTCCGTTACAGTAAATGATAATGGAATACTTCGACAAAATATATTGACACTATATACCTCTTCCTCATCCATAAGGTGCAAAACAAAATGAGGCAATGCAAATATTGTCCAAGACAAATCAGTGTTGCACAGAATAATTAGTTAGTAAAGTGAAGAGGAAACTTGCCCCTTATTGTAAAGGACATGTGGTATCATGTCTACACCAGTTCTAGGATCCACCATACGAACGAAACATTCCTCCAATAAAGTAAGAGCTACAGCCATTTTTGTATTGCATTCTGTCATATGGGCAATCTTCCGGGCAGAATGTAGCCTACGGCCATCGCTGCAGCACTTCAGTACACTCCATGAGAGCTCACTGTCAATAATATTCTCTACGCCAACATGACTATGTAGTCCAACAAATATCTGTCAGGAACAATTGTAGAGAAAGGCTTTCAGAAAAAAGGAAATTGAGGGTGTGAGCAGAATGTCTGAAACCAAAATTCCCAGCTTGTTGGGTGTGCACCAACAAAAGTAAAAATAGCATGAGTAAACAGTCAGTTTGATCATATTTTGTATATCCGTCAGTTCCCAAAATAATTTTTTCCGTAACTAAATAGAAAGATGCTCATTATGTGTCTGAGGGACGCAGGTCCAGGAAAAAAAACCATAACTTCTAAAGGTGTGATAGATCACAAGAATTGCACTACTGAGCATCTTGTACACAAAGATGAATTAAACATTACCTCCTCACAGTATCTCCCACAAAACCATGTGTCAGATCCTTTACCATCACAGGGCAGCGTCTCGTGGTTAATGCATGTGTCATGGTCTGCCAGTGAGAAGCAAGAAAATATCAAGTTGAAGTTGAAGATAAACAATTGAAGACAAATTTTATCCACTATGCATTATGATTTATGAACACTGGATGGTGATATGAGATGAATAATGACTAAATGGTCTCAGATTCCGCTAAGGCTACGAAAACTCAAGCCCTGACAAACACAGTGCAGTTAGAGGGGGTCTTCTTCGAGGCCTGAGCTCCTTTTATACTGAGAAAGTGAAAAATCAATCCTCAATAAAGTAGCTTCTGTGAGAGAATTAAACTCTGATGATTTCTGGGTGGAGCTATACTACCCCCAAATATGGACTTAGATCAACAGAAGGGCAAAAGCTCTATAAAAACAAAATAATATACTCCCCCCGTCTCAAAATAAGTGTCGTTGAAATGGTTTAAAATGGATGTACCTAGTACTAGAATACATCTAGATACATCCATCCCAATGACACTTATTTTGAGACGGAGGGAGTACTATATCCAGCAAGATGATTATACTGGAAAAGAGCTTAACCAATTTAAAGATAAATACAAGAGTTTGAAGAACAGTATGCACCAATTAGGTACCATGCCCTAAACATTTACTTCAAATGATAGCAGAAGTAGTGCAAATGACAAGGTAAGTGAGGAGGGATCATAATCATTACATGCATCTCCACACTGCAGACACTTCAAGATATCTGAGGACGAAATCTCCTTTTCACTAACCGGATTCCCACACTTCCGGCATGTGCATTTATGGCAGTACCAACTGCCTTCAGGAAGCTCCTGCCGATGTAAAAGGAGGAAAATAAATTATTGACCAAGCTTCAGCAATATAAATAGTCGACTCAAAGTTCCAACAGCTAAATATTTTCTGGAACAGAACAGCTGTGCAGAAGCTTGGTACCTGGGCAGACAAGCAAGCTTCATGGTATGTTGACGGGCAATTATCGCAGCAAAGTAATTCGCCACCATCACCACAAAAACCACATGTATCGTCATTTTCATCCATCGCCTCGACTTTCCTACCACATGCATCACTTCTCCTGCTCGTCGATTCAGCAGACCAAGCCTCTACCTGGCATAGAGTATATGACTTGCCAGACTGCAGAAAGAGGCCTAACGAGGACTTAGGCATACGGCAACCAGCATGAGCTTTGAATTCTGATACAGATAAGGTTTTTTCGCAACAGTTGCAAAGAATGCCTTCCCAAGTGACCTGCCCATCCTTCATAACTTCATCGCTCTTCAGATTCCGGTACTGAATAACATCTTTTACGGTCAGAAAGCCAGTTGCCATCAGCCAGCAGAGCACAGTTTTCCGCGCCAGGCTTACCCTCTTCCCACCCAGTAGGTTTGTTCCTCCTTTTCCAGATGTTCGAGCAAGCAGCTTGTTACCTCTCTTTTGGCTTTTGAGCTTTTTGTACTTTGGAACTGAAAAACCCGAGCTTGCAGCAAATTTGTGGTAGGAGGCAACATCCCTGTTTTTCACAATAGCTGCGATCAAAAGGTCATCGTCATGGATACGCAACTCAAGGGGCCTCTTCTTGGCATATGTATCACCACTTTCAGGTTTCCTTTTAGCAGTGGTCGTCTTGCAGATTTGTGACTGGTGAGATAAATCAGATTTCAGGAAAGCAGCATTAGATTCACGGGATAACTCAATAGGGACAGCATTGAAATTTGAAACTTTATGTGAGTCCTTTGTGGGAATTCCAAGAGATGGTTCCTTCAACGACAGCAACTCCTTGTGGACCATTTCTACACGGACGGTCTCATTGGCGCTCAACTCCCATGCATTTGAATCAGGTTTTGAGACTGCATACTCCGTATATTCTTTAACAGTGCAATCACCTCTTAACATCCTCATCTGCTTGCTCTCTGAAGGAAACTTCCTGTGGACCATTTCTGTAGGGAAAATCTCATTGGTAGCCGACTCTCTTGCATTTGAATCAGATTCTGAGACTGTATGCTCCGTAGGTTCTTTAACAGTGCCCTCACCTCTTAACATACTCTGGTTTCTCTCTGAAAGTGACTTCTTGTGGACCATTTCTGTAGGAACGGTTTCGTTGGCACCTGACTCCCTAGGTTCAGAGACTGTATGCTCCCTAGGTTGTTTAACAGGACACTCACCTCTTAACATACTCATCTGCTTGCCCTCTGAAGGTAACTTCTTGTGAAACATTTCTGCAGCGACAGTTCCACTGGCACCTGACTCCCTTGCATTAGAATCAGGTCCTGAGATTGCATGCTCCTTAGGTTCTTTTACAATACCCTCGCCTCTAAACATACTCATCTGCTTGCTCTCTATAGGCCATAACATGCCAGGTTTGTTGCTTTGGCTGTTTCCATTTAGCTTTGCTGGTCTGGGTTCAGCTTTCACATGCTTTTTCAATGTGCCAACAGCTGAAAAAATACCATGTTTTTCAGAGAGGTTAATGTTTTTTGGATTAGAAAAGTCAAGAATCGCTACATTTCCCTGTTGGTTAAGAACATTCCCCATAGTATGCTGCATAAAGCTTTGATAATACAGCTCATCTAATTGATTTGCATCAATATCAGATATCATTTTGGGCTTCTTCCTTGGCTTTTTCACCGAATTATTGATGAGCCCTGCTCCAGAGCAAAGCTGTCGGGTTTCTGTGCTTAGATTAACGTGACTCTCCTTTTGGTCACTTGCCCTGCTATTCTGGCTCTGTGTGCAGCCACTTTTTAGGTTAATATCCTTGTTAAGGCCACCTTCCAAATTATGACAGCTTGGTACAGCCTGACTCCTGCTGCAGCTCTCAATTGCTTGTTTTCTGCAATCAGTTTCCTTGATCAGAGGAATAGACAGAACTTTGTGGGTGGTTAACAGATCACTGGCTTGATGTGTACTTTTACTCTCTGAGGACATATTCATGTTGTCGTCAAGAACAAAGGTTGAACTATCAACAGCTCTGACGGTTTTAGATTGTTGTAGCGCAGTAATTTTCCTACCAACGAACACGACAGCTATGAAAGGATCCAGAAGCTCCCACCGTTGAAGAAGTGTAAGTGCATTTTGTTGCGTCACGAGTATCTTTTGGATATACTCCATTGTATCTGTGAGGTCTTTCCAAAACACATCGACATCTGACCACTCCATCGGATACTTCCCGCGTTGTGAGCCCGCAGAAGCTTCATATAACTTGTTCCCGCAGAACTTCCAGGCCTGAGTCAGCGAGCTAAGGACGATTTCCCTGTGTGGTGCAGTGAAGTAGGATGACATCTTAGCCCTGTCATTCCTTTTGCGTGGCTTGATGGTCCAGCCAGCATCCATGAAAAGGCAATGTGCATGCGCTTCCAACTGATCGGGGAGATCCCTGCTTGACGTCTTCTTGGAAGTAAAAACTGGTGGGACAGACTGTAGGCCGCTGCATTGAGGAACATCGCCATCATCATCTAGTGAGCTAATATTTGCGTCCGGCGTACCCTTCTCACAAAGGTGCTCAAACTCAGCAAACTGCCCGGAGCCAATATGGTCATGGGACAGGCGAGGTGGCACTGCCGTATCATAGGTTGGCTTGCTGTACAGTGGGTATTCTTCGGCTCCTCTTTCAGATAAGCCCGCCCCACCGCACGTATATAGCGGTTGAGTAGTGTCGGCCATCTGTCCTTGGTCATAGCTTAAGCACGAGGCGTCGTTCGGGAACGGCTGCTGATCGTGTAGCCACTGATACAGAAACGGGTCGGAAAGATTCGCGGTGCTCTGGAACTGCGAGAACTCTGCCAGCGCGTCGACGTAGGACGGCATGGGGTCATCGACCCCGCTGGTGCTGCTGCTGCCACCGAACCCGATGGCGTCGCACGCCCCAGCCGCGCCGCTGGCCTGAAGCATCGCTTGCATGTGCACATCCACATTGTTGTTTTGAGCAGCCGGTGCGCCAAAGACTCCTCGCTGCTGGTTGGCCATGTCGGTTGCACATGGAGCTGCACCTTGCCAGTACCCCAAGAAACCCTGAAGCACGGTATCCAGCTCGAGGGCCAGCCCGTCGACCCCGTTTTGGTCGCGGCGGCAATGTGCAGGCTCCTGGTCCTGGACACCGAGATGCGCTTTGTCATGCATACGGTCCTTGGGCTCGCTGCGACAATGTGCATGCCCCTCAGCATCCATGCGCCCTTTGTGCTCGAGATGAGAATGTGAATGCGCATCCACATCAAGACCTGCCATCGCAGGAACCCAAGCAGCCCCAATGCTGCCGCCGCAGAACCCTGTAGGCGCCTCAGCCACTTGAGGCTGGCGCGCCTGGGCCATGGGGCGCGCTTGAGCCGTAGCAGCAGGTTGGTGTGCTGGGGCGAAATTGGCTCCAGGAAGCAGCGACGTCTCCGCCACCTTGAAACGCCTCCCGCGTCCTGCAGGCTCCAAGGAGGTGGAGAAGACGTCCCGGAAGAGCTGGAGCTCCATGCGCGACCTGTCGAAGCCGTGGTCGTCCTGCATCCGGGCGGCCACGTCCTCCCCGAAGATGAAGCGGACGGCGTCGTCCTCCCTGAAGCCCAGCGCGTCCTCCCCGGCCCCGGCCATCTGGCAAAGAAGCAGGCGAATCTGAGTGGGGGGCGCACGAAATGCGGGGGCGCAGATCCGAGGGAGCGAGCGGGCGGTACCTCGAATGCCGGAGCGCCCGCGGGTCGAGGACGGGATGCGGCGGCGAAGCGGACGGAATGGGCCCCGGCGGAGGGGAGCGAATCGGGCTGGGCGGGCCTTGTGGCGCGGCGGGGCGGGACGGGACAGGACGCGACGAGATCCGAGCCCCGCGGCTGCCTAGGGGTGCGGGCGGCGGCGGTCCGGCCCCCGGTGCGCTAGCGGACGGGGAGAGGGGAGGGAGGGTCCGCCGGGGTCGCTGCGGCGGCGGCGTGTGGGGAAGAGCGGCGGGAGGAAGGAGAGTGGCAGTGTCTCTCTCTCACTCACTTTTTTTTTTCTTCCTTAGATGGAGGAGAGGTTCGGATTTAAACGATGGAGGAGTCATTATGAAGTGGAATTCAAATTTCGGCTTTGTTTCATTGTCATTGATTGGTGGTTTGACTTCACTTTTGTCCTATTGCGCGGGTTTCAGGGTCATACGGGCTATTCGAAATTGACAAAATTTTGGGCGACAAAATTTACTCCGGTGTGAAAAAAAATTCACGAATCTGGTAGGGTCTGCAGCATCGGCGCTACCATCTAAATGTAGCTCCTCCTCGCCCCTCCTTGCCCCGTATTTCTTACCAAAAATGGCCCTTTGACGTAAGTAATGTTGAAAATGTCCTCTTTGTGAAACTATTCCCATATCTGCCCCCTCGGTTCGGCGGCAATGCAAATGGAGCCGGCATTATGCAGTTCGGCGTCGGAAACTAGGATGCTACCCTATTTAATTTTTGTAAAGGTCAACTAGACAGGATAAATTACACAACAACTAAATGATAGTATAGAATACACGACAACCTACAACGAAGGTGATAATCTGTGACGCACATTCTGTGACGATTGGGTGAAAAAACGTTAGGGAATCATCTTAATTTCACAAAACGTGACATTTCTTAACTGAATCGTCACAGAATGAGCGTCACGGATTATCACATTTGTTGTAGTAATTAATACTAACAACAAGGACCAGTAGAAGCTGAAGGTTCGAAACAAAATCCAAAGTGTCGAGCTAGGTCCACTAGAAGAGATGGTTCAATAGACGTAGTTCAATGCACAACAAGGTTCAATAGACGATAAAGATGAGCACTACCTAGCTCTACGGTGTCGAGCTAGGTCCCTTCCCCTTCCTCTTAGAAGGGCACTCTTCTTCCTCCTCATTTTCCCTTGCTTGACAAGCCTCACAAAACACCCTCTCCATGAATATCCTGGCCTCCCTCGCTTTCCTTGCAGCCTCTATTGCATTGTTCTTCCGCCATCTGTCTTCGAAATCCTTTTGACGTTGCTTGGCCGCTATAACATTGTGCAAGGTAATAGTTTGTACGACGAAAAAAACAATGTGTGATACAAAATAACAATAGTTGAGTGTAAAAACAAGAAGAAACAAACATTAATTGAGTACAAAATGACAATAGTTGAGACACATACAAAAACGTTCCTTGTAGGTATCCAAACATACTAGTCCCTCTACCAAGGCCAACACCACCATGTCCACTACCACGGCTAATACCATCATGACCACCACCACGGCTCCCACTTTGTTGGCTTCCACCTTGTTGGCTTCTTCCTTGTTGGCTCCCACCTTGTTGGTTTGTGTTTGCATTATTTCCTTTCGATCTCTTGTGTCGACCACCTCGTTGGCTTCCAACTTGTTGGCTCACACGAGACTCCTCGAATAAATGGTTATTCTATCCTCGCCTGCCTCCACCAACTCATCCATCCATGTCACCCCTAAGACACTTTGCTTGTCGTCTTCCCACCTTCTTCACCTTAAATGCGGGACCGGGTCAAATTTGAATTCCATGTACTCGGGCCAATGTGATTGGTCAAAATATGGGAGAAATCTACCAGCCCATGTTTTCTTGGTTGTCTCTGTTGTGAACTTAAACAACCTGGCGTTAATGGATTCTTAACATCTAAATGTCTAGGGCGTGCCACCGCCGTCAAGTGTGAGGGAGATGAAGCAATGAAGGCCTCTGGGAGGTGCAGTCGCATGTCTTTAGCCACACCTTGAACGATCGACCTCTATGTTGGACACAATCGCTTGTCGTTTCTCTGGGCTCATCGACTTGGTAAATACATTCGTCATTATCATAACACACAACTTGTTTGGAGTTTGCCTTCATTGACTTTTCTTGCATCTACTCGTCAACCTTCGGCACAAACTTGTACTTGTTTTTGCAGTCGTTGTCTGTCGAGACATCGTAGTAGTTTTCATAGACGGGGGTGCCATGAGACTACGGGTAGAGACGTGGGGAAACGGGATCGCGTTGGTGACAAAGACACAGGATTTACCCAGGTTCGGTACATCGTATTATACGACGTTCGTACTCCTGCAATCTCACTAATCAGGACTAAAGCCTGTGCAAACAATTACAATGTGAGGTTAGGTTTAGCTACTCGCGGAGGATCAACTTCTCGGCGAGTTGGCATGTGGCTTCCTCTCTCTATCTCATCTCCCGTCCGGCTTTATATAATAGCCTTATTAGGGCATACATAATAGGAAACCTAGAAGACTACGATAGCTTGTAACTTGGAAAGTAAGGAATCCGTCTTCTCCTCCAAGCCGGATCACGTGGGTCGTGATCCGGGTCCTTCTAGAATCCGGCTTCTGCGCGTCAGCTTACTGGGCCGCCCAATGGACCATAGCCCACTACCAGTTGGGCCACCCTGGTAATCCGGCACTTTTGACTACCATCTGATATACCCCTATTCGGGATATATCCGACAGTAGCCCCCAAGAAGGATTAAAACTCTGATTTGCCTTCTTTCGCCAAATGTACATTGTCCAAGAAATGTTGGCCAGCAGTCTTGATTCTTCTTATTCTTCTTTTGAAAAGAGATGGTAACGTAAAACTCGAAATTCGGGAAATACGGCTTTTCTCACACGATCCTTCGCGGAGAAGGAACTTCCTACGCCAGCACTTTAATCCTGCTGACGTGACGGACGTTTGGGTTTTGAGTGGGAAACCTAGAAACATATCTCTGACAGATTCTCGCGGGAAACGAGGAGATAACCATAATCACCCTGTCGATTCATTTCCCGGATTTTCCGGCGAGTGACACGCGTTGAACATCCAACGGTCAAAAGAGCCGTTAGCACGTATCGTGACGGATTTCCGGCTATAAATAGCCTTCGTCGTCCTCCCAGCAAACCTTCCGCTCTCACTCCGAACGCCATTAGCGCCCAAGCTCCCAAGCAGAGAAATACCGAACGCCCACTGCGCCCAAAATTGTCACCGGAGACGAGTTGCGCCGCCACCTGATGGCATCCTCACCGTCCTCCCCTGCCCACACCGTGACGCGCGACATCGAGCAAATCATCAACGACATGGATCCGCAGCTGGACTCCCCAACGCGCGCCGGCGACGAGCCTATGAAGACGATGGATTCTGGGTAGACGGAGGGAACCTCTCCGCCACTGCGGATCTTGCGGGCTCAAGCTCCACGCTCTCTCCGCCGTTCGCTCCCCAAACGGCGGAGGAGAAGATCACGCTTCTCGGCGACGAGCTCGCCGCTGCCGGAGCGGACGAGAGGACGGAATTTGTCGGTGATTGGAGTCCGAGTAATGTTTCTCCTCTCCTTCTTCCACAAATGGAAAAGGAAGGGCTAATAGTCAAAGGCAAATGGCGGAACTCGGAAGGTGATCTCAAGCCTGCACCCAAGGACGGAGAACGCGTCCTCCTTACTTCTCACATCAAGAGAGGTATGGGTTTACCGCCTTCCGCCTTTTTCTCAGAGGTCCTTGACTATTACGGCGTCCAACCACACAATATTTCTTCAAACTCCATCCTCTATCTAGCTAGTTTCCAAGCCCTTTTTGAAGGGTATTTAGGAATAACTCCTAGTCTAGAATTTTGGCAATATTGTTTTGAGGTGAAGCATAACCTCACAGAAGGTGTTTCTCCCATCTGCGGAACTATTTCTTTCACTCTTCGGAGGCTTAGGGAAGATTGGTATCCAAAGATAAAAACATCGGAACCCGTCAAATCTTGGATGGGTTCCTTCTTTTACCATCAGGACCTCTCATTCCCCGGTAAAGAAAACGGGATTCCTCCATTTATTAATTCCGCCGCCTCTCCCCAAGAAAGTTGGACAGTTGAAGCAGTGCAAATACTGCCGAAAAACTTGATGAAAATAAAACGGCGTATTGCCAAGCTTACTTCTTCCCAGCCTCCCTTAACCGGGAAGGATACTGTTTTATGTTGGTTTGGACGCCGTGTTCAACCTCTTTCCTTTCGTTCCCGGCTCCTTTGCGAATACGAAGGGCCAGAAGATAGCATGAGGGGGACGGACAAGGCCTATACCAAAAAGGATTTCATAAAGCGACTCAACCACCTGGTCGCCGCTAGCAAACAATACGCCAAAAGTCTGGCAATATACCACGTGGAGAATCCAGCCCCCAAGGTATTTATATTTTTCTCTACCTTTAGGTTTTTCTCGGATTTATCCTCCTTGTCTGACTTTTAACGCATCATTGCTACTTTCCTAGTTCAACGAACTTAAAGGAGATGATCTTGCTTCCGACGCCAAGCTTAACGAAATACATGTCAGCTTCTTCAGCGACCGGAAACGTAAAAGGCATGTGACCTTTGAGGAAACGATAACTGTTGACGGAATTCCTGTCGCCACATCCAGATATTCTGCTGGGACTTTTTTATCGTTATTCCCCTCCAGTTCTTCGAGATATTTATTTCTCGGATTTTCTGTTTTCAGCCTTGCTCCAACTCCTTTGAAAACAAAGAAATTGAAGAAACATAAAGCTGCTGCTACGAAAAAGAACCTCGTTCTGCTGCATCTGGGATGGACGAGCCTATCCCTACTTTGGACAGGAATATCTGGATAAAGGAAGAACCCTTTGATGAACTCGGATATATCCGTCCAGAAGCTAAGAAGTTCTTCGCTCCTGTGCCTCTAATTCGTCCTTGGCCACAGGGCGGGCTGATTATCCGAAATGACTTCGTATTTTCACCTCGTCAGGTCATACAAGATGGCCTTCATCACGTTGGGATTCTTTTTTCTGAATATGCCAGAGAATTCAACGAGACTTTGTCAAACTTGCGGGAAGTGAGCCAGGTAATATCTCTAGCCCCTAAGCAATAAGTTTGAAACATAGTTTCATCTTAATGCTTTTTTTTATTACGCTTGATCTAACTTAAGCGTTTGGCTTTTATTTCCGTGTTTTAGCATACTGCTGATGTAATAAACTTGGAACTTTTTAATAAACTTAACATCAAGAATGAAGAGGTGAAGACCCTTCAATCTATTATTAAGTCTAAGGATGATGAGCTGGCCTCTTCTCAGCAACAGCTATCGGAAACAACATGTATTTTTTTACTCTGTTTTATCCGATTTATCAATAAGTATTTTCTCGAGATATTTCTAAACTCGGAGGTTTTTCCTTGCTTTCCAGTTGCTTTGGCTAAGGCCAAGGAAGTAGCTGAAGATGCCGTCAATGCCGAACGTATTCGTAAGGAAAATTTAGATCTTCATAAGGAGCTTATGAAGGTTCGCTGGAAGCCAGTAATCTGGCCCTTGGTATTGCTCAATCCAAGGCTTTCGATCAGGCGGAAAAGGATAAATCCACTATCCACGACTTGGAAAGTATGTTAATCCTTCGCCTAAAGGAATGTTCCGAAATTGACAAGGTTCTCGGTAAGTTTTATTTCATTTACCGATTTTTCCATGTATAGCTTTCTTTCTCTGTTTTGTCTCTTAACCTTTTTGGAGGCTTGTTCCGACAAAACAGGAATTTATCCAGGTCTTTCTCGTATGGAAAAATCCGAGCCTTTGGGAAGGTATGGAATGCTATCAGAAACGCTGGGATGGGGCTGATCAGCAATTTCTTCCCTACAAGTACCATATAATTCTCGGAAGTTTATAAACTTCCGGCTGCTATCCTGGAGGTGGCGGAATCTAGGGAATCCACCTTACGCTCCGCTGCACGGGGTGGTGCACGCATGGCTCTCGGCCTTATGCATATACATTACCCTGGTGCTAAATCTTGGCGCGTGGCGTCCGATGTCCCTCAAGGATATACGGAAAATCAACGAACCAGCATCTTTGATGAAATCAAAGGCCATGCCACCAAGATTGCTTCTATGGTGAACATTTCTATCACCTATCCGGAAGAGGAGATCCCCGAAGCCCTCGAGGATGACAGCAGCGACGAAGACTCGGATGCTTGAAGGGCTGTCCTGATCCTTGATGGTGGATAATAGGAGCATTTTTTACAATGTAATTCATATTGTAATGCTTCTATTCTTTTGTATAAACAAGAACTCCGCCCTTTGCAGTTTTAATTATGAAATTATTTGCAAGGTTTCCGGATTTTAGTATTCCTTTATCTTCTAAGTTCTCTGACTTATATGTTTTAACTGTCCTTAGTGTTTGAAATGGCTCAATAGTATTGTGAATCATCATGCCGACTAACTGGGTATAACCGATCAGCTTGAACTCGGAAACATGGATCATACTAAAGGCATTTTTACTAACTAGCTCGAGTGACCCAACACATAAACAATCAGATAATACTTAGAGAAAAGCAAGGAATTTTTTGAAACTTGGGCACGCAGGCACAATCCGAGTTTCCTTTAGCCGTTAGCAGGCTGAAAATCATTCAGTTTTTAAACACCGAGCACGCAGGCACAATTCGGGTTAACATTGAGTATTTTGTAAGATCATTGGGAAATAGATAAGGTGGAATCATGCTTTGTACTATAATGAACTTGTAAAAACATGGATACCAAAATTCCGACAACTTTATTTCATGATCTCAAAGATGTTTACATAGAAATTGAACTAAGTATAGAAGGGACGTAACTGCTGGATGCTCCAAGGCCTCTTTGTCTCTCCTAGTTCATCATCTATCTTTCTCTTTCTTTTGCGATTCGGCTTTTCGGGATCATCTTCCGTGTCCCGAATATCTACAAGATAATATGACCCATTTTTCATAGCTTTGCTAATTACAAATGGTCCTTCCCATACTGGGGCCAATTTGTGCTTTCTTTGCTGCACCAATCTCAGCACTAAGTCACCTTCTTTAAAAGAACGATGTCTGATTTTCCGACTATGATAACATCGTAAACCTTGCTGGTAAATGGCGGATCTTTGGAGCACAAGTTCTTGTTCCTCTTCTAAGAGATCGACGGCATCCTGTCGTGCTTCTTCGGAATCCGAGTCATCGAAATCCCGCACTCTTGGGCTATCATGGATCATGTCCGTTGGAAGTATAGCTTCCGCACCATAAACTAGGAAAAACGGGGTTTGCCCAATTGACCTGTTTGGCGTCATTCGAATGCTCCAAAGCACAGAAGGTAGCTCCTCTACCCATGCTCCAGCCGCTCTATGAAGAGGAGATTCGACTTCCGTGTCTCCATTGGAGCTTCATTATAATTCTATATTATTCAATCCACAAGTGAAGAGCAGTAATGGCGATTTACGACAATCCAAGTTGTGATGAGAGGCTGGTATGAACTTGCTGCTGTTCTACAAACCTCTGCATTTGGAGGCTCAACACTGTCTACAAGAATAGAAGCGTGCTTAGACATCATTATGCTGCTATAATATCACGGTTGAAACATTTGTTTCAAAAGAAAGAACATGCCAAGTTGTTGCGATGTCACAAAGAAGACCGTAAGAAAGACGTGATGTTGAGACACACGCTGACGGGTCGCAGTGGAGAAAAATCGACAAAGAGTTCAATACATTTGCAGATGACGCGAGGAACTTAAGATTTGGTCTAAGTACAGATGGCTTTAATCCTTTCGCACCTAGCCGGTGACTATATGTATCTACAACCTTCCTCCTTGGTTGTGCATGAAACGGAAATTCATTATGATGCCAGTGCTCATCCAAGGCCCGAGGCAACCCGACAACGACATTGATGTGTACCTCAGGCCATTGGTTGAAGAACTTTTACAGTTGTGGCGCGAAGAAGGTGTACATGTGTGGGATGAGAACGAACACAAGGAATATAACCTACGAGGGTTGTTGTTCGTAACCATCGACGATTGGCCTGCTCTCAGTAACATTTCAGAACAATCAAACAAGGGATACAATGCATGCACACACTGTTTAGGTGATACTGACAGTATACATTTGGGAAACGAGAATGTGTACCTGGGGCATCGTCGATTTCTTTCACAACGGCATCCCGTAAGAAAGAGTGGAGGCAAGCATTTCAGAGGTGAGGCAGATAACCGAACAAAACCTACCCGGCCTACTAAGGATGTTATATATGATATGGTCAAGGATTTAAAAGTGGTCTTTGGAAAGGGTGGCGGACAATCTGTTCCGAATGACAGTGCCGGACACGTACCCATGTGGAAGAAGATGTCTATATTTTGGGAGCTACCCTATTGGAAAATCCTAGAGGTTCACTCTTCAATCGACGTGATGTACGAGACGAAAAATCTTTGTGTGAAACTGCTAAACTTCTTGGTCGTGTATGGGAAGACAAAAGATACACCGGATGCACGGTAGGACCAGCAACGTATGCACGAATGAGACAACCTGAATCCAGAGAAGTATCAAGGTCCTACCAGCTACGCTCTTACCAAAGAAGAGAAGGGGATATTTTTTGAAGTCCTGAGCAGCATCAAGGTCCCGCCTGGCTTCTCATCGAATATAATGGGAATAATAAACATGACAGAGAAAAAGTTTTAAAACCTAAAGTATCATGACTGCCACGTCATTATGACATAATTACTTCCGGTTGCATTGAGGGGAGTTCTTCCAGAAAATGTTCGAGTACCCATTGTGAAGCTATGTGCATTCCTCAATGCAATTTCTCAGAAGGTGATCAATCCACTAACTCTATCAAATTTACAGAAGAATGTGGTGCAATGTCTTGTCAGCTTCGAGTTGGTGTTTCCACCATCCTTCTTCAATATTATGACGAACCTCATAGTTCACCTAGTCGAAGAGATTCATGTTCTTGGTCCTGTATTTCTACACAACATGTTCCCCTTTGAGAGATTCATGGGAGTCTTGAAGAAATACGTTCATAACCGTGCTAGGCCAGAAGGAAGCATCTCCAAGGTCTATGGAACAGAGGAGGTCATTGAGTTTTGTGTTAACTTTATTCCTGACCTGAAGCCGACCGGTGTTCCTGAATCTCGCTATGAGGGAAGACTGCATGGAAAAGGCACGCTAGGAAAGAGAGCAAAAATAAGTATGGACGTTCTTTCACTAAAGCACACTACACAGTCCTACGTAATTCCAGCTTGGTGGCTCCGTATATAGTGGAACACAAGAATATTTTATGCTCAAAATACCCGTAGCAAGGTGAAGATTGGATTGATGGAGAACACCAGAAGACTCTCGGCGGTTGGTTGCAAACACATCTCATTAATGACACCACTGTGGAAGAACAACTATACTTGTTGGCCAAGCAACCATCTTTTTGTATATCGACTTTTCAAGGGTACGAGATAAATGGGAATGTATTTTACACGATCGCCCAAGATCAAAAGAGCACCAACCAAAACAGTGGTGTCCGCTTTGATGCAGCAGACGACAATGGGAAGAAGGTCACATATTATGGGTACATAGAGGAGATATGGGAACTTGACTATGGACCTACTTTCAAGATCCGTTTGTTCCGGTGCAAATGGTTCAACCTGAAAGACGAGGTCTAGATAGACCCACAGTACGGAATGACTACAGTGGATCTGAAGAATCTAGGATACGAGACCGAACCATTCGTGCTAGCCAATGAAGTGGCTCAGGTTTTCTATGTGAAGGACATGTCTACCAAACCGAAAAAAAGAAAAGAAAGGCAAGAGGAGACATGAAAGGCAAGAGGAGACATCATATGATGAGCCAAAGCGCCACATAGTTATTTCAGGAAAAAGAAACATCGTGGGAGTGGAGGATAAGACAGACTTGTCAGAAGATTATAATAAGTTTGATTACATTCCACCCTTCAAGGTGAAAACTGACCCAAGCATCGTGTTGAATAACGAAGAGTGTCCATGGTTGTGTCGCAATCAGAAGAAAGGGAAACACACGAAGAAAACTCAGAAGACTAGATAGGGATGATGTTCTTGGTGATGTGTAATAATAAACTTGGAATACGACAGTTGTGTTGAAAACGTGTTCACAAAAAATAAGTTGTATCTAACCTTTTATGTCGGAGATAGAACAAAACAATCGGTATCGCCATCATACAACCCTACCGTGGCTCGTGAGTGCATATATGCATATGAAATGCAGGGTAGGACATATGATGGCAAATCCGAGTGATTTGTATTGTGTCGATGAACTGAAAGATGTATACAGGGAAGCCGAGAGGTGGGCTATATATAGGGCCGTGTGATGCACAAAGTGATTGTGTTGGTATCGATCCAACGGCTCATAAGAGCTAGAAAGAAACACACCCCCTGATCCAACGACGAAACACACCCCTGATCCAACGACTCACAAGAGCTAGAAAGAAACACACGATTCGTGTGATTCTTCCTAATTGGTGGGATTCATACGCCCGAGAACCCCTGATCCAACGGCTCACAAGAGGTAGAAAGAAACACACTCCCTGATCCAACGACTCACAAGAGGAAGAAACACACCCCCTGATATGCATGTGTCATTACATATGTCCTAATATCCCCCAACAATAATACTTGGAATACGACAGTTCTGTTGAAAAAGTATTCACAAAAAAGATCTATCTCCTTCTAACATTCTAGGGTTTTGGTTGAAATGACGGGTGTAGCAGCTGGAGCAGAATCGATAGAGGGCACCTGATCAACACCTTTTTATAGAAGATCATCAAGCCGATGCCGCCCCGTCATAGCCAAAAAGCAGTGTGGGTTCCTCGCATATTGAAGGATGTGGAGCAAGCTACCTAGTGGATTATGTCAGGGAGAAGACAAAGTGCGAGCTACATGTGCCAATCAGGAACATGTCCATTAAGGTGGCGGTCAGATATGTTTACCCACAACAAGATGGAGCAACGCACCATCATCAGCCCATTACAACTGATTGTGCTCTTGTCGGGGTGGATGAAATTGTGCCTACTTATGAAACAATGGATCTTGATCATCCTGGAGGTGACGAGGAGAAGACACGGGGCGATGTCAAGCGTGGTTTCGCCCTCTGGAAAAAACAATACATCGTCTTTTCAGACCCCTTGCCAAGGCCACCGATTCCTCGTGGTAGCAGTCCACATGAGCAGCAAAGGCCATCGACTACTCCTGCTGGCAGTCCACATGAGCAGCAAGGTCCATAGTCTACTCCTGCTAGCAATCCACATGAGCAGCAAGGGCCATCGACTCCTCGGAGTAGAAGTCCACATGAGCAGCAAAGTCCACACCTACCTGAGGGGGGGCTAGCGCGAGTCCAGCATCTCGATATCCTCCACGTGAGGAAGCGTCCGTTAAGTGGAACGGTTCGCCAGCTAGGAATAGATCTAGAATGGAGAGAACACATCTGCCTCTTCAGAACTTACCTTGGGAAAGACCTGACGAGAAAAACGATGCCATCGTTCGTTCCGAGGTGGCTGCCCATTTTGCTAAGAAAGTGGTAGAGATACCTTTTGAGAAGACGCTAGATCCGGTGAAAGTTTTGTGTACCGTTGAGAACATATATAACCCTCCACCATCGCCGCCATAAGACTATAGGTGTTCTATTGAAAGGTCATATGACGAGATGGTCCAGGCGGGAAAAGGGAAACTGGTGGTCCAGCAGGCGGAAAAAGGGAAACCGGTGGTCCATCAGGCGGAAAAAGGGAAACCGGTGGTCCAGCAGGCGGGAAAAAGGAAACATGTGGTCTAGGCAAAAAAGGGAAACAAGTTCCCCAACTCGGAGAACAAGCCGGTCAATCGGTCGCCCCTCTCAAGGTGTTTGATGAGAAGGCCGTTCAAAGTACTTATCAACAACACACAACCGATATCGATTACCCCATCGCTGAAGTAGCATATAAATTTGAAAAAGGGGGAAAGTTGGTCGAGAATGTCTCCATCCTACCAACAAGAATGCGCAATTTGCATAACTGGTACTTGGGTAGGGCAAAGGAAGGGTGGCAGTTAAGGAGGAGCACTACTTCCAAGATTATGTTGTGAGCATTGACTTTGAGGATCTTTTTGCGTTATACAATCTCCGGGCCCTCGACAAATCGTTGCTCAGTTGCTATTGTCTGTAAGCGATTTATTTATGTAATTCGAGAATTCCTTAGTTCAGTTCATTCATTTTCTGTAATTATCCTCAATTTAATCTTTTTTGCGCTATATTATGCAGATTGAAGATGCTCGAATGCAAAAGGGATGAAATCAAGGACATTGGGTTCATTGGCGCGGGTACAATGCATGAAAAAACCATAAAGACTCCCATGTATAACAAGGATACACCGGAGACTTTGTGTAACATCCCAAGTATGAAAACACCCAATTTAGAATGTTTGTTTCCTGTTTTTATTTTTCAATTGCATCATGTCATCATATTGCATCCATATATTGATTTGATTTTCAAACCAAAATGCAAATCTATTTGTTTCATACTTGTTCTGTTACAATATTTCAAATAAAACTTGTAATCAAACCAATCTTTTGTTTCTAATAAACTTGAAATTTCAAAGCTATTAACTTGTTTAAGTTTCATTAATTCAAATTATACCAAATTCATTTGAATTTTCAAACAGCAACCAAACTTTAAATTTTTTGGAAAACAAAAATGGCACAGTTGGGCTTTTGTAAATAACCACCTATAAAAATTATTCCAAATTTTTCCAACTCCCAAAACCTCTCTTTTTCTTCCCTTTTCTTTTCTGCAAAAAAAACACAGAAACAGAAAAACAAAAAAAAACAAAGAGGGGAGAGGGCAGGCCAGTGGGCTGAGCCCACCACACCTTTTCCCCCAGGCCCAGCCCACCTACCCTCCTTCATCCCTTACCTCTGTACGGCCGCGCATCGACGTTGCCCACGTCGACAGACCGAGGAGGGAACGGCTGCGCGCGCTTCCTCCTCCTCCTTATATCCATGCCCACGGGCTCCTTCCTCTGCCCTAAACCCTCCTCCTCCATCTCTCCCTCACGCCGCCGCCGTTTCCCCTTCCTCCTTCCTCTGTTTCTCCCACCTCTGCACCGCACCACCGCCACCAAATCCCGGCGATCGCCGTCGCCACGATGCACCACCGTGCGGGATAAGCACGGGAACGAGTTCCCCACTGCTTCCTCTTCCTCCTCGACACCGCCGCTGTGACTGGGAGCCCCTGGATCATCGCCGCCGTCCCTGTCGCTGTCGCCGTCGTTGACTGCCACCTCCACCGAGCACGAGCACCTCCTTCCTTCCCCCACGGTGAGCATCGCTCCCTCCTCTCCCTTCTCTCCCTGGCGCCTGCACGCACGACCACGCACCCCTTGCACACATCCACGCAGCAGCACAGCGAGCAGATCGTCGCCGGCGTCCACAGCTCCGCCACGGGCAGCAGGTTCAGAAAGACTGAACCTTGAGGTTCAGTTTCGTCAGTTTAGCGAGAACGCCCAGATCTGAACCTCAAAACAACGCGCGCATCTCTTCTGTCACCAAACGATCCACACCACAGTGGCTTGATCCAACGGCGCGCACGCCCGCGGCGCGGGTTCGATCCCCCCGCGCGCAGGAATAAACCCAATTTTTGCTCTTTGCCACGCGGGCAGGCAGGGCCCACCTGCCATAGGCAGTGGGTGCCACGCCAGATCCCAGCCACGCGCCAGCTGGGCACTGGCCCACTGCCAGTGACCCAGGGGTTGATCTGCGCGTGTAGAAAAAGACCCCAGGGGCCTTTCTGAAACTTGTTCTTCGCAACTAGGCCCTGTAACAAGTTTAATACTTTTAAATTCACAAAATAGCCCCTGCAATTTCAAATTCAAATAACTTTTGTATTTCAAACCCAAATTAAATAAATAAAATATGTTTTCTGTACCAAATTTAATTCTCTACATGTTTAAACCATTTGTTTACTGTTTTGAACATTTCAAATGTTTTCAAAATTCAAATTCAAACAACTCATTTCAAGTTTGGTCAAATTCATAACTAATTCAAATTTAATTCAAATGGCACAAATGAAATATGTTTTCCATGCAAAATTGAACCACCTTTTCAAATATAAACTTTGTTTCTTGTTTTGAATAATTAAAATTGGGTAAATAATTTAAACCTTGTTTAAATCATTTAAAATTGCTAATTTCATAACTTGGACAAATTAAATTCTTTTTGAAGATATAAAATATGTTTTCAAACCAGAAAAGTATGATCTGTTCAAATATGAATTTTATTAAATGTTTTGAACAAATAAAAATTCAAATAATTTCATACTTGAATTAAATTCATTTAAATCTTGTTTAAACTTGTTTAATTCCTAATTAATTCATTTTAATTCCTTTTTCAACAAGTGAAACATGTATTCCACCTAAAATTTTGTGTTCTTTCCAAATATGAACTTTGTTATCTAGTTTGAACAATTAAAATTGGTAAAAACAACAAATGCTTGTGTAACTCCTTTAAGAAGCCAATTTTCATAACTTAATAAATAAATTTCCAAACTTGGTAAACACCTTTTCAAATTGAAGCTATTGTTGTTTTCTCATTGTTTTCTTCATCCATGCATCATTCTAATCAACTTTCACATGATGGTTAGTTGTAGATCATTTAATTCAACCTTAATTCATGGGCTTTCCTATATGCAACCCAAATTGCATATGAGCCCATTTAATTATGTTACCATGTCAACTAGCTTATCTTTGATGCATCAATTAAATTGTCATGCATCATCCCATGATTGTGCATTATGCCATGTTATTGATTGTTTGTCTCTCTGCGTTGTTTGTTTGCTTCTTCTCGAATAGACGACAACGTTGAGCCAGACGAGGTTTACGACACTACTTCTGAGGAGTTAGCCCAGTACCAGGCTACTGAGTTTGCATGCAAGTATTCACTCACATGAACCATTGTGTCCTTTCCACACTGGATACCGATACTTTCCGTTGTCTATCCTGCTAGCCTTAAGATTCATTGCTTGTGTTCCGATCCTATCACATGCTATCCTGTAACCCTAATATAGCCAATCCTCCACACCTATACCATGTTGCTTGTTGCCTGTGTCTTACTAGCATGCTTAGGGTTGTCTATGCTCGAGTCTGTTGTCCGTTATTTCTGTTACCATATTTATTATGTTCTGGGGGCTCGATGTTTAAACAACAACCTGTTAATGTTTGAGGTAATGCTAATTTGATGATAAGGCACCGACAGGAGGCATTTAGGGCGGCGTGGTCTTCCAGTGCTATGAGGGTTCCCCTTTTCTTCGTGGGGGCTCGATTAGCCGCGCACACACATCACATGGTTCTTTGGGCTTTATGCGAAGAAGAGTTGGGTTGTGTAGAGTGCCTCGCTTGGTGGGTTTGATCCCCGTCTGGCGGGATATTCTTACGTGTACGGCCAAATTGGTGCACCCCTGCAGGTTTAAATCTTCTTGAGAAGCCGTGTTGTCCGCGGTTATGGATGACTTAGTGATAGGGCTGGCTAACAAGGATTAGACAACTTACACCTAACTAATGATAACTTGACTAGTAATAGGCTTATTGACACAATAACTGGAACCTTCACTAATCCAACTGTGTGAGTTATCCTCGGATTGCTTCTTTGGATAAGGGGCGAGATCCAGGATGGGTTTGTTTGAGGTTGTTGGTAGTTGGTTCCGATACGCTATCTTATCCCCTTCTTTTAGCCAGAAGTTGTAGCGTGTCTCTGTAGTTGGTTAGAGCAGCCTGCTGCCGCACTTTTGTATCACCTATTCTTCCGTTGAACCCAAAGCATCTGTACTTGGTGTTGCCGGGTACACTTTGGTATCTTGTGAATCTTGCTTGCCAGTACTTGTCTGTACTGACCCCTTTGGGGCTGTGGTTTCCGCAGACTACGTTTCCGAGGATCCCCATGGTGGCTACTACGTGGAGTATGACGAGGCTGCTGACGAGTAGATAGCGGACCCGGGCAGGATCCGAGACATCGTGGATGGGCTCCGTCTTTTCGTTTCCGGCCTCTTAGGCCTATTTGGATCTTGTCTGTACTCAGACACTTTGGATGCTTCCGCTGTGATGTAATGATGAATTGTTGGGACATGTGTCCTCTGGATGATTGTATTTGCTATCTCTGCTCTAGTGAGAGCTATTTGCCACTTATTTCTATTTCTTTGTCTCTTAGAGATTTGTTGTGATATCACTTGTTCAAATTCCGTTGACGTACCATGTGTGTATGTTATGAAGTACGTCAATGGAAGTAGTCGGATTTCTATGGGATGGTTTACGCAGACGATGAATAGTAGAGAATGGTTGTCACACGTTTACGTGTTGGCCTGCTCATATTGAGATGCGGGTGCCGGTATGCCCCGTAAGCCATTTATCTACTGTTTAGCGGGCTGTGAGTATCCCCTAGAAGTCCGGGTGCGACAAATGGTATCAGAGCCTGTGTGCCTGTAGGATCCCTTTTACTGGTCGCAGTTGAGTCTAGAAACTATTTTGTAGCTATATAGGAAAAATGAAACGTGAGAGTAGGAATTTTGTTCTTTTATTTCTTTCCCCACCCACCCTCCTTTTTTCTGGTAAGGAAGTGCAACGTTGTTTTCTCTTCTCATCTAAACTTTCAAGTTAGGATTTCACGTATCCTGGTTTCTCTAGGATATTTATATCTACTAGACCATAGGAATGGAGGTGGTTGTGACATGATTTATCATGTTGCCTACTCACGATTGAGAACGGAGGCGTGTAAGCCCCGGAAGCAGATCCTCTATTCCTTAAGCAGTAGATAATTATCCTCTAGAAGCCCGGATGGGTTTTCCGTAGTACCTCAGGAGTGTTTGGTCTAGTGTTTCCCGATGTTGCTTCAATATCCTGTCCTTCTCAACATCCTTTTTCGTCCGTTGAAACCTTGTTGTTGCTTGCCACTTCAGTTCTTCTACCGGCGTCTAATCAAAACTTCCCCGATCATCTGCAGATGGATCTCAGGTTCTACCCGCACGTGGTTCGTATGACTCGTTGCGAGAGAACTGCCGGTTATCCGGAGATGCTGAGAGACATGGTCACTTTTCTGGGTTTCCGTTGGGCGCCCCAAATGGTGCTGTCACTCGGGCTCCATACGCCCAAACTTCTCCAGGCTTCGCTCCCCGCCCACCCAACCCTCCTCAGATGCATGATCAAAGGGCTTCGATGGGGCAGCCAAGGCCAGGGCCTCCTCGTGTCGTCACATGCTACAAGTGCAAGCAGACGGGGCACTACGCCGACAAGTGCACACAGAGGCAGCTACCTCCACCACCACCTC
Organism: Alopecurus myosuroides; assembly: GCA_028641055.1. NCBI lineage: Eukaryota > Viridiplantae > Streptophyta > Magnoliopsida > Poales > Poaceae > Alopecurus > Alopecurus myosuroides. Next base: position 300,466,165 of record CM054058.1, on the reverse strand, counting down.
GTCCTAACACAAACCAGGCAATGGTGCGCGCTCCCCCGCCTAAGGCCTTCAACTCCAACAACATGCCTGTCGGGAGGACCGCAAGGGTGAATCATGTCAAGATCGACAAAGCTGAGGAAGCTCCTGACGTCGTTCTCGGTACATTTCCCGTAAACTCTAATCCAGCTAAAGTGTTGTTTGATACCGGAGCATCACATTCTTTCGTGTCAAAGATCTTTGCGACAACAATTAAACTCCCTTTTGTTGGTTTGGGTTCCCCGCTAGTGGTCAACTCCCCTGGAGCAACTATGCAAACGTCCAAGATCAGTCACAAAAATCAAATTCTAATTGGAGGACACATATTCCTTGCTTCTCTCATACTGCTTGGCAATTCTGACATTGATGTCATTCTTGGTATGGATTGGCTGAAGGCCAATAAAGCAAGAATTGACTGTGCTAAAAAGTCAATAACTCTCTCCCACCCTTCTGGCCAGATAATCTATTCTCCACATGAATCAAGTTCCATTCAGCTGTGCAGCCTCAATGCAAAACCTCTACCTTCACTTGATAATGTTCCGGTGGTTTGCGAATTCCCTGACGTCTTTCCAGAAGAATTGCCAGGGATGCCTCCGGACAGAGCTGTTGAGTTCGTGATCGAACTTGAACCAGGTACTGCTCCAATCTCTAAGCATCCCTACAAGATAGGAACTCCCGAGCTGAAGTTGTTGAAGGAACAAATTGATATGTACATGGAAAAAGGTTACATTCAACCTAGTTCCTCGGCTTGGGGTTGCCCAACTCTGTTCGTTGCGAAGAAGGATCACACAAAGAGACTCGTTGTTGACTATCGTCCTCTTAACGAGAAAACCATCAAAAACAAGTATCCAATTCCTCGAATCGATGATCTTTTTGATCAACTTGCTGGAGCCTCAATATTCTCCAAGTTGGACTTGAGAATGGGTTACCATCAAATAAAGATCAGAAAAGAGGATATTCCAAAAACAGCTTTCACCACTCGCTACGGTCTATATGAATTCACCGTCATGTCCTTTGGTCTCACCAATGCACCGGCGACCTTCTCTCGACTCATGAATTCTGTCTTCCACGAATACCTCGACAAGTTCGTTGTGGTATATCTTGATGACATTCTTGTCTACTCAAAATCCGAGGAAGAGCATGAAGAACATCTTCGTCTCACTCTCATGAAGCTTCGCGAACATCGTCTCTATGCCAAGTTCTCCAAATGTGAGTTCTGGATTTCAGAAGTTGCTTACCTTGGTCATGTCATCTCTGCCAAGGGCATAGCCATTGATCCAGAAAAGGTTAAAGCAATTGTCGATTGGAAACCTCCAAAGACGGTGAAGCAAGTAAGAAGCTTTCTTGGCTTGGCTAGCTATTGCCGTCGTTTCGTCCAAAACTTCTCCAAGATTGCCAAACCTCTCACTGACCTCACAAAGAAGGACAAGAAGTTCGTTTGGTCTCCACAATGTGATGAAAGTTTCAATCTCCTGAAGACTAAACTCACTTCTACACCAGTTCTGGTTGGCCCAGATCCTTCAAAACCTTTCCAGATATTCTGTGATGCTTCTCTCCAAGGTCTAGGTGCGGTTCTTATGTAAGAACGTCAAGTTGTGGCTTATGCTTCACGTAAGTTGAACGCACATGAGCTCAATTATCCCACTCATGATCTTGAACTTGCAGCAGTTGTGTTTGCCCTCAAGAAATGGAGACAATACTTGTTGGGTAATCGCACTGAAATCTTTTCCGATCATAAGAGTCTGAAGTACATCTTCACTCAACCATACCTAAACCTCAGGCAAAGGAGATGGATTGAAAAGATCAAAGACTTTGATCTTACCATTTCTTACACTCCAGGCAAGGCTAATGTTATGGCCGATGCTCTCAGTCGCAAGTCGTATTGCAATAATCTCATGATCATGGAAAGCCAACCTCCACTTCATGAAGAATTCCAGAAGCTGAACCTTGGTCTTGTTCCTCAAGGCTATCTTGCAAACTTGACAGCCAGTCCAACTCTCGAGGACAAGATTCGTTCTGAGCAACTTCGTGATGCTGAAATCAAGAGGATTGTAGAACACATCAAAGGAGGCAATGAGAAATTTAAGTCCTTCTCAGTGGATGACAAGGGAACTGTGTTCTTCGAAGGACACATTGCAGTTCCTCAGATTCAAAGTCTCAAAGATGTCATTCTCAAGGAGGCTCATGAAACTCCTCTCTCCATACACCCTGGAAGTACAAAGATGTACCAGGATCTCAAGACACTGTATTGGTGGCCTGGCATGAAACGTGAAATTTCTCAATACGTTTCTGAATGCGACGTTTGTCAACGTGTTAAGGCAGTTCATCAAAAAACAGCCGGTCTTCTCCAACCTCTGAAAATCCCTGAGTGGAAGTGGGACATGATTGAAATGGACTTCGTCACTGGTTTTCCAAAGTCCAAGAGGGGCAACGATGCAATCTTCGTTGTCATTGACCGACTCACTAAAGTAGCTCACTTCTTTCCTGTCAAATAAACAATCTCAGCTAGTCAGTTAGCAGAGCTCTACACAGCAAAGATTGTTCCTCTTCATGGTGTTCCATTGGAAATAAGCTCAGACCATGGAAGCATCTTCACTTCTCATTTCTGGAAAAGCTTTCAAGAAGCTTTGGGCACCAAACTTCTGTTCAGCACAGCTTATCACCCTCAGTCTCAAGGGCAAGTCGAAAGAGTCAATCAGATTCTCGAGGATATGCTCAGAGCATGTGGTATATCTTTTGGCATGAAATGGGAGGAATGTCTTCCATATGCTGAATTCTCCTACAACAACAGCTTCCAGGCAAGCCTAGGCATGGCACCATTTGAGGCTCTCTATGGCCGCAGATGCGGGAGTCCAATTGACGAAGATATGGATTCTGGACCCTGCGGGTAAGGACACCCCGTCTCAGGCCCAAGGTTAAGGCCCAAGAAGAGGAGCCCTTGGAGTATTCTAGAAGGCCCACGTGAAGCCCACCCGCAAGACTTGCGGGTCAAGACAAGAACTCCTATACGTAATCTACTAGGACTCATGTAACCCCCTCCTGGCTGCATATATAAAGCGAGGAGGGAGGAGAGAAAAGGACAAGTAATACCGCACGACCACAAAAGCCTTGAAACTCGAGATCTACTCTCGATTCGAGCATCCTGTAACCGATCTATTCATCTAATACAGATCGACAGAAGGCAGGAGTAAGGGTTTTACCTCTACGAGGGCCCCGAACCTGGGTAAATCTTTCTCCTTGTTAGCCGTCGAGATCACCAGCGCGTACATCGTTCCTCTACTCGAAACCCTATAGGTTCACCCGAGGGATTTGCCGAACACTGGATTCGACAATTGGCGCCGTCTGTGGGAACGACACGCGCTGGATCTACGGTCTCGCCGGCCTCATCTACATCAAGTTTTGGGTCCTCGACCCCATGGATTCGATCTACTTTCGGCTCCTTCAACTTCATCGAGCACTCGCCGGTCTCACACGCGGCCTTCATCGTCTACAACTCTACATCGACATCGTTGTTCACGCGCAGGCTGCAGGACAGCAGCAACGTACATATTGCGGACGTCATCGACGGCGACTCGAAACTCATCTGGAAAATTCCTTTGGTGGAAAGATGCGAAATCAAATTATCTACGGTCTCCAAAAAGAATCAGCGTATTCCGACGGTTAGATCTCCGTGGATGACCCGAACACCGAAGCCCTGTCAGAATCTGACGGAACTCCGCGCGACTTCGGGAAAACAATTCTGCCAGTCGACTCGGAAATCAATTCGACAATCACACCGTTGAACAGCTGCGGAATACAGTCCCGCACCACTCCGTCTTTTTTGAGCCAATTCTAACGGTTAGATCTCCGTCAGCGGCTCGCGCACTGCGACACGTTTTGGATCTCTGCGAGTCCGCGAATTCAAGTCGCAGATCCGTTTTCGTCAATCTGCGAGTCGATACAAAGGTCAATCAACAAAACATGGCGACTCGCCATAATAGTGCCCGGGGGCTCGACATCAACATTGCCCTCCGTGTACACACAACAAACATCGCGACTCCGCCGCGTCGACTCGGTCCGCCGCGTCGAGTCATTCGAGCAAAAATCCGACTCCGCCGCGTCGACTCGGTCCGCCGCGTCGAGTCCTTCCGATGAACATCGCGACTCCGCCGCGTCGACTCGGTCCACCGCGTCGAGTCCTTCGGACAAACATCGCGACTCCGCCGCGTCGACTCGGTCCGCCGCGTCGAGTCCTTCCGATGAACATTGCGACTCCGCCGCGTCGACTCGGTCCACCGCGTTGAGTCCTTCGGACAAACATCGCGACTCCGCCGCGTCGACTCGGTCCGCCGCGTCGAGTCCTTCGGGCAAACATCGTGACTCCGCCGCGTCGACTCGGTCCGCCGCGTCGAGTCCTTCCAATGAACATCGCGACTCCGCCGCGTCGACTCGGTCCGCCGCGTCGAGTCATTCGAGTAAACATCGCGACTCTGCCGCGTCGACTCGGTCCGCCGCGTCGAGTCCCTCGGACAAACATAGTGACTCCGCCGCGTCGAATCGGTCCGCTTCATCGGGTTTTTCGGGGAAATATCGCGACTCCGCCGCACAACTCCGCTACATCGAATTCACTCGACTAAGCTTCTCGGGGATGTCCTTCGCCGCAGCCACTCGTTGCTCGGGGGCTACGCTGCAAAGTAGACGCACTCGAGAATTCGCCGCAGCCACACTCGACACTCGGGGGCTGAGGCGCGAAACAGCCGCACTCGACACACGAGTCCGGTTCATCGATTCCGGCAATATCACTCAGCACCGCCTCGCCGACCACGACAGTGTCATACAAAGATAAGAACCACAACGTCGGCTGCAACTTCAACAGTCGACACATATCCTCCGCTCGGAGTCGATAATCGACACAATCCTCCGCTCGGAGTCGACACATATCCTTCGCTCGGAGTCGACGCATATCCTACTCCGGGAGTCGACGCATGTCCTCCTCCGCGAGCCAACAGAAGACAAGCACACGGGGTTAGCTTCAGAACAACTTGAGCCTATGCCCGACTCTGCGAGTCGAACATAGCCTCGGGGGCTACTCCCATCGGGAGCACTGCCGTGCACCCGATAGATCGAAGAAGCAACGTTACAAGATCTTTGAGTCTATGCCCGATTACAAATAATCGCACATAGACTCGGGGGCTACTCCCATCGGGAGCGCTGACCGCGCACCCAATGAGCGCTGGTCGCGCAACCGACGAGCGCTACACGCTCACTCGACGTACTCCCATCGGGAGCATCTAACACGCTGGCCGCGTATCTGAGGAGCTCTGTCAGATTTCTTCGTCCATGTCCTTATTGTGGTCGTACAAACCGCATATTAACTCGGATGAAGAAAAGCAGAACATCAAACTTGCCCGTCTCGACGAGACGCATATGACATCGCGGGCCAATTCGCGAAATCAGAACATCTTGAAGACTTTTCGGGTCCATCTTCTTGTGTGCACCTACACGACTTCTACGTCGTCGTGCGACTCCGCCACGTCCGCGTCATCTACATGACTTCCTCGTCGGCTCCGTCCTCCGTGTCGAGTACAGCTCCACCGCGTCGACTCTATCCGCCGTGTCGAGTACATCTCCACGCGCCAACTACACGACTTCCACGTCGTCGTGCGACTCCGCCACGTCCGCGTCATCTACATGACTTCCTCGTCGGCTCCGTCCTCCGTGTCGAGTACACCTCAACTGCGTCGACTCCGTCCGCCGTGTCGATTACATCTCCACCGCGTCGACTCTAGCCGCCGTGTCGAGTACAGCTCCACCGCGTCGACTCTATCCGCCGTGTCGAGTACATCTCCACCGCGTCGACTCCATCCGCCGTGTTGAGTACAGCTCCACCGCGTCGACTCTATCCGCTGTGTCGAGTACATCTCCACCGCATAATTACGTCATTGCACACCTCATAACACGAAATCTCTTTCGTAGGGGCATATCAAGACGCGAAATTTCTTTCGCATAGTCACCCTGACACGAAATCTCTTTCGTATGGGCACATCAAAGACGCGGAATCTCTTTCGCATAAACACTCTAACACGAAATCTCTTTCGTATGAGCATATAAAAACGCGAAATCTCTTTCGCATAAGCACCCTAACACGAAATCTCTTTCGTATGGGCATAATCAAGACACGAAATCTCTTTCGCATAAGCTCCCTAACACGAAATTTCTTTCGTATGGGCATATCAAGACGCGAAATATCTTTCGCATAAGGTCCCTAACACGAAATTTCTTCCGTATGGGCACATCATGACGTGAAATCTCTTTCACAGGAAAAAATACCCTACACACGAAAACTCTTTCGTATGGGCACAACATCCCAAACATGAAAACTCTTTCATATGGGTATAAAACTCCTAACACGAAAACTCTTTCGTATGGATAAAACTACTCGAGTAGGCAGAACCTGCTATTCATTCACATGATATTTGCACATCATAAACCTGGATTGTTCAGCCGACTAGGTACATCCGGATGCCGTATTCTTTCGAGTACGAAGGTAAGACCCAAGGATCTCTCTTTTGGGCCTGGAATCGCACTCAAGCTGCGTCCTCCGGTAAATTTCCGTGTCAACAACACGAAGAAAAATCCTAGCGGACGCGCCGGGTAGCCCCTTTAGGTTAAGTTCGACTCGGTAAGACCTCCACGGCCCAGTCGCAACGATCACCTCGCTGGATTCGAGTCGGAGGTCTCGAATTTGTGTAGGCCAGAACCGTTTTTGCCCTAGATGCAATTAATTGGCCCTGATCTTTCGGGAGAGCCAAGCGACTGAGCCACATCCTTCTGCAAAAACAGCCAACACAAGGCACATTTAACACTCGATGCTCGAGTACAGAAGCGCTTCGCGCACAGGGTATACACCCTCAAAAACAGGCGATTGAATGACCAATCGAAGAAATCAAGAACGGACTTTGAGTGCTTACCCGACTATTCTCAGTCGAATAAACACTCGGGGGCTACTGACGAAGATATGGATTCTGGACCCTGCGGGTAAGGACACCCCGTCTCAGGCCCAAGGTTAAGGCCCAAGAAGAGGAGCCCTTGGAGTATTCTAGAAGGCCCACGTGAAGCCCACCCGCAAGACTTGCGGGTCAAGACAAGAACTCCTATACGTAATCTACTAGGACTCATGTAACCCCCTCCTGGCTGCATATATAAAGCGAGGAGGGAGGAGAGAAAAGGACAAGTAATACCGCACGACCACAAAAGCCTTGAAACTCGAGATCTACTCTCGATTCGAGCATCCTGTAACCGATCTATTCATCTAATACAGATCGACAGAAGGCAGGAGTAAGGGTTTTACCTCTACGAGGGCCCTGAACCTGGGTAAATCTTTCTCCTTGTTAGCCGTCGAGATCACCAGCGCGTACATCGTTCCTCTACTCGAAACCCTATAGGTTCACCCGAGGGATTTGCCGAACACTGGATTCGACACCAATCAATTGGTCTGGAGCTGGTGAACGTTCACTCTTAGGCCCTGACATTGTTAAGGAAGCCGAAGAGAAAGTTCGCATCATTCGTGACAATCTCAAGATTGCTCAGTCTCGTCAGAAAAGCTAGTATGACAGCAAGCACAGGGACATGGTCTATGCAGCTGGCGACAAAGCATATCTTCGTGTAACTCCCCTCAGAGGCACTCATCGTTTTGGTGTCAAAGGAAAGCTTGCACCAAGATACATTGGTCCTTTCAACATTCTCTCAAGGCGTGCGGAAAATGCCTATCGTCTTGAACTTCCAGAAAAACTATCCAAGGTGCACGATGTGTTTCACGTGTCACAGCTCAAGAGGTGCTTCAAAGATCCAGATCGTGCAGTTGATCATGATTCCATTGAACTGCAAGAAGATCTCTCTTATGAGGAGCACCCTATTCGAATTCTCGATGAGACCGAACGTAAAACTCGCAACAAGAGCACCAAGTTCTTAAAAGTGCAGTGGTCTCATCATTCCGATAAAGAGGCAACGTGGGAGACCGAAGAGGATCTTCGCAAAAAGTATCCGGACCTTTTCTCTTCTCAGTAGGAATCTCAGGGCGCGATTCCTTCAAGGGGGGGGCGTTTTGTAACATCCCAAGTATGAAAACACCCAGTTTAGAATGTTTGTTTCCTGTTTTTATTTTTCAATTGCATCATGTCATCATATTGCATCCATATGTTGATTTGATTTTCAAACCAAAATGCAAATCTATTTGTTTCATACTTGTTCTTTTACAATGTTTCAAATAAAACTTGTAATCAAACCAATCTTTTGTTTCTAATAAACTTGAAATTTAAAAGCTATTAACTTGTTTAAGTTTCATTAATTCAAATTATACCAAATTCATTTGAATTTTCAAACAGCAACCAAACTTTAAAATTTTTGGAAAACAAAAATGGCACAGTTGGGCTTTTGTAAATAACCACCTATAAAAATTATTCCAAATTTTTCTAACTCCCAAAACCTCTCTTTTTCTTCCCTTTTCTTTTCTGAAAAAAAAACACAAAAACAAAAAAACAAAAAAAATAAAAACAAAGAGGGGAGAGGGCAGGCCAGTGGGCTGAGCCCACCACACCTTTTCCCCCAGGCCCAGCCCACCTACCCCCCTTCATCCCTTACCTCTGTACGGCCGCGCATCGACGCTGCCCACGTCGACAGACCGAGGAGGGAACGGCTGCGCGCGCTTCCTCCTCCTCCTTATATCCATGCCCACGGGCTCCTCCCTCTGCCCTAAACCCTCCTCCTCCATCTCTCCCTCACGCCGCCGCCGTTTTCCCCTTCCTCCTTCCTCTAGTTCTCCCACCTCTGCACCGCACCACCGCCACCAAATCCCGGCGATCGCCGTCGCCACGATGCACCACCGTGCGGGATAAGCACGGGAACGAGTTCCCCACTGCTTCCTCTTCCTCCTCGACACCGCCGCTATGACTGGGAGCCCCTGGATCATCGCCGCCGTCCCTGTCGCTGTCGCCGTCGTCGACTGCCACCTCCACCGAGCACGAGCACCTCCTTCCTTCCCCCACGATGAGCATCGCTCCCTCCTCTTCCTTCTCTCCCTGGCGCCTGCACGCACGGCCACGCACCCCTTGCACACATCCACGCAGCAGCACAGCGAGCAGATCGTCACCGGCGTCCACAGCTCCGCCAGGGCAGCAGGTTCAGAAAGACTGAACCTTGAGGTTCAGTTTCGTCAGTTTAGCGAGAACGCCCAGATCTGAACCTCAAAACAACGCGCGCATCTCTTCTGTCACCAAACGATCCACACCGCAGTGGCTTGATCCAACGGCGCGCACGCCCGCGGCGCGGGTTCGATCCCCCCGCGCGCAGGAATAAACCCAATTTTTGCTCTTTGCCACGCGGGCAGGCAGGGCCCACCTGCCATAGGCAGTGGGTGCCACGCCAGATCCCAGCCGCGCGCCAGCTGGGCACTGGCCCACTGCCAGTGACCCAGGGGTTGATCTGCGCGCGTAGAAAAAGACCCCAGGGGCCTTTCTGAAACTTGTTCTTCGCAACTAGGCCCGTGTAACAAGTTTAATACTTTTAAATTCACAAAATAGCCCCTGCAATTTCAAATTCGAATAACTTTTGTATTTCAAACCCAAATTAAATAAATAAATATGTTTTCTGTACCAAATTTAATTCTCTACATGTTTAAACCATTTGTCTACTGTTTTGAACATTTCAAATGTTTTCAAAATTCAAATTCAAACAACTCATTTCAAATTTGGTCAAATTCATAACTAATTCAAATTTAATTCAAATGGCACAAATGAAATATGTTTTCCATGCAAAATTGAACCACCTTTCCAAATATAAACTTTGTTTCCTGTTTTGAATAATTAAAGTTGGGTAAATAATTTAAACCTTGTTTAAATCATTTAAAATTGCTAATTTCATAACTTGGACAAATTAAATTCTTTTTGAACATATAAAATATGTTTTCAAACCAGAAAAGTATGATCTCTTCAAATATGAATTTTATTAAATGTTTTGAACAAATAAAAATTCAAATAATTTCATACTTGAATTAAATTCATTTAAATCTTGTTTAAACTTGTTTAATTCCTAATTAATTCATTTTAATTCCTTTTTCAACAAGTGAAACATGTATTCCACCTAAAATTTTGTGTTCTTTACAAATATGAACTTTGTTATCTATTTTGAACAATTAAAATTGGTAAAAACAACAAATGCTTGTGTAACTCCTTTAAGAAGCCGATTTTCATAACTTAATAAATAAATTTCCAAACTTGGTAAACACCTTTTCAAATTGAAGCTATTGTTGTTTTCTCATTGTTTTCTTCATCCATGCATCATTCTAATCAACTTTCACATGATGGTTAGTTGTAGATCATTTAATTCAACCTTAATTCATGGGCTTTTCTATATGCAACCCAAATTGCATATGAGCCCATTTAATTATGTTACCATGTCAACTAGCTTATCTTTGATGCATCAATTAAATTGTCATGCATCATCCCATGATTGTGCATTATGCCATGTTATTGATTGTTTGTCTCTCTGCGTTGTTTGTTTGCTTCTTCTCGAATAGACGACGACGTTGAGCCAGACGAGGTTTATGACACTACTTCTGAGGAGTTAGCCCAGTACCAGGCTACTGAGTTTGCAGGCAAGTATTCACTCACATGAACCATTGTGTCCTTTCCACACTGGATACCGATACTTTCTGTTGTCTATCCTGCTAGCCTTAAGATTCGTTGCTTGTGTTCCGATCCTATCACATGCTATCCTGTAACCCTGATATAGCCAATCCTCCACACCTATACCCTGTTGCTTGTTGCCTGTGTCTTACTAGCATGCTTAGGGTTGTCTATGCTCGAGTCTGTTGTCCGTTATTTCTGTTACCATATTTATTATGTTCTGGGGGCTCGATGTTTAAACAACAACCTGTTAATGTTTGAGGTAATGCTAATTTGATGATAAGGCACCGGCAGGAGGCCGGGTATGGTTTTGAGGCCTGCTAGTGTCGAACTCAGGAAAAGTTCTTGTCCTCTGGATCCATGTTGAGCGCACTAACCGCATGTGGGAAGCGTGTATGGGCGCCCCCCGCAACTCTGATTCGATTCGCATCTCGTCCAAATCGCCACACTTAGTTCGGGCTTTCCATTTGATGCACGCATATGCAGGTACGAACCCGAGGCCAGGGTGGAAACTTTTGTAGTCGGCATTTAGGGCGGCGTGGTCTTCCAGTGCTATGAGGGTTCCCCTTTTCTTCGTGGGGGCTCGATTAGCCGCGCACACACATCACATGGTTCTTTGGGCTTGATGCGAAGAAGAGTTGGGTTGTGTAGAGTGCCTCGCTTGGTGGGTTTGATCCCCGTCTGGAGGGATATTCTTACGTGTACGGCCAAATTGGTGCACCCCTGCAGGGTTAAATCTTCTCGAGAAGCCGTGTTGTCCGCGGTTATGGATGACTTGGTGATAGGGCTGGCTAACAAGGATTAGACAACTTACACCTAACTAATGATAACTTGACTAGTAATAGGCTTATTGACACAATAACTGGAACCTTCACTAATCCAACTGTGTGAGTTATCCTCGGATTGCTTCTTTGGATAAGGGGCGAGATCCAGGATGGGTTTGTTTGAGGTTGTTGGTAGTTGGTTCCGATACGCTATCTTATCCCCTTCTTTTAGCCGGAAGTTGTAGCGTGTCTCTGTAGTTGGTTAGAGCAGCCTGCTGCCGCACTTTTGTATCACCTATTCTTCCGTTGAACCCAAAGCATCTGTACTTGGTGTTGCCGGGTACACTTTGGTATCTTGTGAATCTTGCTTGCCAGTACTTGTCTGTACTGACCCCTTTGGGGCTGTGGTTTCCGCAGACTACGTTTCCGAGGATCCCCATGGTGGCTACTACGTGGAGTATGACGAGGCTGCTGACGAGTAGATAGCGGACCCGGGCAGGATCCGAGACATCGTGGATGGGCTCCGTCTTTTCGTTTCCGGCCTCTTAGGCCTATTTGGATCTTGTCTGTACTCAGACACTTTGGATGCTTCCGCTGTGATGTAATGATGAATTGTTGGGACATGTGTCCTCTGGATGATTGTATTTGCTATCTCTGCTCTAGTGAGAGCTATTTGCCACTTATTTCTATTTCTTTGTGTCTTAGAGATTTGTTGTGGTATCACTTGTTCAAATGCCGTTGACGTACCATGTGTGTATGTTATGAAGTACGTCAATGGAAGTAGTCGGATTTCTATGGGATGGTTTACGCAGACGATGAATAGTAGAGAATGGTTGTCACACGTTTACGTGTTGGCCTGCTCATATTGAGATGCGGGTGCCGTATGCCCCGTAAGCCATTTATCTACTGTTTAGCGGGCTGTGAGTATCCCCTAGAAGTCCGGGTGCAACACTTTGCTAAGGTTTTTGAAGTGACAACGTGACATAAAACAAATACTTTGGCCTTACAACTACGAGTGAGTGTTACTGTTTTCTAACACATTCTATTTTGCTCACGAGATGTTAAAATTTGAACTAATGAGTTATATCTATGACACTGCATATTTAAACATGCGCAGCTTCCACTTTATGCTTATCATCATTAAAATGCACGATGGATCAGTTGAAGTCTACGACTCAATGAGCAAAAATCCTATAGATTACAAGCACTATTTTGATATGCTCAAAAGGTAATTTTATTTAATTTTTATCGGCTTTTTCGTTAATTTCCTGATGTCAACAAATTAATAACTCTTTTATTCATTTTTTTGTCGGGCAGCATATGGGAAACGTTCATCAAGGAAGATCCGGAAGGTGGATGACCGGAGAAGCTGACATGGCGTTTGAAAGTAAGTACTACTACCTAGGTCCACACACCTTTATCATACTTGATTATTGTTTGATTGAAATATATTCTTGTACAGAAATGCGATCAACAACCAAAGGGCACTAATCTATGTGCTTACTATGTTTGTGAGAACATTCACAAGATTGTCACCGAGAGAATAAATAATAACATAAATAAAGATGTTGGGGGGATGGTAACCCGGCAGACCCATGAAGGGGAGCAAAGACCCGGCTGGAAGGGATTTACGCGAGACTTTGTAATATGATGCTGGGCTGGGTGTCACCGATGGGCCAGCAGTTGTATTGGTAACCCGGCTCAAGAAAAGGGAGGTTCTAGAAGACCCGAAAGATGGTGCGAACCATGGAGTCCAAGACTTGGGGGTCACGGAGAGAGATTTAGGGTTACGAGTAGACCCCGAGTAGGACTTTAGACGTATCTTGTAAGGAAAGCCATGAAGCCGGGTGTTATATAAACCGGTCCTTATGGCATAGACGGCAGATTTAGAGAGAGAACCCTAGATGCGAGTTATTCGAGATATACGAGAGCAAGTACTTGTAACCCTAGATTTAGAGTCTCGGCGACATTGCAGTCCGAGCCTCTAGATCGATAGTCAATAAGATTCTAGCTGGAAGTAAGCTATTATCTCCAACGGAGAGGCCGAACCAGGATAAACCTTGTGTCCGATCCGAGCTAAACCCTCTCCCAAACACCAGAGTCGATTTACCACAACCTAAGTTACCTTCGGTAACGTCTGTGTGACGTCCCCACGACAGTTGGCGCCCACCGTGGGGCATACGTCCAAAGGTGTTTACATTACGGGAGAAACTCTGGAAAGCATAAAGAACCTCGTTGTCGGTGAGATCATCACCAACTCTGAAGGAGAGAAGATCGTCGACGATTCTCGCTGGGGGCTAGAGTCGGACCGGCTGGAAACCAGATCTGTCGTCACATCGGACGCATCAACGTCTTCGTTGGTATGGTACGTACGTATGGTTTAATTTCTGACAATAATGAGTATAATTCTGTGTCAGGGGCCGCCACCTGCGTTCAATCGGATGGGGAAGAGTCGGTAGGCACAACAGAACTGGAGAGAGCACCCACCACGAAGAGGGAACAACCGGAGGAGCCAACATGGACCCCGCGTGGCCGGGTGGATGATGATACCGAATCTATCCTGCACCTGCTCGAAGATTGGTATGAAGAGGATAGCTGCGAGGAAGAAGAATATGAATCTTCACCAGGCATTGCGCGCCGAGTTGCGGTCTACACAACCCCTGCGATAAATCTAAATCAGGGTGATGTGCCCGTAGCCGCGGCTGGTGCCGCGCAAGCGCTGGCCCAACAACAGACTTCGATTAATGGAAACCCAACTGGAGCCCGGGTCGATGGCGATGAAGGGAATATGCCCGAGAGGCAATAATAAAATGGTTATTATCTTATTCCTTGTTTATGATGAATGTTTATTTCTCATGCTAGAATTGTATTAACCGGAAACGTTGATACATGTGTGCTTAATAAACAAACAATGGTTCCTAGTAAAGCCTCTCTTTTAACTAGCTCGTTGATTAATAGATGATCGAGGTTTCCTGATCATGAACATTGGATGTTATTAATAACGGGGTCATGTCATTAGAAGAATGATGTGATGAACATATACCCAAAGATAATATAGCAATGCGATCAAGTCATTTCGTTTACATTGTTATATCAAACACACGAAGTAACTTATTCCTTAGACCATGAGATCATGTCAATCACTGATACAGGAAGAGTGCTTTGATGGCATCAAACGTCACACCGTAACAGGGTGACTATAAAGGTGTCGTTGAGTATTCGGAAAGTATTAGTTGAGGATCATGGATCAAGAGTGGGATTTGTCCATCCAAATGACGGAGAGATATACTCTGGGCCCTCTCGGTGATATCACATCGAAACCGCTTGCAAGCACGTGATATGATCACAAGGATGTTATATCACGGGAACGAGAAAAGAGTACTTGTCGGTAACGAGATTGAACAAGGTATGGTTGATACCGATGATCGAATCTCGGACAAGTAAAATATCGCGAGACAAAGGGAATAGTTCACGGCATTGTTGGTTCACACGATCACGAGAGTCATCGTTGAATATATAGGAGTCATCACGGATCTCCAGATCCCGCTGTTGATTATTGATCGAAGAGGAGTCTCGATCATGTCTATCTTATTCGCGAACCGTAGGGTGACACACTTAAGGTTCGATAACGCGTTTGAGAGGATATGGAATATCGAAGAATATTTTGGACAACACCAAAATTGTTTCGGGGAAAATTGAAATAGTTCAAGGGGTTTTTCGTCGAATGGTTGTTAATAGAATTAACAAATGATTCGAGGTGCTATATGCAAAAGTTTGTTAATAGAATTAACAAATGCTGAAATAAAGAAATAAAAAGGTTTTATTTATTTATTAAAAGAAAACCTTTGGATTTTCCAAGTGGGAAATAATGGGAAAATGAGTGGAGGTGAGTGGAGTGTCCACTCACATCATGAGGGAAGAGGTGGGGGCACACCATGGGGCTGGCCGCACCCCCCCTTGGGCTGCCTCCCCCTCTCCTATAAAAGGAGGGTGAGAGCTCTCCCTCCTCCACACACTTTGCCACTTCCATTTCCCTCCACCCGCTGCTCCATTTCATGGTCTCCGGCTTGGCGAAGCCCTGACCGTGGGATTCTTCACCACCACCACGTCGTCGTGCTGCTGGAGTTCCGAGGGATCCTCTACTTCCGCGCCCCGCTGGAACGAGGGAACGGAGGTTGTCATCAACCGTACGTGTGACCGATCACGGATGCACCACCGGATTGCGGTGCCATCTTCTCGCTATAGGGATCGGTGTGAGTACGACTACGCCAACAACGAGATTTGATCTCGTACCACTTTGAGTCTTCCAGGGTATGTGTTCTCCTTAACCCTCTTGTTGCCCGTTGCACTTCATCTCTTAGATTAGATCAAATCTCGTTCCCTGCATGTGAAGCTGGGGCAGACTTTTGGGGTTTGCAATGGTGGGTATGTTAGCTTCTCCTTTCGGGTGTCTCTCGCGTAGGAATTTTTTTGTTTTCTATGCTACGTTCCCCTTCAGTGGTATCAGAGCCGGATCTATGCGTAGATGTTTTGTACGGGTAGAACACATAGGTGTATGTGGGCGTTGATGATCATGTTATTACCTCCTTGACTATTTTATGATCTTAGTGGCATAGTGGGATGAAGCGGCCCGGACTAACCTTACATGTCCACGTACATGAGACTTGTTCCACAACTGACATGCAACTTGTATTGCATAAGTGGCTTGCGGGTGTCTGTTTCTCCTACTATAGTTAAGATCTAATCTATGAAGGGTTGTTAAAAATGTGTTTATCAACGTTGTGGTTGATGTTCGTAGGTATGAACGGTTCTATCCTCGAAAGCCCTAAGCCACGTAAAATATGCAAAAATAAATTAGAAGCGTCTAACTAGTTTTTGCTGGGCATGTGATGTGATATGGTCAATATTACAAATTTGATTATGAGATGATCTATTTTGTAAATTATTGATATACCGTAAGGTATCCATATGGTTGTCTTCTTATTGATGGACAATCAAGTTTGGGGTACCGTGGTACTTGGTACCACGCCGGTGGAATGATTGAGATCATACCATAATGCACATGATGGAGATCAAGTGCAAGAAGGACCATATCATATCACGTTATCCTTTCATGTGATGTCTGTGATGTTAATCCTTTTTATGCATCTTGTTTTGCTTAGATAACGATGGTAGCATTATAAGATGATCCCTCTCACTTAATATCAAGATAATAATGTGTTCTTCCTTAAAGTATGCACCGTTAAGAAAGTTCGTCGTTTCGAGACACCACGTGATGATCGGGTGTGACAGACTCAACGTTCGCATACAACGGGTGTTTTCAAGCCTAGCATGTACAGACATGGCCTTGAAACACACGCAATACTACGGTTCTACTTGGCGAGCCTAGCATGTACAGACATGGCCTCGGAACATGTAACCGAAAGGTAAAGCATGAGTCATATGGCTGATATGATGAACATGTCGATGTTCGCCTTTGAAGCTACATCATCTCACGTGATGATCGGTTTTGGTGTAGTGAATTTGGTTCGTGTAATCACTAAAGACGACTAAGAGGGATGCTGTTTTTGAGTGGGAGTTCATGGTTTAATTTTTGAATTAACTTGAACTTATTTATCATGAACAACAAATCAAAGTGAATTTGCACAAATTGTAGTATTCATTGGCATCCACATAACTACCTTACACTTAGATTGTTAATTGAGATATAACTGTTATGATCTGGTAAATACCATTTAAGATTGGTACCGTATTAGTGAAATTTAAAATTGAGTCCTATTGTAGATTTTTGGTATTTCCTACCTAGCTCCATGTGGTTAATGATTGATTAATCTAGAGAGCAAATAATTCCTACTTAGAATCCAGAGTCATGGTTGCTTCCGTATTACTTTATCTTGAAAAGAATGTTTTGTTGATCAAGGTGATTTAGGAACTGAAAAGAGTTGTTTTCAGAAACAATCAAGTGAAAGATATATTGATATCTAGAAACTTATTTGTGGCAACATGACTGAGTATAATTTAGCGTGACAATGTTTGCTTATATTATCTGAATATATGCAATGATTGAAGACGCTAGGCGTTTGAATATTCCAAGAAGTTGGGCGCTCAAAATTATCCTCTAAATCCCTTCCTTCGAGCTATAGTAACTTAATCATAAAATTGTTATGATGGGATGGATTAAAAGTATGTGTAAAGTCGTTTACCTTACTTGGAAATTGCTAAGAGTGGAATCTAGAAGAATGCTATTAATATGGTGATATTAGTAGAACAATCAAACTCAAAGTATGAATCAATGGGTGATAGTATATGACTAACACGCCAAAGAAAATGAGCTAGTAAGACTAGCATTGTTTGATGTTGAATGATTCTTCTATAAAGGAAAGGGAATATTGAAAATAGAATTACAAATAGATATATGGCAGAAAAGAAGATAACTGGAAAAGTCCAGCTCAGGAGTATATACTTGATATACAAGTTATAGATGTATTACTAGTTAACAAAGTATTTTTGGTATTTTGATACCACATTGGTTGGTATGAGTTGTCATACAAAGCAACGCAATGCAAGGGCCTAAAAGGAACTAGTAATAGATGTGGAATCGATTATGACAAGAACATAAGTAAAGTGTTATTGTGTTCATTGTCGTATCAAACCAAACAGTCAAGATTTATTTGAAGAACTTAATAATTTGTTATTTTGTTCTAGTCTTTTGTGAGAACAAATGAGATTGTTCAAACGATGACCATATTCCATAATTGATGGATATGTTAATATAAATCATGTTGGTAAAGTAAACATCTATAAGACTGAATGCTAAACGTTGCAAGACGTAAAAGATTTTCACTTAAATTGTGACACCACTATTTTAGTTCATATCGGAAAGGAAAACATGAAGGAACTCCATATTGATGGACTTCCGGAGTCATTTTGTTTTGAATAAATTGACGCTTGTGAGACCTCTTCCAAAAGATGACTAGAATTCCGTTCATAGGCCAAAGTAGAATGGACGACTAATTTAGTGGAGATTATACATATTGATGTATATAGTCCATTATGTGTAGTCATATATGGTGGATTAATTTTTCCTTCATAAAATTCTGTCGATGATTTAAATAGATATGTGAGTATATCTATTTAAAGGGAACAGGGTTTGACATTTTGAATTGGTTCAAAAGGTTGTTAATATGAAGTTAAAATCAATGTAACAAGATAATCAAGTATTTATGATTGGATCATAAAGGATAAAGTTTGAGTTACAAGTTTAGCAAAACATCTGAGAAGTTGCAGAATTGTTCTACAACTTATACTTCTCGAATACCCCACATTAGATTGGAATATTCAAGAGACAAAATCAAACCTTGTTTGACATGGTAAGATTAATAAAAATGCCATTATAATTTTGTAGTTTATACATTAGTGACAACCGTTTTTCCACTGAAAAGAGCACCATCATGATCCGCTGAAATTGACAACATATAAGACATGGTTTGGGTAGTGACCCGAATTGTCACTTTCTTAAGTTTTGTTATGCATAGCATGTGTAAAATGTTTACAACCAAAATTGGATAAATATATGTTTATAAGGTTATCCCAAATAAAACATTGGGTATTTCTCCTATCACCGAACCAAAAGACAAATGTTGTTTGTCAGAAAGGGTTGATTTCTCGAGAAAGTAGTTCTTGCGAAACAAGTGAGTGGGAGCACAGTACAAACTCAACGAGATTAGAGAATCTTCGTTATCATGTCAAGAGTAGCGCAGCACTGGAAGTTGTTCCGGGGTTTACTATTTTGACTAAGTAGAAGACACTACAAATGTTGTAGATACTTCAAATGAGTTTGCGAACTGTACCAGAAAAGTCCAAAAACTTTGTACTTAGAACAACTTGTGGTTTAAGTGTAAAGTGTTGTTTTGACAACAAAAGGACCTGGACCTTATAAAGGAAGCAAATGATGGGCCCTGGCTTCGTAAAATTGACTATGAGTCATTATATCCGCCATAGTATCCTTGTATGAATATCAAGTATGTGACTTGGTAGTCCTTTCGATAGGCATGATGCCTAGCGATAGCAAAAGGGTCTATATAGCGACAAAGACATGGATACTTATCGAAAAGTTGTTTTCGACGAAGTTCAAAGAGTTCACTACTACAAGATTTTGATCTTCCGTAGTGATGCTTAGTCTTTGCAGATAGTTCTAGCAAAGTTACATATTATGATATGGTAGTTGAATAACAAAACCAACTCTCCTCTCAAGGAAGTTTTATCAAGGATGTGTACTTGACACAGTCTGAGAGTTTTGTAAAATTCAAAAAGGTTGCTAGAAAGGTATGCACACTTCAATGGTTGAAGTGAGCATAACGAAGTTGAAATCTTTACCTTAATGAAGTTATCAAAAGAGTTTGATTCCATCATGAACGATTAAGATGCTTGTAAAGTTACAAGAAATTGAGTGGGAGCGCTATGACATATTTCCAATACTTTATGTAGATGACATATGGTTGATTGGAAAATATGTATTTTAAATTAACACGGTTAAGATTTTCATATTGATGAAAGGCTTAGAAGATATTGGGCATCGATATCTATAAAAGATGGATTGACGCACCTGATATGATTGAAGCCAAATTACATAGATGAAATATTGAAGTAAGTCAATATGAAAATGACAAGAAGGAGTTCTTGTCACATGGAAAATAATTGAGCAAGATTCATGTGTTTTGACACATGATGAGCATCATTGAAATTGAGATTTCTAAGTCATGTTTCTATGCTATGTACACGACCAGATGAGTCCTATGCTATAAAATGTTATAGCAGGATAATTCATATGATGATTAGACAACAGTAGGAGAGATCCTCGTGTCATTTTAGAAATGCTAAGGATATGTTTTCCTATATAGTAATGACAAAATATTAGTTGTAATATGTTACACTAATAATCTTGTCATTTAATCAAGTAATTTTATCTCAATTAAAATATGTGATGAACGGTAGCACAATAGGATGGAAGAAAGTTCCATGCTGGATTTGAAAGAGTTTCAAAATGAAAATATTGTGACAGATACTACAACAAAGGCTAAAGTATATCGTTGTGTTGACAACTGATAATAAGCGTATTTTGTGTCAAGGAGTTCTTTATTGAACTTGGTGAATTTCCAAGAATGCTGAAACTATGGAGCTACATTTTCACAATGTTAGTAACATCAGTTTAAGCTGAGGAATTAAGGTATCACCGGAACTTGGGGAATTTCCAAGAATGCTAACACTATGAAGCTACATTTTCACAATGTTAGTGACATCAGTTTAAGCTGAGGAATTAAGTTTTCACCAATTGACCATATATATACAAAGCCATCTCATTAGAGAATGAGTGATGCGTGTAGACGCAAAGAACATGCAAATAAAATAGGACCTGAACAGTTCAGATCTTTTTGATAATGTTTACCACATGCGAAGCATGGTAATAACACTGGTACGCCATATGTGTTAAAGTGCTTACAGACTAGATTATTGACTCTAGTGCAAGTGGGAGACTGAAGGGAATATGCCCGAGAGGCAATAATAAAATGGTTATTATCTTATTCCTTGTTTATGATGAATGTTTATTTCTCATGCTAGAATTGTATTAACCGGAAACGTTGATACATGTGTGCTTAATAAACAAACAATGGTTCCTAGTAAAGCCTCTCTTTTAACTAGCTCGTTGATTAATAGATGATCGAGGTTTCCTGATCATGAACATTGGATGTTATTAATAACGGGGTCATGTCATTAGAAGAATGATGTGATGAACATATACCCAAAGAGAATATAGCAATGCGATCAAGTCATTTAGTTTACATTGTTATATCAAACACACGAAGTAACTTATTCCTTAGACCATGAGATCATGTCAATCACTGATACAGGAAGAGTGCTTTGATGGCATCAAACGTCACACCGTAACAGGGTGACTATAAAGGTGTCGTTGAGTATTCGGAAAGTATTAGTTGAGGATCATGGATCAAGAGTGGGATTTGTCCATCCAAATGACGGAGAGATATACTCTGGGCCCTCTCGGTGATATCACATCGAAACCGCTTGCAAGCACGTGATATGATCACAAGGATGTTATATCACGGGAACGAGAAAAGAGTACTTGTCGGTAACGAGATTGAACAAGGTATGGTTGATACCGATGATCGAATCTCGGACAAGTAAAATATCGCGAGACAAAGGGAATAGTTCACGGCATTGTTGGTTCACACGATCACGAGAGTCATCGTTGAATATATAGGAGTCATCACGGATCTCCAGATCCCGCTGTTGATTATTAATCGGAGAGGAGTCTCGATCATGTCTATCTTATTCGCGAACCGTAGGGTGACACACTTAAGGTTCGATGACGCGTTTGAGAGGATATGGAATATCGAAGAATATTTTGGACATCACCGAAATTGTTTCGGGGAAAATTGAAATAGTTCAAGGGGTTTTTCGTCGAATGGTTGTTAATAGAATTAACAAATGATTTGAGGTGCTATATGCAAAAGTTTGTTAATAGAATTAACAAATGCTGAAATAAAGAAATAAAAAGGTTTTATTTATTTATTAAAAGAAAACCTTTGGATTTTCCAAGTGGGAAATAATGGGAAAATGAGTGGAGGTGAGTGGAGTGTCCACTCACATCATGAGGGAAGAGGTGGGGGCACACCATGGGGCTGGCCGCACCCCCTTGGGCTGCCTCCCCCTCTCCTATAAAAGGAGGGTGAGAGCTCTCCCTCCTCCACACACTTTTCCACTTCCATTTCCCTCCACCCGCTGCTCCATTTCATGGTCTCCGGCTTGGCGAAGCCCTGACCGTGGGATTCTTCACCACCACCACATCGTCGTGCTGCTGGAGTTCCGAGGGATCCTCTACTTCCGCGCCCCGCTGGAACGAGGGAACGGAGGTCGTCATCAACCGTACGTGTGACCGATCACGGATGCACCGCCGGATTGCGGTGCCATCTTCTCGCTATCGGGATCGGTGTGAGTACGACTACGCCAACAACGAGATTTGATCTCGTACCACTTTGAGTCTTCGAGGGTATGTGTTCTCCTTAACCCTCTTGTTGCCTGTTGCACTTCGTCTCCTAGATTAGATCTTGGCCTTTCGGGTGTCTCTCGCGTAGGAAAATTTTATTTTTCTATGCTACGTTCCCGTTCAGGCGAGCAGACGTCCGTCACCAGCGAAACAAGCGAAACTACCCATCACATGAACATGTTTGGGTTTAGGACGAACATAACAGCTGGTGCGGGAATGTCACACCCGCCAAATCCGGACCTGTTCAGCAATAACTTGATCTTGGATCCCATAGTGTTAGCAACGGTGATAACCCCGGAGAATGCAGCGGCCCGGGCCAGAGACCTGGACGTGGCCCGCCGAGCGTTGGAACAACAGAGGAGAGATGTAGAAGCCGAGAAATTACAGATGGTCGTGTGTCAACGTCAGTTGGATGACTTAGAGGATCGTGTACGGTCACAAACGACTAGAGCATATAATCAGAGGCATCAGACGATACTGCCTGCGAAAGGCGGAGCCCTACAGCCGGCCGCGTTGTTCGTTACGCCTCAAGACCAGCCGATCCCGGTCATGAATCAAGGAACCGGATATGCAGGAGCAACGCTTGGGGGACAACCGACTAATATGCCAGTCGGGTCACCTGCGCTACCCGCTCGGGCGGCTGAGGGCAATGTCGCGCAACCACCACCATCACGATTTCATACCCCGTCGGGTCACTTCAATAACCCTATGGACAACGTGTACGCCGCAACCTTAGCGCTTGACCGTATTCCACTAGGAGAGTCGCCTCAAGCAATAGAAACCCAGCGGGCTATAGAGATGTTACGCACCGCGGTGGCTCAGCGAGTAAATTACCCGGATAACAGGAGTGGCATGGACGGGACACCGTATATCAGTCGGCAGGAAGTCAATACGAGGAACATTCAGTCGAATTCAGCACGACGGAGGGCAGAGCAGCAGCAAATGCCGCCTCCTCCACTTAGGCCAGCAGCTCCCGTGGTCTCAGCGGCACAGGCTATTGTGGATAGTTCTCGGGCAAGGCGTGCGGCCGGGTCTGCAGTGCGAGGTCCTGGGGTTGGCGCGCCTCCCGCCGCAGCAGTCGAGGCTTCACACGTTTCAAGAGTAAGGCCGGTGTTGACAAACTTAGCCGGACCCAAATGCTTATCAGACGCTATCAGGGCCGAGCCTTATCCGGACAAGCTCAAAGAGCCTGGTAAAGTTGTCAACTATGAGCCAACCATGGATCCTGAGACCTGGTTAAGCAGTTATGAGATGGCCATGTCTATTCGCAACGCTTCAGAAAAGCTCCAAGCCAAATTTTTGTATCTCATGATGTCTGAAGGAGCAGCTAAACTATTGTTCAATAACCTACCTGAGAGGTCTATCAATTCGTGGAGTGACCTTAAGTCAGCTTTCGTCAAGCACTTTCATGGAACTTGCAGGAAATTATACACGATTGACGATTTGGATCGGTGTGTGCAGAGAAAGGGAGAGTTGGCACGCAGCTGGGTGCGCCGAGTCATGGAGATACTCCACTCTTCCACCGACATCCAGCCAAAGGATGCGATACAAGCTATGGCAAAAACATGCAGATATACGCCCTTGGTGCAAAAATTGGTACGCATGAAATCCAGCAGGCATGTTTCAGAAATTACTATGGGGGAGTTGATGGACGCATGCAACAAGCATGCCTCCACTGACACCACAGAAGAGGTTATCGAGGACGAGAAGGGAAAAACTAATGTGAACAATAATGGAAGAACCGGTAATGGGGCGGCACCGAATAACAATGGAGGTAACAATGGTGGCAATGGAAACAATCAGCATAAACGTCCGTATGAGGGGGGCTCCGAGTTAGTTGCCAGTACTAAAGCCGAGTTTGCAAGACCCAGAGCGGAGGAAACTTTAACGGAGGAAACAACTATCAAGGGCCACCACGGCCGACTAACCACATAGAAGCCTTCAAGATGCCTTGCCCGCGCCATAGTAGGAACGACAGGCCGGTTAATCATTCATTGGAGCAATGTGTGGATCTACAAAGGTGGAAAACGAGGAAATACAGAAGGCGCTGCAAGGTGCAGGCCGGGGAGGAGGGCCGGGTCTAGGTGGAATCCCGGGCAACGGTCCACCCCCTGCAGGCAATGCAGGAGCCGGTAACACGGGTAATAACCAGGGTGGTGCAGGGGGCTTTTAGAGTAACCCAAAGCAGCTAGGACAGTATCATGTTCACACCACTGGGACCTCCAAGAGGGAGAGGAAGATACTCAAAAGAGCTGTAAACTCGGTGTCTTCGGGTGTTCCAAGATACCTGAGATGGTCAGATCAGGAAGTAACATGGAGTAGAAGGGATCACCCGGAAGCAATAGAACATCCGGGTGTGCTAGCTTTGGTGGTAGCACCGCAGGTCAATGGCTATGAGCTAAATACGGTTCTGATGGATGGCGGGAGCAGTATCAATATCCTATATTGGGAGACCTTTTTGCGTATGGGGCTCAAAGAGTCTCAGCTGCAGAAAAGCTCCACAGTTTTCACGGAATTGTACCAGGACATTCGGCCTGCCCTGAGGGAAAGATATCACTGGAGGTTGCTTTTGGAGAATCAAAGGATAATTACAGAGTAGAGTGGCTCACATTCGAGGTGGTGAAGTTGCATAGTCCTTATCACACATTGTTTGGAAGGCCGGCTTACGCCAAGTTCATGGCAAGGCCGTGTTACGTCTACCTACAGTTGAAGATTCCGGGTCCTAAACGGACCATCACTATACATGGGAATAGAGCTGTGGCAGCAGAGTGCGACGAGGGAGATGCGGCACTTGCAGAACAAGCTTGTGCAAAGGAAGAGCTCAGATATTACAGGTCTCAGGTAGACCCATAAGATCGAACCTCTTTGAAAAAACCAAATACTGATGATGAGAGAGCTAAGTTTAAAGCAGCCCAAGACACAAAGATGGTGGCTTTCATTGAGGGCGACTCTTCCAAGCAGTTTGCCATAGGGTCAAATCTGGATAGCAAGGAGGAAGGCGCGCTCATCGAGTTTATCCGCGAGAATCAGGATGTTTTTGCTTGGACGCCTAGCGACATGCCGGGTATCCCGACTGAACTTGCTGAGCACAACTTACACGTTGATCCCAAGTCCCGGCCAGTGAAGCAGGGCTTGAGGAAAATGAATGAGGAAAGAAGAAACGCTATAGGAGCAGTGTCGTGGGATAATCACGGCAGATGTTACCGGGGGTAACTGATCTAGGGGCAAGTCGACACAGGTATTTGGGAGAGGGTTTAGCTCGAAGGAAGACATGGCGAAAAGCAATCTAAGAGCCGGAAAACAACTCGCCGGATCTCGATATGATTATACTGGATACTCGATAATAGGTGTTACAGTTATGACTTGAATCTCTCTCAGGCGAAGCCTAGGGGTTGGTTTATATAGTACTCATACCCCCTTTGGCTTGCCATACAAAGCGCTCCTTGAGTCCTACTCGAACTCTATATACAAACCTAACTTTCCTTACCATAACCCACAATCCGGGTTACGATCCTTACAAGCCCTGGGCCTTTCTGAAGCTTCTTTGTTCTTAGCCGGATTTGGTCCATCCGCCGTTTGGGCCGGATTACACCTGGGAGTTGGCATACCGGGTTACTATCCCCTCATCAGTAGTCCCCAGGATAGCGCGGGCTTCATGGATTCATTCGTGAGGCGCTCGCTATCCCGATAGCTCGATCCTTCCTCGAACGCCTAATGGGCCTTTCCATATTTGAACCCTTGCTCCGAACGCCCACAACGCCAAATCCGCGCGGATAATTACTGTTCCGCAATTTCCGGCTTTCTGGCCGCGGGTGAGCTCACCACCTCCCTTATAAATATCAGCAGAGGGTAACCCTAAACCATTCACCTCGTTTCGTCATTTCTTTTTCCTCGCTCCCTCACAGTTCCGGCCGCCGGGCTCACGCGCGCTTCCAGAGATAAGGCCACCTCCGGCCGCACCCGACCTCGAGCTCTCCAGCGCCGCCATCGAGCCCCGCCGCCACGCTCTTGTTTCTTTCATCAAGGACTGTGGTGAGACACTCAAGCCGCGCCGCGCACCGGCCTCAGTTCGGACCTCAACTCCTTCGGTAAGCCCCCCTCAACCATCCAACTGAAACCGGCAATTTCATCAATTTGACCAAGATTGGATCTGAGTCAACCCGCAAATCGATTTTAGGGAACCATCAAATTAGTCCGCTTCGATAGTCCTTAGCTTCTTCTAGCACCTGATACGCAATCACCACCCATTTCCGCGCCCTTATTAACCATTAAACTTCATATAAGATTACTTGCAAGTCCTTCGATTCTAGATCCGTTCCGCCTTGTTTTCTCCGCCTGCCGCATTAACACCCGGATAATCCTTCTTTTCCAGTTAATCCCTCCTCAGTAAGGTATGGGCAACCATCCATGTTCACCCAACCCACCTCAATACGTAAGTAATTAACAATTTACTCAACTTCATCCGACACCCGGAAAATCTTCAGCACTTAGCTTCGTAGCGCATTACCCGGGTCTTGTTTTAGCCTTCAGCGTCTTAATGTCTCCAGATTCAAATGAGTTGATGTTCCGAATCTTACCCCACACATTTCTTGTCCCTTGCAGGTCAGCTCCATGGCTCCTAAAAGACAGGGAAAACACCCGGCTCCTGCAAAGACCTCCCAAACCGCTTCTGCCGACTGGGGCCGGTCTTCAACAACGAAGGCCAAACTAGATGGGATGGCCGAGCTAGGAATCCTTCCTTCCCAAAAGGAAATACACTGGAGGGCTCCTGGCGATGAGACCCGTCCCACTCCTACCGGGAATGAGGTAATCTGCTTTACCGAGCACGTGATCCGGGGGTTCCGTCCTCCGGGTCACCCCTTCTTCCGAGAAATCCTAAGCCACTACGGCCTCCGGGTGTTCGACATAGGGCCTAACTCTATGCTGAACATCACCCACTTCATAGTCTTGTCCGAGTCTTACCTGTGCATTCAACCAAGCCTAGCTCTTTTTACCGAGTTATTTTACTGTGAACCGTGCCGCGAGAGCGATGACGGAGCAATCCTTACTTGCGGCGGGATATCTATCCAACGCCGCAAGCACTCGCTGATGCCAGCCCTTAATCTGAACTCCCACGCCAAAAATTGGCAGCTATCCTTCTTCTATTGCCATGATACCTCTCCGGATGGCGAGAGGAAATTGCCGGGTTACTCGGAGACCCCCCTCGAACCCTCCGCGTCTTTCAATGCTTTTGCGCCTGATCCTGATAGGGAAGCGATTCAGCCTCTTCTGGCCAAACTAGCAGCTTTCTCAGCCCATGGCCTTCTCGGGCTCAACTTAGTAAAGACCTGGGTGGAGTTCCGGGTTCAACCCAACTCCATTCGTTCAAAACTGCTGCACGAATACTCGGGCCATATCACAGACTCCCTCCGCTACTCCACCAAAAACTTCCCTGCCGGTAACACCATCAAGACCATCAAGGGCTTCTTGGTGGAGAGATTGGACGTCATAAAGAACACCGCCGGGTTACCCCCGTTTACTCGGGAGAATCCCGCCCCAGCGGTGAGTCCTGCCCCCTTTTTCTTATTTCAGTACTTTCGTCCGCTACAGCCTTTAACCATCATTTGTATTTACCTGTTTACAGGCTGACGATCCCTTCTGGAAAGTCGAAAACTCTCCTCCTTCTCAAGACCCCGAAGAAGAGGTCGAGTCTGTGGATGATGATGAGGGTATTCCTCCATAACCTTTATACCTGCCTTTTATCTGTGCTGTTTCCCTTATCTGATACTTACTCGGCTTTCAGGGTCGGGGGATGACGAGGAGGAAGAAGAAAATGACCCGGAAGCCACCGAGTCTGACCGGGAGCCTCCAGTTGGAAACAAAAGGAAGGCTAGAGGGGTAGTTGAAAAGGTTCCCTTCTCTTCTGTGTCTCGTGCGCCTTACTCCTTTGCTGCTATGCATGAACTTAACGAGCGATTATCACATTCACCCTTCTTGAAGGATCCTCTTCCGACTAAACGTAGGGTGACCCGGAATTCTCCGGGGGATGATCCCCTTAACCCGGGTATTCCCACTTCACCTACTCATCGAGCCAGTACCCCTCCAGCTCAACCTTCCCAATCTCCTCAGCGTCACCCGTCTCCTACTCATCCACTTGCCGGGCAATTTCGCGTCCCGCAGCCAGTGCTCTTGCCAACGTCATCCGCTTCCAGTGGCGAACTTCCTCCGGACTACGCCGTAAATACCGGGTAACTACCTTTATTTGCATTTTCTCATACTTGTTACCTTTCCTTTTTCGGTACCTTCTACCGATCCATGTCCTCCTTCTTGTCTTCAGCGCCACAGTTACGCTGAGCGACCAGGATATTCCTGAACCGGAAGGACAGGAAGAGGAGAAGCCGAGTGATGACATGGACGTTGAGATTGAAGACGAGGCCGAGGACGGAAAAGAAGAAGACCCTTTCAAGGACCCAATTCCACCGAAAACTGCATCACCCCAGCCCTCTGAAGAAGTGGACGAAGACATCATCTTGGAGACCAAGCCGGGCTCTCCTAACCCGGACGTTCAAACGACCCGGGTTTCGACCCCCAGACCCGGAACAGCTCCTCCACAAGAGGGCCAATCCTCCGGCCCTTCTCAACTTCGTCCTGAAGACATGACCTTTGCTCAGATGCTAGATGCCCTTCATACCTTGAAGGGTGACGAAGAAAACTTACTAGATGCCTTAATACTCAAGCACGAGG
Source organism: Alopecurus myosuroides (assembly GCA_028641055.1). Lineage (NCBI taxonomy): Eukaryota > Viridiplantae > Streptophyta > Magnoliopsida > Poales > Poaceae > Alopecurus > Alopecurus myosuroides. The sequence continues at coordinate 300,436,940 of CM054058.1, read as the reverse complement.
TAATCCCGACTAACACCAATTGATTCCATATATAGTCCCCAAGTTCCGAGTAAATTACTAGGTAGCTTGCTTGGAACTTTGCATAATGTTTCTGGCTGACCCTTCTTCATGCTTCCCTACAGGACTATGTTTCACAGTTGGAGAAGAAACTGGCCAAATCCACCAAGCTTGCTGAAAAAGAAGCGGCCCTTCGTGAAGCTGCTGAGACTGAGGCTCACAGGTGCCAGAAGATGACGAAAAAGTACAAGAAGAGAGCTCGTAAGGCAAAAGGCAAACTGACAACTCTTTCTGCTCAAATTGATGGTGTTTATCGTACCGCAACTGGTAAGATTTTTGAATTTCACCTTTTGTGACTCGGATTACTTTGATTTGAACAACTGCACTTGTTTGCCTACTATCTTTGCTTCTTTTGCCTTTTTTAGCAGGGCCACATGACGCTGCCCCCGAAGGAGATGATGCTGCCAAGCTTAAAACCATCAAGAATACTCTTCGCCAACTTTGCAGCGGAGTCAGTTGGATACTTGACGAGTTACGTCTGCCGGGTATCAGGCCGGATAACATGAAGAAGTTACTAGAGAGCTGCTCTACCATCCCCGAATGGATTTGGCATTGGAAACGGTCCTCCTGCCGCTTTGGGGTAACCCGGGGACTCGCGTTAGCTAAGGCCTACGCTCCCAAGCTAGAGCTGTCCAAGCTTATGAGCGGATTCCCAGAGTTCAACTTGGATGGGTCCAAGTTTTTGCCAAAGGACTTCAAGGCTATTCAGAAAGAAGTCCGTCATCCGGCTAGTGTTATCGCTGATGCCTTAGAAATTGATGTGATTCTTCCGGCTTATGATGCTAATGACAAGGTTGTCAAGGCTGACCGCCCCCAGCCGTTCGATATGCTTGTCCGTTGGAGGGAGGAAGCGATCAAGTTAAAGGAAGAAGCCGCCAAGAAGGCCGAGGTCGACTCTGCTCCTGCAACTTCTGCTGCGCAGCCCGAGACTATTACTGATCCAAGTGGCACCAAGGGCAAGGCCAAGGTGGATCCTGCAGCTTGAAGTAACGCTTATCATTCCACATGCGTCAATCGGCGAAGCGTCGTTTACAACAGCTTTACTATTCGTTTAAGCAGAGCGCCTGTGCTCTTTTGATACTTTTATGATATTGTAATACTTTGAGTTAAACTCCCGATGCACTTTGCGCCCCTTTGGGCTTTTGATGAATGTATCTTTGCGTTTTCTTATTCTTGATATCCACTTGCTTTATTCTCGATAACTTATACTTCTTTTTTCTTAGCAAAGCCCGTCCTCCGGGTTTCGTCTGAGACCCGGATGCGTGGCTCGTTGTAATTTAATCGGCTGGATGATGTTGTTTCCTCATTAGAGCTCATAAGTCCCCAGCCCGGGTTTCCGCGTCTAGGACACATGATTGTTTCTTTTCAAGGAAACGAATCGCCCATCGCTGGATGCCCAAAACTTCAGGACAGCTTTTATGAGGTTTGAAGTTATGCTTGATAATCGTTGAGTTTCCGGCTGTAAGCCTTATACTCTGCATAACCTGTGGTTTAGATGACCCTTTCGACTATCTTGTACTATAAGCCGGCTTTCGCGTGGATACCATGTTGTTACATCAATACGAAAACTGGGTCAAACAAGTCCCTTTTGGGTCTCATGACTGATAGTAATCGTAGGCGAACAGATCATGCCACTTTGTTGCGAGTCACATCGAGCTTAAGTAAGAATAGACGAGAATTTTGGACTTCTTTGTCCGGTTATAAGATTGTAGCCGCACTCGTTTTTTCGAGTTGCCGGCCCCTATAACTCATTGGCATCAAGGCCGGGTCTTTTTTGAGTTTGCAGCTGTGCTTGTAGGAGCAACTAGCCCTCAAGACCTAAATATTTTACGCCGTATAAATGACAATTGTCTCTTTTCTCGATAATCCCCTTTTTATTTGATATGAGAAAATTAGGCCAGCAAGCCGCCTCATTAAAAACCCATCCAGTCCCCAAGGGTGCCCTGGATAGGAAAAGAGTGCGTCTGAAACCTGCTGCCTGTTACACCATTTTCTGCTAAGTATAGTATGGACGTAGCTGAGCCACGTTCCATGGTCTATCTCTTTCTTGCATAGGTGCAGTAGTATGAGCAGTGTCGTTGACTGTGGCCGATTCTTCTCTTGCATCTACCAAGTAATATGACCCATTATGTAGACTCCGGCTTATGATGAAAGGTCCTTCCCATGGCGGCGATAGCTTGTGTTTTCCCTCGTTTGATTGAACCAAGCGCAGGACCAAGTCTCCCTCCTGGAAGACCCGGCTTTTTACCCGCCGGCTATGATATCTTCGCAAATCCTGCTGATATATGGCTGACCTTTCTAAGGCTTGCTCCCTTTGTTCTTCTAACATGTCCACGGCGTCTTGCCGGTTCTTCTCGTTCTCCACTTCGACGTAGGCTGTCACTCTTGGTGAATCATGAATGATGTCGCTTGGTAATACTGCTTCTGCGCCGTAAACCATGAAGAAAGGCGTCATCTGGGTGGACCGGTTAGGTGTAGTATTGATACCCCAGACCACGGAAGGGAGTTCTTCAACCCACGCTCCAGCGGCCCTGATACAAGGGACCCTTAGCCGCGGTTTCAATCCTCGAAGTAGCTCTTGGTTCGCCCTCTCCACTTGCCCGTTGGCTTGCGGATGTGCCACTGATGCCACATCAAGCCTGATTCCATTGTTGCCACAAAATTTTTCCATCTCTCCAAGGGACATGTTGGTTCCGTTGTCAGTGATTATACTGTGGGGATATCCAAACCGGTATATGATTCTTTTCAGGAATTTGACTGCTGTGGCCGCTTCACAATTGGTAACCGGCATAACCTCCACCCACTTGGTAAACTTATCGACAGCCACTAAAAGATGTGTCTTCTTGCATGGTGACATATGGAAAGGGCCAACCATGTCCATACCCCAAACAGCGAATGGCCAGGTTAGTGGTATTGTCCGTAACTCCATAGCCGGCACATGAGTTTGGCGAGCGTACCTTTGACATCCATCGCATCTTGCCACTATCCGCTCCGCGTCTGTTAAGGCCGTGAGCCAGAAGAACCCATGCCGATAGGCCTTAGCCACAAGGGATCTTGTGGACGCATGATGCCCACAATCACCTTCGTGGATCTCCTTAAGGATTTGTCGGCCTTCTTCCGGTGTCACGCAGCGCAGAAAGACTCCTGTCGCGCTTCTCTTGTACAGCTCCCCATTGATAATAGTATATCCTTTTGCCCGCCTCAAGATTTGTCTTGCTAATACTTCCTGCTCTGGCAATTCGCCCCGTGATAGATAGGCCAGATATGGCTCTGTCCACTCGGGAACAGTACGTATTGTAGCCACAAACTCCTCATCCGGGTCTCGATTTGCTAGTTCTTCCTCAGACTCGGATTTAACTGACGGTCGCCATAGCTCATCCAGGAAAACATTAGGTGGAACCGGCTCTCTACGCGAGCCGAGTCTGGCGAGTGCATCCGCTGCCTCATTTTTTCTTCTGTCTATGTGCTCTACTTCATACCCGGAGAAACACCCGGCAACCCTATCAACCTCTCTGCGATACGCTGCCATAGTGGCGTCCTTCCTATCCCAGGTTCCTGATACCTGCTGCACCACAAGATCCGAATCCCCAAAGCATCGTATCCTTCTGATGTTCATCTCCTTGGCTATCTTCAGGCCGTGCAGTAGGGCCTCATACTCGGCCACGTTATTTGAACAATCGAAGTGAATCTGCAGCACGTAACTTAGTTTGTCCCCCTTTGGCGACGTCAGCACCACTCCAGCTCCTGACCCTTCGTACTGCTTTGATCCGTCGAAGTGCATGGTCCATGACTCGGAATTTGGGACTATAGTAGCCATTCCAGTGTGTGTCCAGTCGTTAACAAAATCGACCAAAGCCTGTGACTTGATTGCTGATCTGGGCTCGTAGCTGATATGATAATCTCCCATCTCTATTGCCCATTTGGCTATTCTTCCCGTTGCATCCGAGTTTCTGATGATATCCGACATTGGTATTGAACTAACCACTGTTATGGGATGTTCTTGGAAATATGGCTTCAACTTCCGGCTGGCCATAAAGACCCCAAACACCAACTTTTGCCAATGTGGATAACGCTGCTTTGCTTCCGATAACACCTCGCTGACATAATAAACCGGCCTTTGGACCGGGTATCCCTTCCCATCCTCCTTGCGCTCTACGACAACTACCGCGCTGACGGCCCGGGGACCGGCGGCCACGTATAATAACATAGGTTCTTTAGGACCCGGGGCTGCTAGTACTGGTGCTTCCGACAATTGCTTTTTTAGCGCTTCAAGCGCCTCATCTGCCTCCTGATCCCACACGAACTTATCTGACTTCCGCAAAAGCCGATACAAGGGTATTGCCTTTTCTCCAAGCCTGGCTATGAACCGGCTCAAGGCTGCTACGCAGCCCGTGAGCTTTTGAACATGCTTCAAATTTTCCGGTTTCTTCAAACTTTGGATGGCTTTGATTTTGTCCGGGTTTGCCTCGATTCCTCTCTCGGAGACTATAAAGCCGAGTAACTTCCCAGCCGGGACTCCAAATACGCACTTCGTTGGGTTAAGCTTCATCTGGTACCTTCTCAAGTTTTTAAATGTCTCCTTCAAATCATCAATGAACGTTTCTGCCTTCCGGGTCTTAATAACCACGTCATCCACATACGCGTGCACGTTGCGTCCAATTTGGTCCTCGAAGCACTTCTGAATACATCGTTGGTAAGTTGCGCCCGCATTTTTCAATCCAAACGTCATGGTTTTGTAGCAGAAGGCCCCAAAAGGGGTTATGAATGACGTTTTCTCCCAATCCTCCCTTTTGAGTTTAATCTGGTGGTACCCCGAATATGCGTCCAGGAAACACAGCAAGTCGCTTCCGGCTACCGCGTCTATGATTTGGTCTATCCTTGGTAGTGCGAACGGATCCTTTGGGCAATGCTTGTTGAGGCTCGTGAAATCGATACACATCCTCCATTCATTTGTCTTTTTCATCACAAGAACCGGGTTTGCTAACCAGTCGGGGTGAAATACTTCCATGATAAAGCCTGCGGTTAATAGTCGCGCGATTTCCTCACCTATAGCTTTTCTCCTTTCCTCATTCATCTTTCTCATACCTTGCTTCACAGGCCTGGCCTTGGGATCCACGTGCAAACTGTGCTCTGCCAACTCAGTGGGAATACCCGGCATGTCGCTGGGTGTCCAAGCAAACACATCCGCATTTGAACGGATGAATTCCACCAGAGCCTTTTCTTGCGCATCATCTAGATTGGACCCTATAGTGAATTGCTTGGTGGGATCTCCCTCCACAAAATCTACTTTCTTGGTATCTTGAGCTGCCTTGAACTTCACTCTTTCGTCTTCAGCATCTGGCCTTCTCAACGCTGTACCATCATCCGGATCCACCTGCGACCGGTAATACTGAAGCTCTTCCTTCCTGCAGGCTTGTTCGGCCATTACTGAATCTCCCTCATCGCACTCGGCTGCTATATCCCGGTTTCCATGGATAGTGATGGTCTGCTTGGGGCCCGGAATCTTTAATTGCAGATACACGTAGCACGGCCTAGCCATGAACTTAGCATAAGCCGGCCTTCCGAACAGAGCGTGGTAGGGGCTGTGCAGCTTGACTACCTCGAACGTGAGCCACTCCACCCGATAGTTATCTACCGATTCTCCAAAGGCTACTTCCAACGCAATTTTTCCTTCGGGGCGTGCCGAATGACCTGGCACGATTCCATGGAACACCGTCGAACTTTTTTGTAGCTGGGACTCCTTGAGGTTCATGCGCAAGAAGGTTTCCCAATATAGGATGTTGATACTACTCCCTCCATCCATCAAGACTTTCTTCAGCTCGTAACCATTGACCTGGGGTGCCACCACTAATGCCAAGGTTCCGGGGTGCTTTATTCCTTCCGGGTGATCCCTTCTGCTCCATGTTACCTCTTGCTCCGCCCATCTCAAGGATCCCGAAGTGGCCGAGGAGGCTGGATCCACTGTTTGCTTCAACGCCCCTTTGTCCCTGCTGGAAGTCCCTGTAACATGCACATGATATTGTCCTTTCAAATTGAGCGTACGTACCATGCCGATGAAGATATTGATTTGGCCGATTGACACCATGGATCCGGATTCGAAGTGATCCGGCTCCAACTCCCACCCGGAATTGTCCACTATCTGCTCTCCTTCGTCATTGGAGTAGATCTCGCCGACGACAAAGTTCTCCATACTCTTCCGAGCTTCTCCCGTGATGTAAACACCTTTGGACGCAGGCCCCACGGTGGGCGCCAACTGTCGTGGGATAATCACGGCAGATGTTACCGGGGGTAACTGATCTAGGGGCAAGTCGACACAGGTATTTGGGAGAGGGTTTAGCTCGAAGGAAGACATGGCGAAAAGCAATCTAAGAGCCGGAAAACAACTCGCCGGATCTCGATATGATTATACTGGATACTCGATAATAGGTGTTACAGTTATGACTTGAATCTCTCTCAGGCGAAGCCTAGGGGTTGGTTTATATAGTACTCATACCCCCTTTGGCTTGCCATACAAAGCGCTCCTTGAGTCCTACTCGAACTCTATATACAAACCTAACTTTCCTTACCATAACCCACAATCCGGGTTACGATCCTTACAAGCCCTGGGCCTTTCTGAAGCTTCTTTGTTCTTAGCCGGATTTGGTCCATCCGCCGTTTGGGCCGGATTACACCTGGGAGTTGGCATACCGGGTTACTATCCCCTCATCAAGCAGAGGTAGCTCGGCTCTTAGCAGCCGGCTTTATCATGGAGGTTTTCCACCCCCAGTGGTTGGCAAACCCGGTTTTGGTGTTGAAAAAGAATAACGAGTGGAGAATGTGCATAGATTACACGAGCCTCAACAAGCATTGTCCAAAAGATCCGTTCGCCCTTCCAAGGATAGACCAGATCATAGATGCAGTGGCGGGAAGTGACTTGTTATGTTTTCTGGATGCCTATTATGGGTATCAGCAGATAAAGCTCAAAGAGGAGGATTGGGAGAAGACGTCATTCATAGCCCCCTTCGGAGCTTTTTATTACAAAACCATGACCTTTGGATTGAAAAATGCCGGCGCAACATATCAACGATGCATTCAGAAGTGCTTTGAGGATCAGATTGGGCGCAATGTCTATGCTTATGTCGATGATGTGGTGATCAAAACAAGGAGCGCAGAAACGTTCATTGATGACCTGAAAGAGACCTTCATGAACCTGAGGAGATACAAAATGAAACTTAACCCAACAAAGTGTGTGTTCGGAGTTCCTGCGGGGAAACTACTCGGTTTCATCGTTTTTGAGCGAGGGATTGAGGCTAACCCGGAAAAGATCAAGCGATTCAGAGCCTAAAAAAGCCAGAAGAATTGAAACATTTTCAGAAACTTACACGATGCGTAGCGGCGCTGAGCCGGTTCATATCTCGGCTCGGAGAAAAATCAATACCCTTATACCGACTCTTGAAGAAAACATACAAGTTCGTATGGGATCAAGAGGCGGATGAGGCGTTTGAAGCTCTGAAGAAGCAGTTATCTGAAGCACCGGTTTTGGCAGCGCCGGGTCCCAAAGAGCCCATGTTGCTGTATGTTGCGGTCAGGCCTCGAGCAGTTAGTGCAGTAGCCGTGGTTGAGCGTAAAGAGGATGAAAGGATTACCCGGTACAACGGCCGGTTTACTACATGAGCGAGGTCTTATCAGAAGCAAAGCAGCGGTATCCGCATTGGCAGAAGCTAGTGTTTGGGGTATTCATGGCCAGTCGGAAATTGAAGCCGTATTTTCAAGAACACCCCATTACGGTGGTAAGTTCCATACCCATGGCAGGTATCATAAGAAATTCGGATGCTACAGGAAGGGTAGCCAAATGGGCCATCGAGATGGGTGATTATCACATCAATTACGAGCCCCAATCTGCGATCAAGTCTTAGGCGCTGGTTGATTTTGTTAATGATTGGACTCAGACAAGCGTACCCTTGTTGGTTCCAAGTTCAGAATCTTGGGTTATGCATTTCGATGATTCCAAACAGTATGAAGGATTGGGAGCTGGTGTTGTGCTCACATCGCCAAAAGGAGATAAGTTGCGCTACGTTTTGCAAATTCATTTTGATTGCTCTAACAATGTAGTCGAGTATGATGCCTTGTTGCATGGATTGCGTGTAGCAAAGGAGATGAGCATTAAGCGCATAAGGTGCTACAGAGACTCGGATCTTGTGGTACAGCAGGTCTCAGGAACGTGGGATAGGAAGGATGCAACTATGGCAGCATACCGCAGAGAGGTGGACAAAGTAGCCGGGTCTTTCTCAGGGTATCAGGTGGAGCACATTGACCGGCGTAAGAACGAGGCTGCGGATGCACTGTTGAGACTCGGCTCTCGTCGAGAGCCGGTCCCGTCTAACGTTTTCTTGGATGAATTGTGGCAGCCTTCCGTTAAAACTGAGTCAGAAGAAGAAATAGCCAACCGAGACCCAGACTCGGAATTTGTGGCCGCGGTGCGCGCTATTCCAGAGTGGACTGAACCGTTCATGGCGTTTCTATTACGGGGCGAGTTACCACAGCAGGAAGTCGTAGCCCGGCAAATCCAGAGACGGGCAAAAGGTTACTCTATCATTGGTGGTGAGCTTTACAAGAGAAGTGCTACATGTGTCTTTTTACGCTGCGTAGCTCCAGAAGAAGGCCGACAAATATTGAAGGAAATTCATGAAGGTGATTGTGGGCACCATGCCTCCACAAGGTCCCTTGTGGCCAAGACGTATCGGCACGGTTTCTTTTGGCTTACGGGTTTAGCAGATGCAGAACGCTTGGTGGCAAGGTGTGATGGATGTCAACGGTATGCTCGGCAAACCCATGTTCCGGCTATGGAGCTGTGGACGATTCCATTGACTTGGCCGTTCACTGTTTGGGGTATGGATATGGTAGGACCTTTCCACATGTCTCCATGCAAAAAGACTCATTTACTGGTGGCCGTCGATAAGTTCACAAAGTGGGTTGAGGTCATGCCAGTTACGAACTATGAAGCGGCCACAACTGTGAAATTCTTGAAGAAGATCATATATCGGTTTGGATACCCCCACAGCATAATCACGGACAATGGAACCAATATGTCTTTTGGAGAGATGGAGAAGTTATGTGGAAACAATGGCATTCGACTTGATGTAGCCTCGGTGGCCCATCCACAAGCCAATGGGCAGGTGGAGAGAGCAAACCAAGAGCTGCTTCGTGGGTTAAAACCATGATTACGAGTCCCGTGTCTCCGAGCTGCTGGAGCATGGGTTGAGGAGTTACCCTATGTGGTTTGGGGAATCAATACTACACCTAACAAGTCTACTCAGATGACCCCGTTTTTTATGGTTTATGGTGCAGAGGCGGTTCTCCCAAGTGATATTATCCATGACTCGCCATGAGTGACGGCTTATGTTGAGGTAGAGAACGAGAAGACCCGGCAAGACGCTGTGGACATGTTAGAAGAGCACATGGAACAAGCCTTGGAGCGGTCCACAATATATCAGCAGGATTTACGGCGATAACATAGCCGCCGGGTCAAGACGCGTGTTTTTCAAGAAGGAGACCTTGTCGCACCCGGACTTCTAGAGGATACTCACAGTCCGCTAAACAGTAGAAAAATGGCTTGCGGGGCATACCGGCACCCGCATCTCAATATGAGCAGGCCAACACGTAAACATGTGACAACCATTCTCTACTATCCATCGTCTGCGTAAACCATCCCATAGAAATCCGACTACTTCCATTGACGTACTTCATAACATACACACATGGTACGTCAACGGCATTTGAACAAGTGATATCACAACATATCTCTAAGACACAAAAGATTGAAATAAGGTTCAAATAGCTCTCACTAGAGCAGAGATAGCAAATACAATCATCCAGAGGACACATGTCCCAACAATTCATCATTACATCACAGCGGAAGCATCCAAAGTGTCTGAGTACAGACAAGATCCAAATAGGCCTAAGAGGCCGGAAACGAAAAGACGGAGCCCATCCACGATGTCTCGGATCCTGCCCGGGTCCGCTATCTACTCGTCAGCAGCCTCGTCATACTCCACGTAGTAGCCTCCATGGGGATCCTCGGAAACGTAGTCTGCGGAAACCACAGCCCCAAAGGGGTCAGTACAGACAAGTACTGGCAAGCAAGACTCACAAGATACCAAAGTGTACCCGGCAACACCAAGTACAGATGCTTTGGGTTCAACGGAAGAATAGGTGATACAAAAGTGCGGCAGCAGGCTGCTCTAACCAACTACAGAAACATGCTACAACTTCCGGCTAAAAGAAAGGGGATAAGATAGCGTATCGTAACCAACTACCACTAACCTCAAACAAACCCATCCTGGATCTCGCCCCTTATCCAAAGAAGCAATCCGAGGATAACTCACACAGTTGGATTAATGATGGTTCAAGATATTGTGACAATAAGACTATTACTAGTCAACATTAGTATTAAGTTAGGTGTAAGTTGTCTAATCTTTGTTAGCCAGCCCTATCACCAAGTCATCCATAACCGCGGACAACACGGCTTCTCGACAAGATTTAACCCTGCAGGGGTGCACCAATTTGGCCGTACACGTAAGAATACCCCGCCACACGGGGATCAAACCCACCAAGCGAGGCACTCAACACAACCCAACTCTTCTTCGCATCAAGCCCAAAGCACCACGTGATGTGCGTGCGCGGCTAATCGAGCCCCCACGAAGAAAAGGGGGACCCTCATAGCACTGGAAGACCACGCCGCCCTAAATGCCGACTACAAAAGTTCCACCCTGGCCTCGGGTTTGTACCTGCATATGCGTGCATCAAATGGAAAGCCCGAACTAAGTGTGGCGATTTGGACGAGATGCGAATCGAATCAGAGTTGCGGGGGGCGCCCATACACGCTTCCCACATGCGGTTAGCGCGCTCAACATGGATCCAGAGGACAAAGACTTTTCCTGAGTTCGACACTAGCATGCCTCAAAACCATACCCGGCCTCCTGCCGGTGCCTTATCATCAAATTAGCATTACCTCAGACATTAACAGGTTATTGTTTAAGCATCGAGCCCCCAGAACATAATAAATATGGTAACAGAAAATAACAGACAACAGACTCGAGCAGTAACAACCCTAAGCATGCTAGTAAGACACATGCAACAAGCAAAAAGGTTGTAGGTGTGGAGGTGAGGCTATATCAGGGTTAAAGGATAACATGTGATAGGATCGGAACACAAGCAACGATTCATAAGGCTAGCAGAATAGACAACGGAAAATATCGGTATCCAATGTGGAAAGGAACACAATGGTTCATGTGAGTGAATACTTGCCTGCAAACTCAGTAGCCTGGTACTGGGCTAACTCCTCAGAAGTAGTGTCGTAAACCTCGTCTGTCTCAACGTCGTCGTCTATTCGGGAAGAAGCAAACAAACAACGCAGAGAGACGAACAATCAATAACATGGCATAATGCACAAACATGGGATGATGCATGGCAATTTAATTGATGCATTCAAAGTAAGCTAGTTGACATGGTAACATAATTAAATGGACCCATATGCAATTTGGATTGCATATGGAAAGTCCATGAATTAAGGTTGGATTAAATGATATACAAATAACCAACATGTGGAAGTCAATTAGGATGATGCATGGATGAGGAAAACAAAAAGAAAACAACAATAGATTCAATTTGAAAAGAGTGTTTACCAAGTTTGAAATTTTATTTATTAAGTTATGAAAAATTGGCTCCTTAAAGGAGTTACACAAGCAATTGTTGTTTTCACCCATTTTAAATGTTCAAAATAGATAACAAAGTTCATATTTGGAAAGAACACAAAATTTTAGGTGGAATACATGTTTCATTTGTTGAAAAAGGAATTAGAATGAATTAATTATGAATTAAACAAGTTTAAACAAGATTTAAATGAATTTAATTCAAGTATGAAATTATTTGAATTTTTATTTGTTCCAAACATTAAATGAAATTCATATTTGAAAATTTTATACTTTTATGGTTTGAAAACATATTTTATAAGTTCAAAAATAATTTAATTTGACCAAGATATGAATTTAGCAATTTTAAATGATTTAAACAAGGTTTAAATTATTTAACCAATTTTAATTATTCAAAACATGAAACAAAGTTTATCTTTGGAAAGGTGGTTTAAGTTTGCATGGAAAACATATTTTATATGGGCCATTTGAATTAAATGTGAATTAGTTATGAAATTAACCAAATTTGAAATGAGTTGTTTGAATTTGAAATTTGAAAACATTTGAAATGTTCAAAACAGAAAACAAATGATTTAAACAGGTGGAGAATTAAATTTGGTTCAGAATACATATTTTATTTATTTTATTTGGAGTTGAAATTCAAAAGTTATTTGCATTTTAAACTTGGGGGCTGTTCTGCAATTTTAAAAGCATTAGGTTTTAATTCAGGGGCTTAGCTGCGAAAAATAATTTCCAGACAGTCCCCTGGGGATTTTCTTACGCGCCCAGAGCCACCCCTGGGTCAATGGGCGTGGGCAGGGCCCAGCTGTGCGCTGCGTGGCCGCGGGTGGATGCTAACTGGGCTCGCAGAGCCACAGACAGGTGGGCCACCCACTCGCGCGCGTGGCACGGTGCAAAAAGTGGGGATTTTTATCCCGCGAGGCGAGGGATCGATCCCGCGACCGCGTGAGTGTGCGCGCAGTGCTGCTGCCACTGCGCTGATGCGCGTTTGCTGACAGAGGAGGAGGCGCGGGGGGTTTGAGGTTCAGTTAGCGCTGTTAACTGAACCTGAACAAATTTCAGTTAACTGAATATCGACAGGGGGAAACGGCGGTCACCGGCGGCAAGCTGCTGTGCTGCTGCTGCTGCTCGCGTGCAAGGTTGCTGTGGGCGTGCGCGCGACATGGATGCAGAGGGAGAGATGGAGGGGGTCGTGCTGCTCACCGAGGGGAAGGAAAGGAGGAGCAGGGCTCGGTGCTCGGTGCAGCAGGCGACGGTGGCGACAGACGGTGGACGGCGGCGACGATCCAGTGGCGTCCAGCCCTCGCTGTGGTGTCGAGGTGGAAGAGGGGAGCACGGGGAACTCGTTCCCGTGCTCAACCAGAGGGGAGGAGAACCATGGTGGCGGCGATCGTCGTTGTTAGGTGGAGGTGGCGCTCGGTGGAGGTTCAGAGGGACAGAGAGAGAGGAGCAGAGGTGGAAGGAGGGGAAAAAATGGCGGCGCGGTGGGTGAGAGAGGTGGAGGAGGAACTAGGGCAGAGGGAGAGCTCGGGCTCGAGCTTAAAAGGAGGAGGGGAGGAGCTCGTGGCCGTCCCATCGACGCCACTGTCGACGTGGGCAGCTCGGATGGACGCCGTACAGAGGTGGAAGAAACAGGTAAGGGGGTAGCAGGCCGTGGGTTGGGCCTGCTGCCTCTCCCCTCTGTTATTTTATTTTTGTTTTTTCTGTTTTACTGATTCTGTTTTTTTTGCAGAAATGGAAAAGGAAGAAAGGAAGGTTTTTAGGGGGTTTAAAATTTGGTGATAAATTTTTATATCTTGTTATTTACAAAATTAAACTGTGCCAAGTTTGTTTTTTCAAAATTTGAATTTTTGGTTGCTGTTTGTATTTCATTTGAATTTGAGTGAAATTGATATTAATTAACTTATTGAAAGAAACAATTTAAACTAGTTTGAACTTTCCATGTTTATTGGAAACAATTTGATGTTTTGGTTTGAAATTTTCATTTGAAAATTGTAACATAACAAGTATGAAACAAAGATTTGAAATTTGATTTGAAAATTCAAATAGAAAACAAGGGAAAACAAAAGGAAAACAAATGAAATCAAATGAAAACAAATGCAAAACAATTGCAATGATTATGATGTCATGATGCAAAACATAATTTAACAAAAAGCAAACATTCTAAAGGTTGTTTTTCATACTTGGGATGTTACAAAACGCCCCCCCTTGAAGGAATCGCGCCGCGAGATTCCTACTGAGAAGAGAAAAGGTCCGGATACTTCTTGCGAAGATCCTCTTCGGTCTCCCATGTTGCCTCTTTATCGGAATAATGAGACCACTGCACTTTCAAGAACTTTGTGCTCTTGTTGCGAGTCTTACGCTCGGTCTCATCGAGAATTCGAACAGGGTGCTCCTCATAAGAGAGATCTTCTTGCAGATCAATGGAATCATGATCAACTGCACGATCTGGATCTTTGAAACACCTCTTGAGCTGTGACACGTGAAACACATCGTGCACCTTGGATAGCTTTTCTGGAAGTTCAAGACGATAGGCATTTTCTGCACGCCTTGAGAGAATGTTGAAAGGACCAATGTATCTTGGTGCAAGGTTTCCTTTGACACCGAAACGATGAGTGCCTCTGAGGGGAGTTACACGGAGATATGCTTTGTCACCAGGTGCATAGATCATATCCCTGTGCTTGCTGTCATAGTAGCTTTTCTGACGAGACTGAGCAATCTTGAGATTGTCCCGGATGATGTGAACTTTCTCTTCGGCTTCCTTGACAATGTCAGGGCCTAAGAGTGAACGTTCACCAGCTCCAGACCAATTGATTGGACTCCTGCATCTGCGGCCATAGAGAGCCTCAAATGGTGCCATGCCTAGGCTTGCCTGGAAGCTGTTGTTGTAGGAGAATTCAGCATATGGAAGACATTCCTCCCATTTCATGCCAAAAGAGAGACCACATGCTCGGAGCATATCCTCGAGAATCTGATTGACTCTTTCGACTTGCCCTTGAGACTGAGGGTGATAAGCTGTGCTGAACAGAAGTTTGGTGCCCAAAGCTTCTTGAAAGATTTTCCAGAAATGAGAAGTGAATATGCTTCCACGGTCTGAGCATATTTCCAATGGAACACCATGAAGAGGAACAATCTTTGCTGTGTAGAGCTCTGCTAACTGACTAGCTGAGATTGTTTCTTTGACTAGAAAGAAGTGAGCTACTTTAGTGAGACGATCAATGACAACGAAGATTGCATCGTTGCCCCTCTTGGACTTTGGAAAACCAGTGACCAAGTCCATTTCAATCATGTCCCACTTCCACTCAGGGATTTTCAAAGGTTGGAGAAGACCGGCTGTTTTCTGATGAACTGCCTTAACACGTTGACAAACGTCGCATTCAGAAACGTATTGAGAAATTTCACGTTTCATGCCAGGCCACCAATACAGTGTCTTGAGATGCTGGTACATCTTTGTACTTCCAGGGTGTATGGAGAGAGGAGTTTCATGAGCCTCCTTGAGAATGACATCTTTGAGACTTTGAACTTGAGGAACTGCAATGCGTCCTTCGAAGAACACAGTTCCCTTGTCATCAACTGAGAAGGACTTAAATTTCTCCTTGCCTTCTTTGATGTGTTCTACCATCTTCTTGATTTCAGCATCACGAAGTTGTTCAGAACGAATCTTGTCCTTGAGAGTTGGACTGGCTGTCAAGTTTGCAAGATAGCCTTGAGGAACAAGACCAAGGTTGAGCTTCTGGAATTCTTCATGAAGAGGAGGTTGGCTTTCCATGATCATGAGATTATTGCAATACGACTTGCGACTGAGAGCGTCGGCCATAACATTAGCCTTGCCCGGAGTGTAAGAAATGGTAAGATCAAAGTCTTTGATCTTTTCAATCCATCTCCTTTGTCTGAGGTTTAGATCTGGTTGAGTGAAGATGTACTTCAGACTCTTATGATCGGAAAAGATTTCAGTGCGATTACCCAACAAGTATTGTCTCCATTTCTTGAGGGCAAACACCACTGCTGCAAGTTCAAGGTGATGAGTGGGATAATTGAGCTCATGTGCGTTCAACTGACGTGAAGCATAAGCCACAACTTGACGTTCTTGCATAAGAACTGCACCTAGACCTTGGAGAGAAGCATCACAGAATATTTGGAAAGGTTTGGAAGGATCCCCGCCAACCAGAACTGGTGTAGAAGTGAGTTTAGTCTTCAGGAGATTGAAACTTTCATCACATTGTGGAGACCAAACGAACTTCTTGTCCTTCTTTGTGAGATCAGTGAGAGGTTTGGCAATCTTGGAGAAGTTTTGGACGAAACGACGGCAATAGCTAGCCAAGCCAAGAAAACTTCTTACTTGCTTCACCGTCTTTGGAGGTTTCCAATCACCAATTGCTTTAACCTTTTCTGGATCAATGGCTATGCCCTTGGCAGAGATGACATGACCAAGGTAAGCAACTTCTGAAATCCAGAACTCACATTTGGAGAACTTGGCATAAAGACGATGCTCGCGAAGCTTCATGAGAGTGAGACGAAGATGTTCTTCATGCTCTTCCTCGGATTTTGAGTAGACAAGAATGTCATCAAGATATACCACAACGAACTTGTCGAGGTATTCATGGAAGACAGAATTCATGAGTCGAGAGAATGTCGCCGGTGCATTGGTGAGACCAAAAGACATGACGGTGAATTCATATAGACCGTAGCGTGTGGTGAAGGTTGTCTTTGGAATATCCTCTTTTCTGATCTTTATTTGATGGTAACCCATTCTCAAGTCCAACTTGGAGAATATTGAGGCTCCAGCAAGTTTATAAAAAAGATCATCGATACGAGGAATTGGATACTTGTTTTTGATGGTTTTCTCGTTAAGAGGACGATAGTCAACAACGAGTCTCTTTGTGTGATCCTTCTTTGCAACGAACAGAGTTGGGCAACCCCAAGCCGAGGAACTAGGTTGAATGTAACCTTTTTCCATGTACATATCAATTTGTTCCTTTAACAACTTCAGCTTGGGAGTTCCTATCTTGTAAGGATGCTTAGAGATTGGAGCAGTACCTGGCTCAAGCTCGATCACGAACTCAACTGCTCTGTCCGGAGGCATCCCTGACAACTCTTCTGGAAAGACGTGAGGGAATTCGCAAACCACCGGAATATTTTCAAGTGAAGGTAGAGGTTTTGCATCGAGGTTGCACAGCTGAATGGCACTTGATTCATGTGGAGAATAGACTATCTGGCCAGAAGGGTGGACCAGAGTTATTGACTTTTGAGCACAGTCAATCCTTGCTTTATTGGCCTTCAGCCAATCCATACCAAGAATGACATCAATGTCAGAATTGCCAAGCAGTATGAGAGAAGCAAGGAATATGCGGCCTCCAATTAGAATTTGATTTTTGTGACTGATCTTGGAAGTTTGCATAGTTGCTCCAGGGGAGTTTACCACTAGCGGGGAACCCAAACCAACAAAAGGGAGTTTAATTGCTGTCGCAAAGATCTTTGACACGAAAGAATGTGATGCTCCGGTATCAAACAACACTTTAGCTGGATTAGAGTTTACGGGAAATGTACCGAGAACGACGTTAGGAGCTTCCTCAGCTTTTTCGATCTTGACATGATTCACCCTTGCGGTCCTCCCGACAGGCCTGTTGTTGGCGTTGAAGGCCTTAGGCGGGGGAGCGCGCACCATTGCCTGGTTTGTGTTAGGGCGAGGTGGTGGTGGAGGTAGCTGCCTCTGCGTGCCCCTTGTCAGCGTAGTGCCCCGTCTGCTTGCACTTGTAGCAAGTGACGACACGAGGAGGCCCTGGCCTTGGCTGCCCCATCGAAGCCCTTTGATCATGCATCTGAGCAGGGTTGGGTGGGCGGGGAGCGAAGCCTGGAGAAGCTTGGGCATATGGAGCCCGAGTGACAACACCATTTGGCACCCAGATGCGGCGCTTCTGCGGAGGGGTGGTCATGTTGGAGGAGGAACCACCCTCACGCGAGTGCTTGCGAGACTCCTCGAACGCCTTGCGCCCATTTTCTTCATTGAGCGCGGTATTAACGAGATCCTCGAAGCTGTTGGCCTTGACGTTGGTGAGTGCATACTTGAGTTCCGGGTTAAAACCTCTGCGGAACCTTGCGATCTTCTTAGCTTCAGTGGACACCTCATCACCAGCGTAACGAGAGAGGCGATTGAACTCACTCTGATAGCCAATGACGTCCAACTTGCCCTGCTTGAGAGAGCAAAACTCTTCACGCATCTTTCCATGAGACCATCTGGAATGTGGTGCTTCAGGAAGGCTTCCTTGAAACAATTCCACGTGATTGGAAAACCAGCTCTCATGGCCTGGTAGTTTTCCCACCAAGTAGCTGCCTGACCCTTCAGCAGATAGGAGGCATACTTGACCTTGTCTTCTTCAGCTACATGAGCAATCTCCAGAGCCTTAGCTATCTCACGGATCCAGTCATCAGCGTCCAGAGGCTCGCGTGTGGCCACGAAAGCTCTCGGACCCAGACTGAGGAACTCCTTGATGCTGACTCGTGGAGCCGTCTGGTTGTTGTGCTGATTAGTCTGAAACTGGGCCATCTGTGCCATGACTTGGGTCATCTGAGTCAACAGCTCCGTGATTGGCGGTGGCTCAGGCGGGTTGTTCCTTGTTGGCGGCATCCTGAATGGAAATGCATTTTAGCACAACAATAGAAAAGGATAGACTTGGAAACCGAAAGAGAGATTATTCCGACGCATGAATAGATAACCAACAGGTACATCATCACATGTTCAAATACATCAGAATATCCAACACACCATAAATGGTTCGAAAGCCAAAGGATAACTAAACATAGCTAATAATGGATACATCGGTACTCCCATGCTCATCACGCAGGACGACGACTAGGAGTACGGCGAGAGGTACGGTGAGGAGCACGCCCACGAAAGTAGGTAGAACGACGATCCACGTAGATCTGACGTGGTCTGAGAGCGACTCTAGGTGTGGTGAAGTACATAGCGTCGACTCCCTGTGCTCCAAAGCGTGGAATCCCAGTGTAACCAGCACCGAGGTTAAGAAGTGGACCTCTGATCGGCTCGTACCCTCCAGCATCTGGCAGACGATGACCAACTGGCTGATCGAAACGTGCAAAGCGCTCGTCTCCAACAAAGTCTGTGGTGTAAGTCGCCAGACGAGTCAAAGCAAGGTAGAGCTGCTCTCTGACTGAAGCCAACTCCTGAGATAGTGTGCTGGCAACTGCGTCACTGTGCCTCACAAACTGAGCGGTGGTGTGCAGCCTGGAGTTATCATGCTCGTAGACATCCAAGTTGTCGTAGAGAGTGAAGTGAGCTCCCTCCGAAGTGATGTAACCACGGGGGATGTGGCGATAGATAGAATCGTCAAATCCCCAGTAGTCAGCACTAAGGACGGTGAGACTCACATAAGCTGCCTGCTGCACCGCCATATCCACTATGGAACCTACTGCCTCGTAGCGGTGGACTACGCTCATGCCATCATCTGACAAGATGTAGACGATAGCCTGGTAGTAGGTCTAGTCAAACTCTCGATGCTGCTCGTAGACCTGGTACTCTGGTGCCCAACGGAACACCAGAAAAGTGACCATGTCTCCCAGCATCTCCGGATAACCGGCAGTGCTCTCGCAATGAGTCATACGAACTACCTGCGGGTAGAACCTGAGATCCATCTGCAGATGATCGGGGAAGTTTTGATTAGACGCCGGTAGAAGAACTGAAGTGGCAAGCAACAACAAGGTTTCAACGGACGAAAAGGATGTTGAGAAGAATAGGATATCGAAGCAACATCGGGAAACACGAGACCAAACACTCCTGAGGTACTACGGAAAACCCATCCGGGCTTCTAAAGGATCAATATCTACTGCTTAAGGAATAGAGGATCTGCTTCCGGGGCTTACACGCCTCCGTTCTCAATCGTGAGTAGGCAACATGATAAATCATGTCACAACCACCTCTATTCCTATGGTCTAGTAGATATAACTATCCTAGAGAAACCAGGATACGAGAAATCCTAACTTGAAAGTTTAGATGAGAAGAGAAAACAACGTTGCACTTCCTTACCAGAAAAGGGAGGGTGGGTGGGGAAAGAAATAAAAGAACAGAATTCCTACTCTCACGTTTCATTTTTCCTATATAGCTACAAAATAGTTTCTAGACTCAACTGCGACCAGTAAAAGGGATCCTACAGGCAGACAGGCTCTGATACCATTTGTTGCACCCGGACTTCTAGAGAAAACTCACAGTCCGCTAAACAGTAGAAAAATGGCTTGCGGGGCATACCGGCACCCGCATCTCAATATGAGCAGGCCAACACGTAAACGTGTGACAACCATTCTCTACTATCCATCGTCTGCGTAAACCATCCCATAGAAATCCGACTACTTCCATTGACGTACTTCATAACATACACACATGGTACGTCAACGGCATTTGAACAAGTGATATCACAACATATCTCTAAGACACAAAAGATTGAAATAAGGTTCAAATAGCTCTCACTAGAGCAGAGATAGCAAATACAATCATCCAGAGGACACATGTCCCAACAATTCATCATTACATCACAGCGGAAGCATCCAAAGTGTTTGAGTACAGACAAGATCCAAATAGGCCTAAGAGGCCGGAAACGAAAAGACGGAGCCCATCCACGATGTCTCGGATCCTGCCCGGGTCCGCTATCTACTCGTCAGCAGCCTCGTCATACTCCACGTAGTAGCCTCCATGGGGATCCTCGGAAACGTAGTCTGCGGAAACCACAACTCCAAAGGGGTCAGTACAGACAAGTACTGGCAAGCAAGACTCACAAGATACCAAAGTGTACCCGGCAACACCAAGTACAGATGCTTTGGGTTCAACGGAAGAATAGGTGATACAAAAGTGCGGCAGCAGGCTGCTCTAACCAACTACAGAAACATGCTACAACTTCCGGCTAAAAGAAAGGGGATAAGATAGCGTATCGTAACCAACTACCACTAACCTCAAACAAACCCATCCTGGATCTCGCCCCTTATCCAAAGAAGCAATCCGAGGATAACTCACACAGTTGGATTAATGATGGTTCAAGTTAGTGTGACAATAAGACTATTACTAGTCAACATTAGTATTAAGTTAGGTGTAAGTTGTCTAATCCTTGTTAGCCAGCCCTATCACCAAGTCATCCATAACCGCGGACAACACGGCTTCTCGACAAGATTTAACCCTGCAGGGGTGCACCAATTTGGCCGTACACGTAAGAATACCCCGCCAGACGGGGATCAAACCCACCAAGCGAGGCACTCAACACAACCCAACTCTTCTTCACATCAAGCCCAAAGCACCACGTGCTGTGCGTGCGCGGCTAATCGAGCCCCCACGAAGAAAAGGGGGACCCTCATAGCACTGGAAGACCACGCCGCCCTAAATGCCGACTACAAAAGTTCCACCCTGGCCTCGGGTTCGTACCTGCATATGCGTGCTTCAAATGGAAAGCCCGAACTAAGTGTGGCGATTTGGACGAGATGCAAATCGAATCAGAGTTGCGGGGGGCGCCCATACACGCTTCCCACATGCGGTTAGCGCGCTCAACATGGATCCAGAGGACAAAGACTTTTCCTGAGTTCGACACTAGCAGGCCTCAAAACCATACCCGGCCTCCTGCCGGTACCTTATCATCAAATTAGCATTACCTCAGACATTAACAGGTTATTGTTTAAGCATCGAGCCCCCAGAACATAATAAATATGGTAACAAAAAATAACGGACAACAGACTCGAGCAGTAACAACCCTAAGCATGCTAGTAAGACACATGCAACAAGCAAAAAGGTTGTAGGTGTGGAGGTGAGGCTATATCAGGGTTAAAGGATAACATGTGTTAGGATCGGAACACAAGCAACGATTCATAAGGCTAGCAGAATAGACAACGGAAAATATCGGTATCCAATGTGGAAAGGAACACAATTATTCATGTGAGTGAATACTTGCCTGCAAACTCAGTAGCCTGGTACTGGGCTAACTCCTCAGAAGTAGTGTCGTAAACCTCGTCTGTCTCAACGTCGTCGTTTATTCGGGAAGAAGCAAACAAACAACACAGAGAGACAAACAATCAATAACATGGCATAATGCACAAACATGGGATGATGCATGGCAATTTAATTGATGCATTCAAAGTAAGCTAGTTGACATGGTAACATAATTAAATGGACCCATATGCAATTTGGATTGCATATGGAAAGTCCATGAATTAAGGTTGGATTAAATGATATACAAATACCCAACATGTGGAAGTCAATTAGGATGATGCATGGATGAGGAAAAAAAAAGAAAACAACAATAGATTCAATTTGAAAAGGGTGTTTACCAAGTTTGAAATTTTATTTATTAAGTTATGAAAAATTGGCTCCTTAAAGGAGTTACACAAGCAATTGTTGTTTTCACCCATTTTAAATGTTAAAAATAGATAACAAAGTTCATATTTGGAAAGAACACAAAATTTTAGGTGGAATACATGTTTCATTTGTTGAAAAAGGAATTAGAATGAATTAATTATGAATTAAACAAGTTTAAACAAGATTTAAATGAATTTAATTCAAGTATGAAATTATTTGAATTTTTATTTGTTCAAAACATTAAATGAAATTCATATTTGAAAAGTTTATACTTTTCTGGTTTGAAAACATATTTTATAAGTTCAAAAATAATTTAATTTGACCAAGCTATGAATTTAGCAATTTTAAATGATTTAAACGAGGTTTAAATTATTTAACCAATTTTAATTATTCAAAACATGAAACAAAGTTTATATTTGGAAAGGTGGTTTAATTTTGCATGGAAAACATATTTTATATGGGCCATTTGAATTAAATGTGAATTAGTTATGAAATTAACCAAATTTGAAATGAGTTGTTTGAATTTGAAATTTGAAAACATTTGAAATGTTCAAAACAGAAAACAAATGATTTAAACAGGTGGAGAATTAAATTTGGTTCAGAATACATATTTTATTTATTTTATTTGGAGTTGAAATTCAAAAGTTATTTGCATTTTAAACTTGGGGGCTGTTCTGCAATTTTAAAAGCATTAGGTTTTAATTCAGGGGCTTAGCTGCAAAAAATAATTTCCAGACAGGCCCCTGGGGTTTTTCTTACGCGCCCAGAGCCACCCCTGGGTCACTGGCCGTGGGCCAGGGCCCAGCTGTGCGCTGCGTGGCCGCGGGTGGATGCTGACTGGGCTCGTAGAGCCACAGACAGGTGGGCCACCCACTCGCGCGCGTGGCACGGTGCAAAAAGTGGGGTTTTTTATCCCGCGAGGCGAGGGAACGATCCCGCGACCGCGTGAGTGTGCGCGCAGTGCTGCTGCCACTGCGCTGATGCGCGTTTGCTGACAGAGGAGGAGGCGCGGGGGGTTTGAGGTTCAGTTAGCGCTGTTAACTGAACCTGAACAAAATTCAGTTAACTGAATATCGACAGGGGGAAACGGCGGTCACCGGCGGCGAGCTGCTGTGCTGCTGCTGCTGCTGCTCGCGTGCAAGGTTGCTGTGGGCGTGCGCGCGACATGGATGCAGAGGGAGAGATGGAGGGGGTCGTGCTGCTCACCGATGGGAAGGAAAGGAGGAGCAGGGCTCGGTGCTCGGTGCAGCAGGCGACGGCAGCGACGATCCAGCGGCGTCCAGCCCTCGCTGTGGTGTCGAGGTGGAAGAGGGGAGCACGGGGAACTCGTTCCCGTGCTCAACCAGAGGGGAGGAGAACCATGGTGGCGGCGATCGTCGTTGTTAGGTGGAGGTGGCGCTCGGTGGAGGTTCAGAGGGACAAAGAGAGAGGAGCAGAGGTGGAAGGAGGGAAAAAAATGGCGGCGCGGTGGGAGAGAGAGGTGGAGGAGGAACTAGGGCAGAGGGAGATCTCGGGCTCGAGCTTAAAAGGAGGAGGGAAGGTGCTCGTGGACGTCCCATCGACGCCACTGTCGACGTGGGCAGCTCGGATGCACGCCGTATAGAGGTGGAAGAAACAGGTAAGGGGGTAGCAGGCCGTGGGCTGGGCCTGCTGCCTCTCCCCTCTGTTATTTTTTTTTTGTTTTTTCTGTTTTACTGATTCTGTTTTTTTTGCAGAAATGGAAAAGGAAGAAAGGAAGGTTTTTAGGGGGTTTAAAATTTGGTGATAAATTTTTATATCTTGTTATTTACAAAACCCAACTGTGCCAAGTTTGTTTTTTCAAAATTTGAATTTTTGGTTGCTGTTTGTATTTCATTTGAATTTGAGTGAAATTGATATTAATTAACTTATTGAAAGAAACAATTTAAACTAGTTTGAACTTTCCATGTTTATTGGAAACAATTTGATGTTTTGGTTTGAAATTTTCATTTGAAAATTGTAACAGAACAAGTATGAAACAAAGATTTGAAATTTGATTTGAAAATTGAAATAGAAAACAAGGGAAAACAAAAGGAAAACAAATGAAATCAAATGAAAACAAATGCAAAACAATTGCAATGATTATGATGTCATGATGCAAAACATAATTTAACAAAAAGCAAACATTCTAAAGATTGTTTTTCATACTTGGGATGTTACAGACCTAGTGCTGCGTTTGGTGCAATCCAAGGAGGGAAAACACAAGTTATCTCCCCCATGGGAGGGTCCGTTCATTATAAGCCGGAATCTACACAATGGATCGTATTATCTGGTAGACGCAAGGGAAGAGTTGGACTATGTGAATGATACTGCTCACTCCACCTCCTCCATGCAAGAGCGTGAACGACCATGGAACGTGGCCCAACTGCGTCCTTACTACACTTAGCACAGACTCAGTTTGCAAATTGTATTACACGATGTAACAGGCAGCAGGTTTCAGACGTGCTCTTTTCCTACCCAGGGTACCTACGGGGACTGGAAGATTTTTAATGAGGCGGCCTGCTGACCTAACCTTTTCATATCAATAAAGAAATGGTTAAATCATGATAGTCATTATGTTCTTTAAATTTTGTCAATTGCTCACATATTTTCTGTAGTTGATCATGCCTTGTATTTACTAGTGAGTTATTTCAGTTAAATATGTTCTCCAACAGTAAGGCGTATGATTTAGTGGGTTTAAATTTGCGCATATTTTCCTTTTTATTATTCAAACTATCTGTAAGCCGGTAGGGCAGAAAGCCTACTGTTGCATAGTACATATATCTAGGTCTTGGGGGCTGATTGCTTGAATAGCACAGTTACACACTCGGACCCGGCCATGATGCCAATCGGTTGTGAGGACTGATTACTTGCAATAAGTACAGTTACAATCTCGTAACCCGGACAATAGAGCCAAATTTTTTTGTTGACCTCTTTTGTTTAAGCTTGATGTGACTCGCAACAAAATGGCGTGTTTGCTAACCTATAAATCCAATCAGTCATGATGCACATTGGGACTTGCCTAACCCTATTTTCACTAGAGCTATAGCAACATTGAAAATCCATGCAAAAACCGGCTTATAACTAGAAGGGTCAAAAGGGTCATCTAAACCATAAGTTGTGCAGAGCAAAGGCAACAGCCGGAAGCTCATTACATATTGCGCATAACTTCAAAATGTATAAGTGTATAACAGTAAAGTTTGGGACTTGTGGACTTGAGAAACAAAATTTCTCAAGCCAAGAATCCTAAGACCTAGAGTCCGGGTCTTGGGGACTTGTGAGAAATTCTTCACAATCCTAAGACTAAGACTCGGCATCTTTCTCACAAAGCATATAACAATTAAAGTTGTGCCAAAATGAGTTTGTAAAGCGCATATCAAAGCGACAACCAGAAGGGTCATCGAAACCACAGAAGTTTAACGTGTTACATACCTTAGGAATAATATCAAAAAGTGCACAGATGCACTATCAAATAACAGTATGTAAAAGGCATATTATAATGCCTATTGGCCGAATGATTGTTTGCTGATAAAAAGGAGTACATTACTCGGCTGCTGCAGCCGAGTCATCATGTCTTGGTGGCCAGGTCTTCGGTATTCTCCTCTGTTGCCTTCTCCGTTTCAATGTCCGGGTCACCCGCGGAGGCAGCACGAGATGGAGGAGGAACAACCTGAGTTGATGAAGTTGGTGCAGAACCGGCCTCGGCTGTTTTCTTGGCGAGCTCCGCCTTGAAGCGAGATACTATGTCAAAAGGAGCAGGATCTTGGAGGGGCACAGGCTTATCCTCAACATCATATGGGGCGGTAAGCTTGTTCACATCGAGGTTTTCTGCGATCAAGCTGGCCGAGTGACGAATCTGGGTGTTGATGGCCTTGAGGTCTTTTCCCGTGAATTTAGAACCATCGGTCTTAAACTCGGGAAACCCGTTTACAAGCATTGTTGGCTCAATCTTGGGGAAGTAGGCCTTAGCCAGTGCAAGGCCGCGTATCACTCCAACCCAGCATGCTGAGCGCTTCCAGGCATCAATCCAGGCAGGGACTGTCGAGTATGCCTCAAGCATGTGTGTTACACCGGTGTAGTCACCGGTTAACTTCACAGCTTCGAGTGTCCATTTTGTCCCTGCCGAAAATTGCCGGATGACAGTCTTGAGTATTCTAAGCTTTTTGAGGCCGTCATGCTCGCCAGCAACTTCTCCCGGACCTGCTATACAAAAAGGGAAGTAAGATAGTAAGATCCGGGTCAAAAATCTTGTAAAATAGGAAAATCCGAGTAATACAAAGTGACAGTCGGAAACTTAGATGTGCCTTACCTATGATGGAGTCATATGTCTCGGCTATGAAAGTCGAGAGTTTCTTGACAAGCTCCTCAGCGGTCCGGAGTTTCTTCTTCTGCTTCTTGCATTGCTTGGAGAGATCCTTGAGATTGGCCTCTAGTTCCTCACGGAGTTTCACCTCAGCTTGTAGGAGTTCATTTGTTTTAGCAAGTACTTCATCAGTACGAGCTACATAAGCCTGAAAATGGCAAAGCAATATCAGTCGGCAAAGCAATATTAGTCGGCAATGTGCAGATAAAAAGAAAAGTTCTACCGGTTTTCAATTGTATTTGCAAGTACCGAGTGACTGTGGACAGTTTACTCGGAACTTGGGGACTAGGGTATTCTGCTGTTTGAAAAAGAAAGACTATATATTTGTAAGTACCGAGTGACTGTGGACAGTTTACTCGGCACTTGGGGACTAGGATAAGTGTCGAGACATCGTAGTAGTTTTCATAGACGGGGGTGC
Source organism: Alopecurus myosuroides (assembly GCA_028641055.1). Classification (NCBI taxonomy): domain Eukaryota; kingdom Viridiplantae; phylum Streptophyta; class Magnoliopsida; order Poales; family Poaceae; genus Alopecurus; species Alopecurus myosuroides. The sequence goes on along the minus strand of CM054058.1, from coordinate 300,410,070 downwards.
CATGAGACTACGGTAGAGACGTAGGGTAACGGGATCGCGTGGTGGACAGTGAACACAGGATTTACCCAGGTTCGGTACGTAGCGACAGTACGACGTGCCTACTCCTGCACTTCTCACTAATCAGGACTAAAGCCTGGATATAGAATTACAATGTGAGGTTTAGATCTAGCTATTCGCAGAGGATCAACTTCTCGGCGAGTTAGCCTATATCTTCTCCTCTGTTGTTCGTTATCAAACTTATCTCCCGTCCGGCTTTATATAATAGCCGGATTAGGGCTTACAGAATAGGAAACCTAGAAGACTACGGTAACTATAACTTGGAAAGTAAGGAATCCGTCTTCTCCTCCAAGCCAGATCACGTGGGCCGTGATCCAGGTTCTTCTAGAATCCGGCTTCTGTGCGTCGAGTTACTGGGCCGCCCAATGGACCTTAGCCCACTACCGCTTGGGCCACCCTGGTAATCCGGCACTTTGACTACCATCTGATATACCCCTATTTAGTATATATCCGACAGTAGCCCCCAAGAAGGATTAAAACTCTGATTCTCCGTCTTTCACCAAGTATGCTTTGTCCGAGAAATTGCAATCAGCAGTCTTGATTCTTCTTATTCTTCTTTTGAAAGAGATGGTAACGTGAAACTCGGAATCCTGAAAATCCGGCTTTTCTCTCGCGATACTTCGCGGAGAAGGAACTTCCTACGTCAGCGCTTGAGACGTGCTGACGTAAGGGACGCTTGGGTTTCACGCGGGAAACCCAGTAACGTATCTCTGACAGATTCTCACGGGAAACGAGGAGATAGCTATCATTACCCTATCGTTTCATTTCCCGGATTTTCTGGCGAGTGACACGCGTTGATCATCCAACGGTCAAAATAGCCGTTGGCACGTATCTTGACGGATTTCCGGCTATAAGTAGCCGTCTTCGTCCTCGCTGAAATCCTTCCGCACTCTCACTCTCCACGCCATTGCCGCGCACGAGCCCTCGAGCGAAGAACAGTTCTCGAGCACGAATCGCACCCAGAGCACCACCGGAAACGCAACGCGCCGCCACCAAATGGCATCCTCGCCGTCGTCCCCTACTCGCTCCGCCGCGCTCACCATCGACGACATCATCAGCGACTTGGATCCGCAGCTAGGAGCTCCAAAGCACACCGGCGGCGAGCCGGAAAAGACCGTGGCCTCTGCGGCGGGCGGAGGTGACCTTTCCGCCGCCGCGAACCTCACGGGCTCGAGCTCCGTGCCTTCCCCGCCGTTTGCTCCCGAGACGGCGGAGGAAAAGAACACATTCCATGGTGACGAGCATACCGTCGCCGGAGCTAACGAAGCAACGGAATTCGTCGGCATCCTGTCGTGCTTCTTCGGCGTCTGAGTCATCGCACTCTTGCACTCTTGGGCTGTCATGGATCATGTCCGTTGGAAGGATAGCTTCCGCACCATAAACTAGGAAAAACGGGGTTTGCCCAGTTGACCTATTTGGCGTCGTTCGAATACTCCAAAGCACGGAAGGTAACTCTTCTACCCATGCTCCAGCTGCTCTGTGTAGAGGGGATTCGAGTCTTGGGCGTATTCCTTGCAGGATTGAGCTATTCATTCTCTCAACCTGTCCATTGGATTGCGGGTGTGCCACAGATGCGAGATCTAGGCGAATTCCCGTTTGTCGGCAATATCTTGCCAACTCCCCAATGGAGAAATTTGTCCCGTTGTCGGTTATTATGCTGTGTGGAACGCCGTATCTCATTACCAAGTCAATGATGAAATTTCTGGCAGTTGCACCATCCAGCTTTTTGATGGGTTTGGCCTCCACCCATTTGGTATACTTATCCACTGCTACGAGTAGATGTGTAAGTCCACCTCTTGCAGTTTTGAACGGTCCCATCATATCTAGCCCCCAGACCGCAAACGGCCATGTAATAGGGATAGTTTTGAGTGATTGGGCCGGCAAATTAGTCTGCTTGGCGTAATATTGACACCCAGCGCACGTATTAACTATGTGCTCGGCATCTGTCTTGGCTGTTAGCCAGAAAAACCCAGCGCGGAATGCCTTTTTAACTATGCTTTTTGATTGAGCATGATGTCCGCAATCTCCGGCATGGATTTCTTCCAGTATTTCTCGTCCTTCTTCTGGTGAGATACACCGCTGAAAAATTCTGGAAGTACTGCGTTTATACAGACAATTGTCAATTACCACGTATCCTTTGCATCGACGCTGTATTTGTCTTTGCAAGACTTCGTCTGCTCCCTCCGGGTACTTCTGATTGACTAAGAAGTTTAGATACGGAATTGTCCAGTCCGGTTTGACGAGCATAACTTCAATTGATTCGGAAGCCAGAGGATAATCAACATCTCCACCTTTTATGGATGGTTCGTGCAAATGCTGGATGAATACACCTGGTGGTAAGGTTTTTACCCTCTCTGATCCCATGCGGGCTAACACATCCGCGTTCCAATTTCCCTCCCTTTTGATGTGGAGTACTTCAAATCCAAAGAAACAGATGGCGAACTCGTCCACCGTTCTCCGGTATTCGGCCATTATAGGGCTTTTGGCGTCCCAGGTTTGGTTAAGCCGATGTTGTACCAAATCCGAGTCGCCATAGCATAAGATGCGCTTTACTCCTATTTCCTTTGCAATATGCAAGCCATGAAGCAAAGCTTCGTATTCTGCCACGTTATTACTGGCGTTGAAGTGTATTTGCAATACGTACTCCACTGTGTCCCCCTTAGGGGATTTTAAGACTACGCCGGCGCCAGCGCCCTCCTTCATCTTGGATCCGTCAAAGTGCATGACCCAGTATTCGGACTCCGGCATTGGTGTTTTCTCCATTGCTTCCGTCCAGTCGGCGACAAAATCTGCCAAAACCTGGGATTTTATTGCCGTCCTTGGCTGATACTTAATGTCGAAGGCTGCTAGCTCGATTCCCCATTTGGCGACTCGGCCAGTTGCCTCTGCATTGTTTATAATGTCCCCTAGTGGTGCTTTACATACCACCGTTATGGAACGCCCTTGGAAGTAATGGCGCAGTTTTCTTGATGCGAAAAACACACCATATGCCAGTTTTTAATAGTGTGGGTACCTCTGTTTAGACTCGGAAAAAACTTCACTTATGTAATATACCGGATGCTGGTCTGGTATGCTTTGCTCGTCTTTCTTCCGCTCCACAATGATTACCGCACTAATAACCCTGTTTGTAGCCGTTAGGTACAATAACATAGGTTCTTCGTCTTTTGGGGATGCCAAAATCGGAGCTTTCATCAAAGTTTCCTTTAACCGGGTTAACGCTGCATCAGCCTCTTCTGTCCACTCGAACTTGTCGGATTTCTTCAGCAACTTGTAGAGTGGTAAGGCTTTATCCCCCAGCCGACTAATAAATCTGCTGACGGCAGCGGCGGAACCCGTCAATTTTTGGACATCTTTCACACACGTGGGTTTCGAGATGTTCAAGATGGCTTTGATCTTTTCCGGGTTAACCTCTATTCCTCTGTGAGAAACGATGAAACCCAGAAGTTTTCCTGAGGGAACCCCGAATACGCACTTAGATGGATTTAACTTCATCTTGTAGGTGCGCAAGTTTTCGAAAGTTTCTCGCAGATCCTCAAGGAGTGTATCCTTTTCCTTGGTTACGACAGCAATATCGTCCATGTAAACATGGACGTTTTTGCCAATCTGACTATGCAAACAACGTTGCATGCAACGCTGGTAGGTTGCGTCCGCGTTCTTCAGGCCAAATGGCATGGTTATGTAATAGTACGTCCCGTATGGGGTTATGAAAGAAGTCTTAATTTGATCTTCCTTTTTCATGCGTATTTGGTGGTACCCGGAGTATGCGTCCAAAAAGCACAAAAGCTCAGAGCCTGCAGTGGCATCTATTATTTGATCGATTCGCGGTAACACGAACCTATCTTTCGGACACAATTTGTTCAAGCCTGTGTAATCTATACACATTCTAAGAGCAGTAGTGTCTTTCTTCGGTACTAATACCGGATTTGCAGACCATTCAGTGTGGATTACTTCCTGGATGAAATCTGCTGCTAAAAGCCGGATAATGTCCTTGCCAATAGCCTTCCGTCTTCTTCCGTCAAATCGACGGAGACCTTGTTTGACGGGTTTTGATCCTGGAATCACCTTGAGTTGGTGCTCAGCAAGTTCCCTGGGTACGCCTGGCATGTCAGCTGGACACCAGGCAAAAATATCCCAGTTCTCACGGAGGAACTTGATGAGCTCGCCTTCCTATTTGTCGGTCATCCCAGTCCCTACAACGACGAATTTTGTCGGATCTTTGGGATCTAGGATTACCTGTCTTGTATTCTCGGACGCCTTGAAGCTGTCTGCTGGCTTCCGAGTTTCTTTCCCTGCCGGCATTTCTGTCGGCGATACCTCCTTGGCTAATTCCTTCAGTTCTTCCTTTGCTATGACTCTCTGAGCGCAAAGGGCGTTTTCTTTCTCCAACTCGTTTGCCGGCTTGAAGTCACCAGCTATGGTGATTACTCCTCCTTTGGGTCCTGGCATCTTCAGCTTGTTATAGATATAACAGGATCTTGCCATGAATTTGGCGAAAGCTGGACGTCCGAGTATTGCGTGATACACGCTTTCGAACGGCACTACTTCGAAGGATACTTTTTCCTGCCAGAAATGATCTTTATCTCCGAAGGTGACATCTAGGGAAATTTCTCCTAGGGATCGTGCTTGTCTGCCAGGAACAATGCCATGGAAGCGTATGTTGCTGTAATTGAGCTGGGACTCGGAAATCTTCAGATGCTTCAGTGTATCCAGGTACATTATGTTAATGTTGGATCCTCCATCCATCAACACTCTTCTTAGCCTAGTGTTCTGGACAATAGGGCTTACGACAAGAGCTTGTGTGCCGGGTTCAGGAATATTCCCGAGATGATCAGACTGATCCCAGGTGATTGGTGTGTTGGAGTACTTCAAGAATTTTGGGGTTGCCGGAACAACCGCGTTTATTTCTCAAAGTGTTCTTTTGGCCACCTTTGCTGACGGAGTTGCTCGGAATGTTAGCATTGCTTCTCCATCAACTCTCGGAAATTTGGGTTCGCCCTTTCGCTGTTGTTCCTGGATTTTTTCATCAGTGTCCGATTCACTATCTTCTTTTTCAGCTTCTGGCTTTTGTTTGGCAGGTTTCCTTTTGGAACCCTTCCCCTTATTTCCGGATCCTGCACTGCCTTTCATGTGCTTATTCAGCCGGCATTGCGCGTTTGTATGGGTGGGTTTCCCAAATTGTGAATGGTGGACACAGGGTTCCGACTTAATCCTCTCCCACTCCTCTGGAGTGTAGTTGCTTGGATCTGGACTGCGTCCTTTCCACTTATTCCCGTTTTCACTTCCAAAGGCTATGTTGACCTCTTTGGGTTTTGTCGTTGTTTATGGAGTTCCTTTTTTGTCAGAACGAGGAGTTTTCTTGGCAAGTATCAGTGATTCGATATTGCCCCCTCTTGCTCTGATGTCGTCTTCGGCTGCAGCATGTTCGTTGGTGGTTGTTAGCATTGATCCGAGATCTTTGTGCTGTTTGGAACCAACCATGAACGGTACAAGTCCGGGTTTTAGGCCATTGACGAAAGCATGCATTGCTTGTACGTCAGTTACTCCAGAACAACTATTCTTCATTGCCGTCCATCTGGAGATGAAATCCACGTATGGTTCATCCTCGAATTGGGTGCAACGGTTCAGTTGGTTGATGCTGTTCGGGCATTTGTACGTTCCCCGGAAATGCTGAGTAAATACTCTAGCCATATCATCCCAGCTGTCGACAGTTCTTGATGGTAATCCATTGATCCAATCTCTGGCTCCGTCCAATAACATTAGGGGAAGAAACTTGACAGCTTCCAGGTCTGTCCCATTGTTGATCTGGACGGCTGTATAGTAATCTGAGAGCCAGGTATCCAGGTTTGTACTGCCGGTGTATTTCTGGTACGTTGGACCGACTTTGGCGAAGCTAGAATGCAGGGTTATCCTTCAGATCATGTTAGTGAAACACTTAGGACCAAAGTATAGATCATCCTTTTCCGCTCTATCAATGTGTGCGGAATATCTTCCGGCTGAATGGACAGAAGGGGATCTACTCCTTTCTTTCCCATTGTTGCGCGGACGCGCTTTTCCGGGATTGTATCTATCTCTTCCATGATCACGCCCTTTTGGATTAGGCGGAGTCCTGCTCCTGTGCCTTTCTTTATCCTTAGGAGGTGTCCGAAATCTCTCACGTCTGTGAGGTATGTCGTATCTTCCGGCTTTCTCAGCTGGGTTTCTCGGAGGTGGCATTGTTTTGCCATCATTCCGGTATTTTTCTTCCCGATCGTGGGGTTTGAGTCCACCTTTCGGGGGGTGGGATCCGGTTCGGGATGCTTCATCCCTATTGTCGGGGTTTTTCTTGTCTTTTCTCGGATCCTCTTTTTTATCCTTTGAATTGTCCGAATCTCCAGGTTCCTCTGGTCTAGCTGCTCCAGCGGCGCAGGTAGCTGTTTTGCATAGGGCGGAGTTATCCCGCAGTCTTCCTGATCGCTCCTGGGCCCGCTGTTGTTGTTGTAATGCTTTTCCTAGGAAAGCATACACCCCCTGGAGCTTTTCACCATTAGAGTACAAATCATTGTTGAGGATGGCAAAAGCTGCTTCCGCGTTTTCTGCTGCGGTTTTGTATATTGGTTCGCCTCTGCCATCTTTGCCGTTTACCTGCTTTTGCCAAGATGGGTTGTGAAACCTTTCCTTTGGCGGCAGTACTTTCGGTCTTACGATTCCGGGTAACCTTGTAGGTTTTATGCCAGATCTATTCTTTCTCTCGTACTCCTCGATTTCTTCCTTCATGAGCTTAATATCATCCTGGGTTTTTTGGAGGTGTTCGCGAGTTCTGAGTAGATGTTGCTGTTGCCGTTGGAAAGCTCGTCTCCTGGCTTCCAGCATCTCAGGGGGTTCGTTTACTCCCACTGGCGTTTGCAACAGCTGCTGTTCTTCCTGTTCCGTCATTGGCGGAGCAAGGATTTCTTTGATTTTCTTCTCCGCAGGCTTTGTTCCGCTAACATCTCCTACTTCCAGGTTTTCATCAGCTAGATCAGCTGATTTTTTCTTCCGGATTTTGTATTGGAGTTTCTTAGCAGCACGGTGCTTTTTTCTTGGAAGAGGGAGGTTTTTTGACAGGCTCATCTTCTGTCAATTCCTTTACATTAGGAAATATCGGAGAAGTTTCTCCGTCTTCTCTCTCTTCCTCTGGCGGAGGGGTTTTAGGGCTTTCCTGGCTGCCGGCGTCCGTGGTATCAGCCGGTTTCGCCATTAGTACTTCATGGAATCCCTCTTGAAAAGATTTAACTTTCCTTTCGAAGGCGTCCGCGTCTTCGTCTTCGGAATCAAAATCATCTGATCCGGTTTCTGATACCAATCTTGCCTCAATGGCGGCTAGTACGGAGTCAGCTTCCGAGTTCATCGTCGTGTTGACAGATGTCGGATCTTCCGCCTGTACGACGGGTGTCGGATCTTCCGTCTCTGTGACGGGTGTGTTTTTGTTTTCCTCTTGCACGGGATTTCCGTCATCCGTGTTTTCGGCGACTTCGGACTGCACCATGCTGATAAAGTGTGCATCACTTTTTTGTCGGTGATCTGAGCAGAATCCGGTATCATAGTCATCTTCGAATGGGTATAGGGCGGGTGGGAAATATTTGCTTCCACCGCAAAACCCCATTGCTTCTGCAGTTAGTCCGATAAAGATGTTAGCAGATCCGATCGGTAACACGCAGGCACTTACCAGGTGGTTTTGCGCCGGTATGTTGGATCCGTTGTCGAGGAAGCGTCCGACGTCGTCGTCGAACTCCAGGCTTCCGACAGTGATTGATCTTCCGATTCCGCCGAGTATCCCAGATCAGAACTTCACGCCTGAGGTCGTTTGCCCCACGGTGGGCGCCAACTGTCGAGACATCGTAGTAGTTTTCATAGACGGGGGTGCCATGAGACTACGGTAGAGACGTGGGGTAACGGGATCGCGTGGTGGACAGTGAACACAGGATTTACCCAGGTTCGGTACGTCACGACAGTACGACGTGCCTACTCCTGCACTTCTCACTAATCAGGACTAAAGCCTGGATATAGAATTACAATGTGAGGTTTAGATCTAGCTATTCGCAGAGGATCAACTTCTCGGCGAGTTAGCCTATATCTTCTCCTCTGTTGTTCGTTATCAAACTTATCTCCCGTCCGGCTTTATATAATAGCCGGATTAGGGCTTACAGAATAGGAAACCTAGAAGACTACGGTAACTATAACTTGGAAAGTAAGGAATCCGTCTTCTCCTCCAAGCCAGATCACGTGGGCCGTGATCCAGGTTCTTCTAGAATCCGGCTTCTGTGCGTCGAGTTACTCGGCCGCCCAATGGACCTTAGCCCACTACCGCTTGGGCCACCCTGGTAATCCGGCACTTTGACTACCATCTGATATACCCCTATTTGGTATATATCCGACAATAAGGATATAGATAACATTAGTTGAACAGACCTGGTGCTCTACCGCCAAAGACTCGACAATCTCGTCTTCGGTCGCCTTCAAAGAGCGATACTCCTTCAGCAGCTTCTCGAATTCCGGGTCAACGAGAGTCGGCCTAGAGGAGCTGGCGTCCCGATCAGCCGGTGGTGGGGTGCCTCCTGTTTCCCCGCGTCGATCTGGCAGCGGCGGTCTTTGGAGCAGCGGACGCCCTTTGTGTCCCAAGGTACTCAACCTCAGGATCAGTCGGCTGGGGCACGGGAGGAGGAGACTCGGTTCTTGGGTCGGCCGTGTTAGCCGGCTCTTGCTCTTCCACGGGCGGGGGATTAGCGACGCTTTCCGTGTCTTCCGCCATCGGGTCATCGACGGGGGTCTCAACCGGATCGCTGAGTGTGACCTTAGCTCTGAAGGAAAAAAAAACAAAGTGTTTAGTGGTTGATAAAAGTGAAACGTGCAAAGTATAGGGATATAGTCAAGCAAGTTATGAAAATTACCCGGTATTCACGACGAAAGCACTGGGGAGATCATTGCTTGACCCGGAAGACACTGATAGAGAATTGGAGATTGAGACTCCGAGTTTTCCGGCTAAAGGGTGACTCGGAGTTGGATATTTTCGAGGAATATAATTGCGATAAGATGAAGGAGTACCGGCTCGGCGTGCGGGCCACTGAAGAGAAATCCGAGGGTTGAGGGGTCGTCACCCGGTGAAGACCGAGTTGCCCGTCGCTTGGGTGGAGGAGATGCGACCTTCTGAGATGATACAGTGGTTAGATATTCATTAAGTTTGCACATACCAGCATATGAGTACGGCTCTGTGGTCATGGAGGAGTATGGCACCTTGAATGTGACCCCCCTGGGTTTCCTTTTCTTGCTTGACCCGGCTTCAATTTGCTCGGGTTCGCTCTCTTCAGATTCAGAGTTGGCCATTTCTGCCGGTGCTGGTGATCATGGCGTATTGTCAGGAATAAAGGTGGGAGGAGAATCTTGATCTAGTAAGTCGACAAAGTATTTTTTGAGTAACTCGGAATCACCTTCTTCGCTGTCACTCGGCTCTTCGTCTTCCGAGTTTTCAGAGGGAGGAGGGGTTACAATCTTCCACCAGTCATCAGATTCCTGAGTAAATAACAACAAAGATAAAAGTTAGTATATGTGTGTTTGAAAAATTAACCGGCACAGAGGATATTAATCGGTACTTACTGATGGAGCCGGGTTTGAGCGGGAGAAGGGGGAGAGCCCAGAAATGCTCTTGATAATGTGCACCTTCTCAGCCAGAAAGTTCTTCATGGCCTTGTTGACATCAGCTGTCGGATATGACTTCTCCAAGTATCGGAGAGAGTCGGTCAAGTGGCCCGAGTATTCGCAGAGAAGTTTTTTGCGAATGCTATTGGGATGGATCCTACAGTTGATCCAGGTCTTGATCAAATTCAACCCACAAAGACCGTGGGCCGCTAGGACAGCTAGTTTGTGAAGGAGGGGTTGGATGGCATGCCTATCGGCCTCCGGAGCGAAGACACTTAGATTGTCGCTAAGAGAGAGGGTTCCAACAGAGAAACCTGGCAGAGGCTTCTCGCCGGGTGTGGAGGTATCTTTGCAGTAAAAGAAGGTTTTTTTTGCCAATGCTTCACGTGGGAGTGAAGATTGAGAGTCGGCATCAGAGATTTCTTGCGTCTTTGGATGGCCACACCTCCACAGACAAGGAGGGAACCATCCGTAGTTTTGCGGCAAGGTTTGCATTGAAAAAGTTCGAGCAATAGAGAAAGATTGGGGGCAATGCAAAGATACGATTCACAAAGAACGATGAAATGGCAAATGTTAAGAATCGAGTTCGGGCCTATGTCAAAGACCCTGAGCTTGTAGTGATGAAGAACTTCACGAAAGAAAGGGTGACCCGGGGGGCGGGAACCCCGAGTCACGTGTTCGAGGAAAACTACAACTTCACCTGCTCTAGGTGAAGGCCGACTCTCCTCCTCGGGGGCCCTCCATGAGATCTCCGGCTGAGGAGGGAGGACTCCAGACTCTGCTAGCTCCTCCAGCTTAGTCTGCGTGACGGTCGACTTTGCCCAGTTGGCGGTAATGGTTTGACTCGGCTTTTGCTTCAGAGCCGTGGCCTTGGCCTTGGACTTAGGAGGGCCTTAGGAGCCATTGGAAAAGATCTAACGAAAATTGAAAAGGAAGAAAAAAATGAGGAAAAAGATGAAGGCTATGAACACGAAGAACGCAAGCTCAAGATCTAGAAATAGAAACTTAGATCTAAGAGTGTGTACCAGGAATCGGTGGCGGAGACGAGGTTCGTTGAACGCGGCGCGACGGCACGGACCGGCGGGCCGATTCTGGTGAACAGCGGCGGCACGGACCGGCGGGCCGATTCTGGTGAACGGCGGCGGGGGTCTTGAGCTCCAATGGCGCGGCTCGAGCTTGAAGATGAAGTGGGAGGAGTTGGCATTTTTTGATTAGGGTTTTCACTGGGCCCTGTATTTATAGGCGCGGTGGAAACCCTAGAATGCCAACGGTAAAATGGAGCAAATCACGGGATATGATACTCGGCCCGTTGATTCCGGAAACAAGATCTTGGGAGTTATTTTCATGCAGCTGAGTTACAAATGGCCGCCAAAAGAGGCGGACTCGAAGTTGTTACTCGGGCTAACTTATGAGGAATATGAAAGCCGGGTTATGAAATGGTCGTTATGAAGAGTTGATCTAAGAGATGATATTCGGCTTAGTATGATGATGGGGTTACTATATGGACCGCCGAAAGAGCCGGCCTGGCTATAGTTAAAGCAATCTAACCTATAGCATTATCATATGTAAATGTTTATTGTTTTGCAGGGAATAGCATGCGCTTCATGGTTGGAGGTTTGTCTTATGCTTAAAGTTTGGAGCTACAAGAGAAGCACGCCAACCAAGATCCCAGGCTATTCTGTGGACTACTGTTGGGGGGATGATAACCCGGCAGGCCCATGAAGGGGAGCAAAGACCTGGCTGGAAGGGATTTACGCGAGACTTTGTAATATGATGCTGGGCCGGGTGTCACCGATGGGCCAGCAGTTGTATTGGTAACCCGGCTCAAGAAAAGGGAGGTTCTAGAAGACCCGAAAGATGGTGCGAACCATGGAGTCCAAGACTTGGGGGTCACGGAGAGAGATTTAGGGTTACGAGTAGACCCCGAGTAGGACTCTAGACGTATCTTGTAAGGAAATCCAGGAAGCCGGGTGTTATATAAACCAGTCCTTATGGCATAGACGGCAGATTTAGAGACCCTAGATGCGAGTTATTCGAGATATACGAAAGCAAGTACTTGTAACCCTAGATTTGGAGTCTCGGCGACATTGCAGTCCGAGCCTCTAGCTCGATAGTCAATAAGATCCTAGCTGGAAGTAAGCTATTATCTCCAATGGAGAGGCCGAACCAGGATAAACCTTGTGTCCGATCCGAGCTAAACCCTCTCCCAAACACCAGAGTCGATTTACCCCAACCTAAGTTACCTCCGGTAACGTCTGCTGTGACTTTCCCATGACAAAAGAGGTACGTAAACTATATTCACAAATTTATTTTGTTACCATCGGTTCTGCTGAGTTTTAGTCATAATTATTTTATTATGATTTTATACATATATATACACATAATTCATGTATTCATAGGTATCTCATTCTTTTACAGTTGGCAAGAAAGCGGGAGAGGCTCCCCCTATATCGCCGTTTCCAAGCAATTGGAGAGGAATTGGCGGGATTTTTCCTTCACGACGTCATAGCTCCCGAAGGAGAGTACCACCATGTTTCATAGTATGCCTCAATGTAATTGTGAGCTGGCTACATGTAATACATAGTATGTCTCGGAGAGTACTACTTAATTTGCGATCGTATGGAATTAATTACATGTGTTATATATATGCACCAAGTTGATATGCATCAACTTGATCTTCATGTACATATTTTATATATACCCAAACACGTTTCTGGCGCATCGACGCGTTACTGGTACGACAAAACGGTCCGATAATAGTCCCTAAACCATGGATTCTCTGCCGGGCAGAGAAATGCACAATTCTCTGCCGCGGCAGAGAATCCTAGGGTTTATGGTCTCCACCCTTTGGTACCAAAGGTCCCCAGCCCCCATGCCCACAGCTCCTGCCAAGCCCACGTGGAGGCACCGTTAGTACCGGTTCCAGACTAACTGATACTAAAGGTTGGGGTACCTTCAGTACCGATTGCCCAACCGGTACTACATGCCCTCTGAAACCGGTACTAGAGGGTCGTTTTCCACTAGTGGGCCATGGGGCCGACGTGGATGCATACATGGGACATGAATGCAAGATATACGCGCTCGCATCTTTATTTAAGAATTTTTAAACATTTAGAAAATGTTTTTCCAAACCGGCCCGGGAGCATATACACGCGGTTCAAATGTTGCTTTCCCAAGAATACAACGCCTTGTCATGTTTCTGGATAAGAAACGGTGCGACTGGAGTATAGTAATGATATTGTAGGAATGGGTTAAACAAAAAAAAGACCGCTATGCGTTCCGATGAAAGACCGTGTTGTGGACTAGTCATCAGCCAAATGTAATGGGAGGTGGCTCACGATGGAAGAAACCTTAGTTCCTTAGTTCATGCGTTGCCAATTATGTGCATGCATAAGACCTAGAACTCTAGGGTTTTTGGATCCCTCGATGGCGACGGCCACGGGGTGAGATCAGAGGGATTCCTTCCAAGATTTCGACCAGATCTGACTCCTTCTCGGAGAGACTAGTAGGCGGACGCTGATTGCCGCCTGTTTTAACCCCAGATTTTCAATCAGGGGCTCGCGGACCGACCTTGATCTGTGGTTTGCGGAGCGAGAATGATAGTTCATGGCTTCTACTTTAGAGGATTCTGGACGAAGGAGAGGCGGAGATGATGAAACCCTAGCAACAACAATGAATCATCTGGAGTTGAGGGAGGGAAAATTGGATGATGTCTACATTGGCCCAGAAGATTTGATAGACCTGAAGAAACAATCACGATGGCTAGCAGTCGGCAAGGTTCATACAGTCAAACCGATCTCGGCATCTGCGGTTTTTGATACCTTGCGAGGGGTTTGGGGGCTAGCACATGAGGCAGAGATGAGGTAAGTGGATGATAACTTATTTACTTTTAAATTCCTTTGCCTGGGAGATTGGAACAATGTTATGAATCAAGGGCCATGGTTGTACAAGAAACTCGTGGTGTTAATGGCAGAGTATGATGGATTAGATAATCCCAAGGAAATCAAGCTTGAGAGGAAAATGTTTGGGCTCAAATTCATGCAATACCCAAACTATATCGGGTTAACTGGGTAGTAGATGAACTTGCAAGAAGAATTGGGAAAGTTCAGAGTGTTGATATGAAGCCAACAAGATTCTCTGAGGGAGATTATGTTCGGGTAAGAGCAAGTATCGATGTTAGAGCACCTCTAATCCGTTTTGTTCCGATTAATGTTAATGGCAAGAGGGAACTCCTTCATGTCAAGTACGAAAAAATTGGCTATTTCTGTGGAGTTTGTGGAATTATGGGGCATTATTTGGAAGAATGTGGAGATGGAGTCCATGATCAATCATCAGTACAATACGGAAAGTGGCTTTTTGCTAAGAGAAGGATTAAAACGGGTCTGTTTATGCCGAGAGGAGGTTTCACAGGGATAATCGGGGGTCGTGGCAGGGGTAATGAATTCCAACCCTTTGCTCGTAAGAGGAATTCAGATGATATGGATAACGATGATAGGGAATCGAGTGACACGGCATCTAGCCCGATGAAACATCCTAAAGGTGCAATTATAGCTCGAGATGATACTGTTGATAGGATGGGTATTGCCAATGTGGGGAAGAAACTAAATTTCGATGATCAGGTGGCTCCTGTTGATAATGGGAAGGGCATTATGGTTGGTACTGGAACGGATCTGGTTCCCCCTCTTCCGCAAACATACATTCAGCCAAGAATTGCTAAGAAGGCAAAGAAATCTGGTGGTGATAGTGATGCTACATCCAATCACAGCATATCGGCGGCTCCCTCCAAGGGAGACCGCCGGGCGCAATGAATATACTCAGTTTGAACTATCGAGGCTGTGGGCGGCTTGAGACAGTTCATGAGATTGGCAGTTTAATTAAACTGCATCGCCCCGGTTTGGTTTTTCTCTCGGAGACTAAACTGTCTGAAAAGAGAGCAAAAAATCTCAGGTTTCATTTTGGTTTTCAGAATTCTTTTGCAGTCAAAAGTGAAGGTGTAAGTGGCGGGCTTGCTCTCTTCTGGAACAATGATTCTAACGTGAGTTTGAAATCCTTCAGTAGGACTCACATTGATGTATTGATTCAGAACGATGGCTTGGGAAATGTTGAGTGGAGATTCACTGGTTTTTACGGGGAACCGGTGAGAGCTAGGAGGAACAGAAGCTGGGAGCTGTTGGAATATTTGAGAACCGAGTTTGATAAACCGTGGATTTGTGCAGGAGATTTTAATGAAGTTTTATAGAATAGTGAACAGTTTGGAGGGAATTTAAGACAAGATTGGATGATGGAGGGCTTTAGGGATGCAGTTGATATCTGTCATTTTACGGACTTGGGGTATTCGGGGCTGGCGTATACCTGGGACAGCCGTCAGATGGGAGATAAGAACATTAAAGTAAGGCTTGATCGGGGTTTGGGAGATGATCGTCTCCTTGACATCTTTGGTAACACTACGGTGTCACATGTTCAGACTACCCAATCGGATCATTGTGCCTTACTGATTGCGGTTGAGGACACTAATAGTGATTCTCCAAATTAGTTTACTAAACCTTTCCGTTTCGAGAATGTATGGGTAAGACACGAGTGTTATACAAGTGTTGTTGAATCTGCATGGAAGTTTACTATAGGTGACCTGACAGATGTGGCTGATTCTTTAGCCTCGGTAAAAAGGAGATTACAGGATTGGAATAGAACCGAATTCGGTGATGTCCAATTACAATTGAGAAGTATGAGGGGAAGACTTGAGAATATGCGGGCTAGAAACTTAAGAGGAGGACCGTCCAAGGCTGAGAAAATTTTGATGAATAGGATCTCTGAATTATTAACTCGAGAGGAGATAATGGCAAATCAACGTTCTAGAATTCAGTGGCTTAAGGAGGGAGACCGAAATACCTCCTTTTTTATGCAAAGGCGAAAGAGAGAGAGAGAGAGAGAGAGAGAGAGATCAAATAGGATAAAATCTCTAAACCTTGATGATGGTTCGGTTGTTACTAAACAAGTGGAATTGGAAATTGCTGCTTCGTGTTTTTACAAGGGACTATTCTCTTCTAATGGAGGAGTCAACCCTCACTTGGTAACCGAAGTGGTGGAGGAAAAAATTGATGAATCTATGAATGAAAAGCTATGTAAGCAGTTGTCTGACATGGAGGTGGAGCAAGCACTCTTCATTATGCACCCTAATAAATCTCCAGTGCCTGATGGATTCACATCAGGTTTCTATATCAAACATTGGAATATTTTAAAAAAGCCAGTCACTGATGCTGTGAGGGAATTCTTCATCTCGGGTCATATGCCGGCTGGAGTTAATGAGACTATTCTAGTTCTTATTCCAAAGGTAATAGATGCAAAGAGTTTATCTCAATTCCGTCCTATTTCTCTTTGCAACATTCTATACAAAATTGCATCTAAGGTTTTAGCGATGCGGTTGAGACCAATCTTGGAAGAAGTGATTTCAGAAGAACAGAGTGCATTTGTTCCGGGGAGGTTGACTACTAATAACGTCATTACTGCTTATGAGTGTATACATTATTTAAAGAGGACGAAAGGAAAATCTGGTGACTGTGCTATTAAACTTGATATAGCCAAGGCTTATGATCGTGTTGAGTAGATTTATTTGAGGAAGATTATGGAGAAGATGGGTTTTGCTAATATGTGGATTGATAGAGTTATGGCTTGTGTTGAAACAGCCTCGTTCTCGGTGCGGGTGAATGGAGTGTTATCGGATAATTTCAAACCATTGCCCACACTAAATATCATAGTAGTCATCATGTTATAATGTGCACTACGGTGCAACCTTTATTTGTCAATTGCCCAGCTGTAATTTGTTCACCCAGCATGTTATTTTTATGGAGAGACACAACTAGTGAACCTATGGACCCCGGTCCATGTTCTACACTGTTAAACAAACCACAACAATTCCCTGCTGTCGAAGAGTCGTGTCGACAAATACCTCGGATGAGCCGGTAGGGTTTCGAGTAGAGGAACGATATACGCGCTGGTGACCTCGAAGGCTAACAAGGAGAAAGATTTACCCAGGTTCGGGGCCCTCGTAGAGGTAAAACCCTTACTCCTGCTTGTCTGATCTGTATTTGGCGAGATAGTCGAGCTGTTACAATGGCGATGCCATGGTGAGGCGTACGGGGTATCCCGTGTATTGCCTAGTCTAGTTGTGGCTTGTATCTTCCTCTCTCTAGATTGGTTACCTAGATTCGTCTCTCTTTTTCTCTCCTCCCTCCTCGCTTTATATATGCAGCCAGGAGGGGGTTACATGAGTCCTAGTAGATTACGTATAGGACTTCTTGTCTTGACCCGCAAGTCCTGCGGGTGGGCTTCTGTTGGGCCTTCTAGAATACTCCAAGGGCTTCACTTCTTGGGCCTTAATGTCGGGCCTGAGATGGGGTGTCCTTACCCGCAGGGTTCAGAATCCATATCTTCGTCAGTAGCCCCCGAGCGTTTGCTCGATTGAGAATCTGTCGGGTAGACGCTCAAAGTCCGTTCTTGATATCTTCGATTGGTTATTCAATCGTCTGGTTGTGAGGGTGTATACCCTGTGTGCGATGCGCTTTCCCATACTCAAGTATCGAGTGGTAAATGTGCCTGGTGTTGGCTGTTTTCGCAGAAGGATGTGGCTCAGTCGCTTGGCTCTCCCGAAAGATCAGGGCCAATTAATTGCATCTAGGGCAAAAACGGTTCTGGCCTACACGAATTCGAAACCTCCGACTCGAATCCGGCGAGGTGATCGTTGCGACTGGGCCGTGGAGGTCTTACTGAGTCGAACTTAACCTAAAGGGCTACCCGGCGCGTCCGCTAGGATTTTTCTTCGTGTTGTTGACACGGAAATTTACCGGAGGACGCAGCTTGAGTGCGATTCCAGGCCCTCAAGAGAGATCTTTTGGGTCTTACCTTCGTACTCGAGAGAATACGGCATCCGGTTGTGCCTAGTCGGCCGAACGATCCAGGATAAGGATGTGTAAATACATCGTGTGGTTGAGTTGCGGGAGCCGCACACTCGCGATTTTGTCTTGATGTGCCTATACGAAAGAGATTTCGTGTCAGGGTGACTATGCGAAAGAAATTTTGCGTCTTGATGTGCCCATACGAAAGAGATTTCGTGTCAGGGTGACTATGCGAAAGAAATTTCGCGTCTTGATATGCCCATACGAAAAAGATTTCGTGTCAGGGTGACTATGCGAAAGAAATTTCGCGTCTTGATATGCCCATACGAAAGAGATTTCGTGTCAGGGTGACTATGCGAAAGAAATTTCGCGTCTTGATATGCCCATACGAAAGAGATTTCGTGTTATGAGGTGCACAACGACGTAATTATGCGGTGGAGATGTACTCGACACGGCGGATAGAGTCGACGCGGTGGAGCTATACTCAACACGGCGGATAGAGTTGACGCGGTAGAGGTGTACTCGACACGGCGGATAGAGTCGACGCGGTGGAGGTGTACTCAACACGGCGGACCGAGTCGACGCGGTGGAGGTGTACTCGACACGGCGGACGGAGTCGACGAAGCGGATGACGTCGACACGGTGGAGGTGTACTCGACACGGCGGATAGAGTTGACGCGGTGGAGCTATACTCAACACGGCGGATAGAGTTGACGCGGTAGAGGTGTACTCGACACGGCGGATAGAGTCGACGCGGTGGAGGTGTACTCAACACGGCGGACCGAGTCGACGCGGTGGAGGTGTACTCGACACGGCGGACGGAGTCGACGAAGCGGATGACGTCGACGCGGTGGAGGTGTACTCGACACGGCGGACGGAGTCGACGAGACGGATGACGTCGACGCGGTGGAGGTGTACTAGACACGGCGGACGGAGCCGACGAGGAAGTCGTGTAGTTGACGCGGACGTGGCGAAGTCGCACGACGACGTGGAAGTCGTGTAGTTGGCGCGGACGCCCAGCCACCTAGTCCATACAAGAAGATGGACCCGAAAAGTCTTCAAGATGTTCTGATTTCGCGAATTGGCCCGCGATGTCATATGCGTATCGTCGAGGCGGACAAGTTTGATGTTTTGCTTTTCTTCATCCGAGTCAATATGCGGTTTGTAGGACCAAAATAAGGACATGGACGAAGAAATCTGACAGAGCTCCTCAGATACGCGGTAACGTGTTAGATGCTCCCGATGGGAGTACGTCGAGTGAGCGTATAGCGCTCATTGGGTGCGCGGCCAGCGCTCCCGATGGGAGTAGCCCCCGAGTCTATGTGCGATTATTTGTAATCGGGCATAGACTCAAAGATCTTGTAACGTTGCTTCTTCGATTTGTCGGGTGCACGGCAGTGCTCCCGATGGGAGTAGCCCCCGTGTCTATCTGCGATTATTTGTAATCGGGCATAGACTCAAAGATCTTGTGACGTCGCTTCTTCAATATATCGGGTGCACGGCAGTGCTCCCGATGGGAGTAGCCCCCGAGGCTATGTTCGACTCGCAGAGTCGGGCATAGGCTCAAGTTGTTCTGAAGCTAACCCCGTGTCCTTGTCTTCTGTTGGCTCGCGGAGAAGGACATGCGTCGACTCCCGGAGTAGGATATGCGTCGACTCCGAGCGAAGGATATTGTAACATCCAAGTATGAAAACTCCCTAGTTGTTTTGTTCTTTGTTTAATTTAAAGCAATGCATCATGTCATCATCTCATTGCATTTGTTTTATTTCTGTTTGCATTGTTTTCATAATGAAGTTCAAACATTAATCAACCTTTTGTTTTCATACTTGCCTGTTACAATCTTTTCCAAATAAGAAATGCAAATTAAAACCTCAATTGCTTCCAAATAATTCATTAATGATCACTCATTAAATTGTTGCTTTTTAATCAAACAAGTAATTCAATCAATTAATTCCAAATCACATTTTAAAACTCAAACCAAATTCATCAAACAGAACCACTTTGAGTTTAGGAAAATCTCCAAATCAAAGCACCTAATTTAATCAAATTAAACCATAGGGTTCACCCTGTTAAATAAATCCTTGTTTTCAATATTAATTAATAATTCCAAATTTGCTCTCAAATTCAAACCTATTCACTAAACAGCACCCCATTTGAAATGATAAAAATCACCAAAACAAATATACTCAATTGTTTCCAACTGAAGTTATTTGTTCACCCTATTAAATTATTGGTTTCAAGATTAATCAAATAATTATCAAATACTTCCAAAAACTAAACCAATTTACAAATAGCTGGAATTTTGAAATCTTGAAAATTAAAATGGCCAAATGGTTGCTAACACACTAAGTGGCCTACCCAAAATTTGCTGGAATTTTTGCAAACCCCAAAGGCACCTTTCTCTTCCATTTTTCTTTGCTACAAAAAAAAACAGAAAAATGGAAAATAGGAAAAAAGAAAACGGTTCAAGGGGGGGGGGGGGGGGGGGAAGAAACGCAGCCCAGCCCACCTGGCTATTGTCGTCTACCTCGCCCCTACGTCACCCGGCGTACGATCGCTCCTCCTCCGCCCGATCGCTCCACCTCCACCCGATGGCTCGCCGTACAGCTCAATGCTCCACCATAAAACGCCGCCTCCACCCACCTGCTAGCCCTAACCCGCCTCGCAGCCGCCGCCGTCTTCTCTTTTCCTCCCCCTGCTCCCTGTTCTTTCTCTGAACCGGAGTGGAATCAGAGCACGGTGGTCGCCGTCGTCCTCCTCGGCCTCGATCCACTACGGCAACCTCCTCCCGGTGAGCTCCCTTCCTGTTCCACGGCGAAAGCCTCTTTCTTTTCTTCCCCGTTGCGCCACCCCACCGTCTGAACCTCACTGTCCGCCATGGCCGCTATCTGAAGGAGCTTCCCCGCCGCCGTTCTGCTCGTCGTCGAGCCTCCTCCTTCTCGGGGACGGGATCGCCGCACCGAGCTCGTCGTCGTCGTGTCCAGGGGGTAGACTTTGGAGCAGAGATCGCCACCTCCTCGCCGTCGACAGCCACTTCTCCCCGTCGACTCCTCCCTGTTCTCTGTCAACGACGAACACCCCGCTGTAAGCACATCCATCTCCTCTGTCACTGCTGGCCACGGTACCTCCCTCCACTCGCAAGCTAGCCCCGCATCGCACCGATCTGCATCCCAGCAGCTGCCGCGAGCACAACGACGAGATCGCCACCGCGGCCATCTATCAATGGTTCAGTTAGCGATCTTCAGAAAATTCAGTTAACGAAAACATACCTTACCTTGTCAGTGTCGCGGTTACTGACATCAAACGTTCGCACCGCAATGGTTCAGGCAGCGCGCAAGCTAGCGAGAGGGGCAGGGATCGAATCCTGCCCCTCGCACGGGTTTTCCCCAATTCTTTTGCTCCTCTGGCTGACAGGCAGGGGCCACGCGGCAGTGACCCTCACTGCCACGCGTGCGCGCGCGCGCCACGCTGGCCACAGGCCCACGGGGCAGTGGCTGGGGTTAGATCCAGTGCGGTAACAAAAGAATTAAAACGTTTCTGTTTTATTTTTTTCCAATTACTTTTAAGTGGCAGAATAAAACACTAAAACTACAACTTTAATAACTTTTAATCTACAACCCCAATAAATAAAAGTTATATATGGTTTCTGTTCCAAATTAGATGATCTTTCCAAATAATCCATTTCTGTACTGTTTTACAAATTCCAAATGCATTTAAAAATTCAAATTTGAATAATTCAAATGCAATTTGCTAAATTCAATAACTAATTCATTATTAATCCAATAAATACAAATAAAATATGTTTTCCATACCATTTTGAATAACCTATTCAAATAAAAATTTTGTTTCATGGTTTCAATAATTTAAATTACCTAAATAATTTAATACTTGTTTAATTCATTAAAATTTGATAAAATCATAACTTGCTAAAAATAAAATATTTTTGAACATGCAAGATATGTTTTCAAACCATCAAAGTGTGAACCTTTCAAATGTGAGTTTGAGTTTATGTTTTGAACAAATAAAAATTCAATTAAATTCAAACTTGTTTTAAAATCAATTAAAACTTGTTTAATATTGTTTAATTCATAATAAAATCATCCTAATTCCAATTTCAATATCTGAAACATGTAATCCAACTAAAATTTGATGTTCTTTTCAAATATAAACTTTGTTAATTGTTTTGCACACTTTAATCTGATGAAAACAACAATTGTTTGTGTGACATGTTTAAGTAACCCAAAATTTCTAAATCCTTTTATCCCTTGCATCTTTTATTGTTATTTGTTGTTATTTTGTTGTTAACATCATGCATGCATCATGCGAACAACTTTCACCTAATAATTAATTGTAAATCATTTGTTTATAACTTAATCCATGAACCTTTTCCATATGCAACTCAAAATTGCATAGGGGTCCATCTTAATTGTGTTACCATGTCACATAGTTCATTTTGATGCAACCATTAACTTGTCATGCATCATCTTTGATTGTGCACTATGCCATGATAATGATTGTTTATATTTCTGCCTTGTTTGTTTGGTTCTTCTCGAATAGACGACGACGTTGAGACAGACGATCTTTACAACACCCCTTCTGAGGATCTAGCTCAGTACCCGGCTGCTGAGTTTGCAGGCAAGTTATCACTCACATGAACCATTGTGTTCCTTTCAACCCTGGTTACCGATACTTTCCGTTGTCTATTTCTGCTAGCCTTAGTGGTAGTTGTTTCTGTTACGAACCTATCACATGAATCCCTTAACCCTGATATTGCCTCACCACCACTCCTACAACCCTATTTATTGAGCCAGTGTCTTACTAGCATGCTTAGGTTGTTTTGCTCGAGTCTGTTACCCGTTACTTTCAGTTACTATATCTTTATTATGTTATGGGGGCTCGATGTTTAATCAATCAATCAATCATGCTAATGTTATTACTTAATAATAATTTGATGATAAGGCACCGGCAGGAGGCCCTGTGTGGTTTTGAGGCCTGCTAGTGTCGACCCTAATAGGAAAAGGGTCTTGTCTACTGATCCATGATGAGCGCACTACCCGCATGTGGGAAGCGAGTATGGGCGCCCCCCTCAATTTGATTTAATTCGCATCTCGTCCAAATCATCTCATTTAGTTCATGTTTTCCATTTGCCGCATGCATGCTTTTGCGAGCCCATCGCAGGGTGGAACTTTCGTAGTCGGCATATAGGGGGACACGGTCTTCGAGTGCTATGAGGGTCCCTTTTCTTCGGGGCTTGATTAGCCGTGCGCCCAAGGTGCTTTGGGCTTGATGCGAAGAAGAGTTGAGTTGTGTTGAGTGCCCCGCTTGGTGGGAGGCATCCCATCTGGCGGGTTATTCATACGTGTACGGCCAAATTGGTGCAACCCTGCAGGGATAATCTTCTCGAGAAGCCGTGTTTTCCGCGGTTATGGTTAACTTGGTGAAAGTACTGGCTAACAAGTACTCAGGACAACTTAAACCTAATGATTCATAATCTCACACCCCATGATTAACAACTTGACTAGTAATAGGATTATTGTCACAATAACTTGATTCATCTTTAAACCAAATGTTTGAGTTATCCTCAGACTGCTTCTTTGGATAAGGGGCGAGGTCCAGGATGGGTTTGTTTGATGTTATCTTTCAGTTGGTTACAACACTCGATCTTATCCCCTTTCTAATAGTTGGAAGTGATAGAATCTCTGTAGTTGGTTAGTGCAGCCAGTTGCAGCATCTTATATATCCCCTTCCTTCCGTTGAACCCAAGTCATCTGTGCTTGTGTTGACGGGCTATACTTTGGTGAACTGTGAGTCTTGCTTGCCGGTACGTCTATGTACTGACCCCTTTGGGGCTGTGGTTTCCGCAGACTACGCTTACGAGGATCCAGGTGACGGCTACTACGTGGAGTTTGACGAGGCTGCTGACGAGTAGTTAGCGGACCCGGGCAGGATCCGAGACATCGTGGATGAGCTCCGTCTTTATTTCAGTTTCCGGCTTCTTAAGCCTATTTGGATTTGTCTGTACTCAGACCCCCCTTTGAATGCTTCCGCTGATATGTAATGATGTTATGTTGGGACATGTGTCCTCTGGATGATTGTATTTGCTATCTCTGCCCTAGTGAGGGCCATTTGCAACTTATTTCAATCTTTTGTGTCTTAGAGGCATGTTGTGTTATCCTTTTGTTCAAAGCCGTTGACGTACCATGTGTGTATGGTATGAAGTACGTCAATGGTAGTGTCCTGATTTCTACGGGATAGTTTACATCGACGGTGAACAGTAGCGATGGGTTGTCACACATAAGTGTTGGCCTACTCGTAAGAGGACGCGGGTGCCGGTAAGCCCCGTAATCCCATCAGAATACTGTTCAGTTCGTACGGTGAGTATCCTCTAGAAGTCCGGGTGCGAAAAATGGTATCAGAGCCTGTCTGCCTGTAGGATCCCTTTTTACTGGTCGCAGTTGAGTCTAGAAACTATTTTGTAGCTATATAGGAAAAATGAAACGTGAGAGTAGGAATTCTGCCATTTTTCTTCTTTCCCCACCCACCCACCCTTTTCTGCTAAGGAAGTGCAACATTGTTTTCTGTTCTCACCTAAACTTTCAAGTTAGGATTTCACGTGTTTTGGGTTCTCCGTAGTACCTCAGGAGTTTTTGGTCTCGTGTTTCCCGATGTTGCTTCAATATCCTGTTCTTTTCAACATCCTTTTCGTCCGTTGAACCTTGTTGTTGCTTTCCACTTCAGTTCTCTACCGGAGTCTAATCAAAACCTCCCAAATCATCTGCAGATGGATCTCAGGTTCTTCCCGCAGGTGGTTCGGATGACTCGTTGTGAGAGCACCACCGGTTATCCGGAGATGCTGAGAGACATGGTCACTTATCTGGGGTTCCATTGGGCACCAGAGTACCAGGTCTACGAGCAGCAGCGAGAGTTTGACCAGACCTACTACCAGGCTATCGTCTACATTCTGTTAGATGATGGCATGAGTGTTGTCCACCGCTACGAGGCAGTAGGTTCCACAGTGGATATGGCCGTACAGCAGGCAGCTTACGTGAGTCTCACCGTCCTCCGTGCTGACTACTGGGGATTTGACGATTCTATTTATCGCCACATCCCCCGTGGTTACATCACGTCAGCGGGAGCTCACTTCACCCTCTACGACAACCTGGATGTCTACGAGCATGATAACACCAGGCTGCACACCACCGCTCAGTTTGTGAGGCACAGTGACGCTGTTGCCACCACACTTTCTCAGGAGTTAGCCTCAGTCAGGGAGCAGCTCTACCTCGCTTTGACTCGTCTGGCTACGTACACCACATACTTTGTTGGAGATGAGCGCTTTGCACGTTTCCATCAGACAGTTGGACGTAGTTTGCCAGATGCTGGAGGTTACGAGCCGATCAGAGGTCCACTCCTCAACCTCGGAGCTGGTTACACTGGGATTCCACGCTTTGGAGCACAGGGAGACGACGCTTTCTACTTCACCACACCGAGAGTTGCTCTCAGAGCAGTCCCGCTCTACGTGGATCGTCGTTCCACCTACTTCCGGGGGATTCCTCCTCACCGTATCTCTCGTCGTACTACTCACCGCCGTCCTGCGTGATGAGCATGGGAGTACCGATGTATCCATTCCTAGCTATGTTTAGTTATCCTTTGTCTTTCGAACCATGTATTGGTGTGTTGGATATTCTGATGTATTTGAACATGTGATGATGTACCTGTTGGTTATCTATTCATGCGTCGGAATAATCTATCTTTCGGTTACCAAGTCTATCCTTTTCTGTTGTTGTGCTAAAATGCATGTCTATTCAGGATGCCGCCGACAAGGAGCAACCCGCGTGAACCACCTCCGCTCACGGAGCTGTTGACTCAGATGACTCAGGTCGTGGCTCAGATGGCCCAGATCCAGGCTAACCAGCACAACAACCAGAATGCTCCGCGAGTCAGCATCAAGGAGTTTCTGAGCATGGGGCCGAGAGCTTTCGTGGCAACACGTGAGCCTCTGGATGCTGATGACTGGATCAGGGAGATGAACAGGGATCTGGACATAGCTCACGTTGCTGAGGAGGATAAAGTCAAGTATGCCACCTACCTACTGAAGGGTCAGGCAGCTACCTGGTGGGAGAACTACCAGACCATGAGAGCTGGCTATCCTATCACCTGGGGATGTTTCAAGGATGCCTTCCTGAAGCACCACATCCCAGATGGTCTCATGGAAAGGATGCGTGAGGAATTATGCTCTCTCAAACAGGGCAAGCTGGACGTCCTTGGCTACCAGAACGAGTTCAATCGTCTCGCTCGATACGCTGGTGACGAGGTGTCCACTGAAGCCAAGAAGATGGCAAGGTTCCGCCGAGGTTTTAACCCGGAACTGAAGTACGCTCTCACCAACATCAGGTGCAAGGACTTCGAGGAGCTCGTGAACACCGCGCTCAATGAGGAGAATGGGCGCAAGGCGTTCGAAGAGTCCCGAAAGCACTCGCGTGAGGGTGGTTCCTCCTCCAACATGACCACCCCTCCGCAGAAGCGCCGCATCTGGGTGCCAAATGCTGCTGTCACTAGGGCTCCATATGCCCAAGATTCTCCAGGCTTTGCTCCCCGCCCACCCAACCCAACTCAGATGCAGGGTCAGAGGGTTCTAATGGGGCAGCCAAGGCCAGGTCCTTCTCGTGTCGTCACTTGCTTCAAGTGCAAGGATACTGGACACTATGCTGATAAGTGCACTCAGAGGCAGCTACCTCCACCTCCTCGCCCCAACACCAACCAGGCAATGGTTCGTGCTCCCCCGGCTAAAGCCTTCAACTCCAACAACAGGCCTGTCGGGAGGACCGCGAGGGTGAATCATATCAAGGCCGACAAAGCTGAGGAAGCTGCTAACGTCGTTCTCGGTATATTACCCGTAAACTCTTTTCCAGCTAAAGTGTTGTTTGATACTGGAGCATCGCATTCGTTTGTGTCAAAGATCTTTGCTACAACGTACAATTTAGCTCTGGTTCCACTAAGCAATCAAATCTATGTGCACTCTCCGGGAACTAAAATGATTACATCCAAGATAAGCATGGACAATCAAATCCTAATTGGAGGTCGCGTATTCCTTGCTTCACTCATGTTGCTGGGAAATTCTGACATTGATGTCATTCTGGGTATGGATTGGTTGAAGACCCACAAAGCTAAAATTGACTGTGCTCAAAAGTCAATAATTCTCTCTCACCCTTCGGGCCAGATAGTCTATTCTCCATACGGATCAAGTTCTGTTCAGCTGTTCAACCTCGATGCAAAACCTCTTCCTGCAATTGAAAATGTTCCGGTGGTTTGTGAATTCCCTGACGTCTTTCCAGAAGAGTTGCCAGGGATGCCTCCGGACAGAGCAGTTGAGTTCGTGATCGAGCTTGAGCCAGGTACTGCTCCAATCTCTAAGCATCCATACAAGATAGCTCCTCCTGAACTGAAATTGTTGAAGGAGCAAATCGATATGTACATGGAGAAAGGTTACATTCAGCCTAGTTCCTCCGCTTGGGGTTGCCCAACGCTGTTTGTTGCCAAGAAGGATCAAACAAAAAGACTCGTGGTTGACTATCGTCCTCTCAACGAGAAAACCATCAAGAACAAGTATCCAATTCCTCGTATCGATGATCTTTTTGATCAACTTGCTGGAGCCTCAATATTCTCAAAGTTGGACTTGAGGATGGGTTACCATCAGATAAAGATCAGAAAGGAAGATATTCCTAAGACAGCTTTCACCACTCGTTACGGTCTATATGAATACACCGTCATGTCCTTTGGTCTCACCAATGCACCGGCAACATTCTCAAGACTCATGAATTCTGTCTTCCATGAATACCTCGACAAGTTCGTTGTGGTATATCTCGATGACATTCTAGTCTACTCCAAATCCGAGGAAGAGCATGGAGAACACCTTTGTCTCACTCTCATGAAACTTAGCGAGCATCGTCTGTATGCCAAGTTCTCCAAATGTGAGTTCTGGATTCCAGAAGTTGCATATCTTGGTCATATCATCTCTGCCAAAGGCATAGCCATTGATCCTGAAAAGGTTAAGGCAATTGTTGACTGGAAACCCCCTAAGACGGTGAAGCAAGTCACAAGTTTTCTTGGCTTGGCTAGCTATTGCCGTCGTTTCATCCAAAACTTTTCCAAGATTGTCAAACCTCTCATTGATCTCACAAAGAAGGACAAAAAGTTCGTTTGGACTCCACAATGTGATGAAAGTTTCAATCTCTTGAAGACTAAACTCACTTCCACACCTGTTCTAGTTGGCCCAGATACTACCAAACCTTTCCAGATATTCTGCGATGCATCTCTCCAAGGCCTAGGAGCAGTTCTTATGCAAGAACGTCAAGTTGTGGCTTATGCTTCACGTCAGTTGAACCCACATGAGCAAAACTATCCCACTCATGACCTAGAACTTGCAGCAGTTGTGTTTGCCCTCAAGAAATGGAGACAATACTTGTTGGGTAACAAAACTGAAATCTTTTCCGATCATAAGAGTCTGAAATACATCTTCACTCAGCCAGATCTGAACCTCAGGCAAAGGAGATGGATTGAAAAGATTAAAGACTTTGATCTCACCATTTCTTACACTCCAGGCAAGGCTAATGTTATGGCCGATGCTCTCAGTCGCAAATCCTATTGCAATAATCTCATGATCATGGAAAGCCAACCTCCACTTCATGAAGAATTCCAGATTCTGAACCTTGGTCTTGTCCCTGAAGGTTACCTTGGTAGCTTGACAGCCAGTCCAACTCTCGAGGACAAGATTCGTTCTGAACAACTTCGTGATACTGAAATCAAGAAGATTGTAGAGCACATCAAGGAAGGCAATGATAAATTCAAGTCCTTCTCAATTGATGACAAGGGAACTGTGTTCTTTGAAGGACGCATTGCAGTTCCTCAGATTCAAAGTCTCAAGGATATCATTCTCAAGGAGGCTCATGAAACTCCTCTTTCCATCCACCCTGGAAGTACAAAGATGTACCAGGATCTCAAGACTCTGTATTGGTGGTCTGGCATGAAACGTGAAATTGCTCAATACGTTTCTGAATGCGACGTTTGTCAACGTGTTAAGGCAGTCCATCAGAAAACAGCCGGTCTACTCCAACCTCTGAAAATTCCTGAGTGGAAGTGGGACATGATTGAAATGGACTTCGTTACTGGGTTTCCAAAGTCCAAAAAGGGCAACGATGCAATCTTCGTTGTTATTGATCGTCTCACTAAGGCAGCTCACTTCTTTGCTGTTAAAGAAACTATCTCAGCTAGCCAGTTAGCAGAGCTCTACACAGCAAAGATTGTTCCTCTTCATGGTATACCATTGGAAATAAGCTCAGACCGTGGAAGCATATTCACTTCTCATTTCTGGAAAAGCTTTCAAGAAGCATTGGGCACCAAACTTCTGTTCAGCACAGCTTATCACCCTCAGTCTCAGGGGCAAGTCGAAAGAGTCAATCAGATTCTCGAGGATATGCTCAGAGCATGTGGTCTCTCCTTTGGCATGAAATGGGAGGATTGCCTTCCATATGCTGAATTCTCCTACAACAACAGCTACCAGGCAAGCCTAGGCATGGCACCATTTGAGGCACTGTATGGTCGCAGATGCAGGAGTCCAATCAATTGGTATGGAGCTGGTGAACGTTCACTCTTAGGCCCTGACATTGTTAAGGAAGCCGAGGAGAAGGTTCGTATCATTCGTGACAATCTCAGGATTGCTCAGTCTCGTCAGAAAAGCTACTATGATAGCAAGCACAGGGATATGATCTATGCACCTGGTGATAAGGCATATCTCCGTGTAACTCCCCTCAGAGGCACTCATCGTTTTGGTGTGAAAGGAAAGCTTGCACCAAGATACATTGGTCCTTTCAACATTCTCTCACAGCGGACAGAAAATGCTTATCGTCTTGAACTTCCAGAAAAACTATCCAAGGTGCACGATGTGTTCCACGTGTCACAGCTCAAGAAGTGTTTCAAAGATCCAGATCGTGCAGTTGATCATGATTCCATTGAACTGCAAGATGATCTATCTTATGAGGAGCACCCTATTCGTATTCTCGATGAGACCGAGCGTAAGACTCGCAACAAGAGCACCAAGTTCTTGAAAGTGCAATGGTCGCATCATTCCGATAAAGAGGCAACGTGGGAGACCGAAGAGGATCTTCGCAAGAAGTATCCAGACCTTTTCATTTCTCAGTAGGAATCTCGGGGCGCGATTCCTTCAAGGGGGGGCGTTTTGTAACATCCAAGTATGAAAACTCCCTAGTTGTTTTGTTCTTTGTTTAATTTAAAGCAATGCATCATGTCATCATCTCATTGCATTTGTTTTATTTCTGTTTGCATTGTTTTCATAATGAAGTTCAAACATTAATCAACCTTTTGTTTTCATACTTGCCTGTTACAATCTTTTCCAAATAAGAAATGCAAATTAAAACCTCAATTGCTTCCAAATAATTCATTAATGATCACTCATTAAATTGTTGCTTTTTAATCAAACAAGTAATTCAATCAATTAATTCCAAATCACATTTTAAAACTCAAACCAAATTCATCAAACAGAACCACTTTGAGTTTAGGAAAATCTCCAAATCAAAGCACCTAATTTAATCAAATTAAACCATAGGGTTCACCCTATTAAATAAATCCTTGTTTTCAATATTAATTAATAATTCCAAATTTGCTCTCAAATTCAAACCTATTCACTAAACAGCACCCCATTTGAAATGATAAAAATCACCAAAACAAATATACTCAATTGTTTCCAACTGAAGTTATTTGTTCACCCTATTAAATTATTGGTTTCAAGATTAATCAATTAATTATCAAATACTTCCAAAAACTAAACCAATTTACAAATAGTTGGAATTTTGAAATCTTGAAAATTAAAATGGCCAAATGGTTGCTAACACACTAAGTGGCCTACCCAAAATTTGCTGGAATTTTTGCAAACCCCAAAGGCACCTTTCTCTTCCATTTTTCTTTGCTACAAAAAAAAACAGAAAAATGGAAAATAGGAAAAAAGAAAACGGTTCAAGGGGGGGGGGGGGGGGGGGGGAGAAACGCAGCCCAGCCCACCTGGCTGTTGTCGTCTACCTCCCCCCTACGTCACCCGGCGTACGATCGCTCCTCCTCCGCCCGATCGCTCCACCTCCACCCGATGGCTCGCCGTACAGCTCAATGCTCCACCATAAAAGGCCGCCTCCACCCACCTGCTAGCCCTAACCCGCCTCGCAGCCGCCGCCGTCTTCTCTTTTCCTCCCCCTGCTCCCTGTTCTTTCTCTGAACCGGAGTGGAATCAGAGCACGGTGGTCGCCGTCGTCCTCCTCGGCCTCGATCCACTACGGCAACCTCCTCCCGGTGAGCTCCCTTCCCGTTCCACGGAGAAAGCCTCTTTCTTTTCTTCCCCGTTGCGCCACCCCACCGTCTGAACCTCACTGTCCGCCATGGCCGCTATCTGAAGGAGCTTCCCCGCCGCCGTTCTGCTCGTCGTCAAGCCTCCTCCTTCTCGGGGACGGGATCGCCGCACCGAGCTCGTCGTCGTCGTGTCCAGGGGGTAGACTTTGGAGCAGAGATCGCCACCTCCTCGCCGTCGACAGCCACTTCTCCCCGTCGACTCCTCCCTGTTCTCTGTCAACGACGAACACCCCGCTGTAAGCACATCCATCTCCTCTGTCACTGCTGGCCACGGTACCTCCCTCCACTCGCAAGCTAGCCCCGCATCGCACCGATCTGCACCCCAGCAGCTGCAGCGAGCACAACGACGAGATCGCCACCGCGGCCATCTGTCAATGGTTCAGTTAGCGATCTTCAGAAAATTCAGTTAACGAAAACATACCTTACCTTGTCAGTGTCGTGGTTACTGACATCAAACGTTCGCACCGCAGTGGTTCAGGCAGCGCGCAAGCTAGCGAGAGGGGCAGGGATCGAATCCTGCCCCTCGCACGGGTTTTCCCTAATTCTTTTGCTCCTCTGGCTTACAGGCAGGGGCCACGCGGCAGTGACCCTCACTGCCACGCGTGCGCGCGTGCGCCACGCTGGCCACAGGCCCACGGGGCAGTGGCTGGGGTTAGAT
Source organism: Alopecurus myosuroides (assembly GCA_028641055.1). Lineage (NCBI taxonomy): Eukaryota > Viridiplantae > Streptophyta > Magnoliopsida > Poales > Poaceae > Alopecurus > Alopecurus myosuroides. Next base: position 300,378,405 of record CM054058.1, on the reverse strand, counting down.
CCAGTGCGGTAACAAAAGAATTAAAACATTTCTGTTTTATTTTTTTCCAATTACTTTTAAGTGGCAGAATAAAACACTAAAACTACAACTTTAATAACTTTTAATCTATAACCCCAATAAATAAAAGTTATATATGGTTTCTGTTCCAAATTAAATGATCTTTCCAAATAATCCATTTGTGTACTATTTTACAAATTCCAAATGCATTTAAAAATTCAAATTTGAATAATTCAAATGCAATTTGCTAAATTCAATAACTAATTCATTATTAATCCAATAAATACAAATAAAATATGTTTTCCATACCATTTTGAATAACCTATTCAAATATAAATTTTGTTTCATGGTTTGAATAATTTAAATTACCTAAATAATTTAATACTTGTTTAATTCATTAAAATTTGATAAAATCATAACTTGCTAAAAATAAAATATTTTTGAACATGCAAGATATGTTTTCGAACCTTCAAAGTGTGAACCTTTCAAATGGGAGTTTGAGTTTATGTTTTGAACAAATAAAAATTCAATTAAATTCAAACTTGTTTTAAAATCAATTAAAACTTGTTTAATATTGTTTAATTCATAATAAAATCATCCTAATTCCAATTTCAATATCTGAAACATGTAATCCAACTAAAATTTGATGTTCTTTTCAAATATAAACTTTGTTAATTGTTTTGCACACTTTAATCTGATGAAAACAACAATTGTTTGTGTGACATGTTTAAGTAACCCAAAATTTCTAAACTTAATAAATGATTTCCAAGACTTGTTAAATCCTTTTATCCCTTGCATCTTTTATTGTTATTTGTTGTTATTTTGTTGTTAACATCATGCATGCATCATGCTAACAACTTTCACCTAATAATTAATTGTAAATCATTTGTTTCCAACTTAATCCATGAACCTTTTCCATATGCAACTCAAAATTGCATAGGGGTCCATCTTAATTGTGTTACCATGTCACATAGTTCATTTTGATGCAACCATTAACTTGTCATGCATCATCTTTGATTGTGCACTATGCCATGATAATGATTGTTTATATTTCTGCCTTGTTTGTTTGGTTCTTCTCGAATAGACGACGACGTTGAGACAGACGATCTTTACAGCACCCCTTCTGAGGATCTAGCTCAGTACCCGGCTGCTGAGTTTGCAGGCAAGTTATCACTCACATGAACCATTGTGTTCCTTTCAACCCTGGTTACCGATACTTTCCGTTGTCTATTTCTGCTAGCCTTAGTGGTAGTTGTTTCTGTTACGAACCTATCACGTGAATCCCTTAACCCTGATATTGCCTCACCACCACTCCTACAACCCTATTGTTTGAGCCAGTGTCTTACTAGCATGCTTAGGTTGTTTTGCTCGAGTCTGTTACCCGTTACTTTCAGTTACTATATCTTTATTATGTTCTGTGGGCTCGATGTTTAATCAATCAATCAATCATGCTAATGTTATTACTTAATAATAATTTGTTGATAAGGCACCGGCAGGAGGCCCTGTGTGGTTTTGAGGCCTGCTAGTGTCGACCCTAATAGGAAAAGGGTCTTGTCTACTGATCCATGATGAGCGCACTACCCGCATGTGGGAAGCGAGTATGGGCGCCCCCCTCAATTTGATTCAATTCGCACCTCGTCCAAATCATCTCATTTAGTTCGTGTTTTCCATTTGCCGCATGCATGCTTTTGCGAGCCCAGCGCAGGGTGGAACTTTCGTAGTCGGCATATAGGGGGACACGGTCTTAGAGTGCTATGAGGGTCCCTTTTCTTCGGGGCTTGATTAGCCGTGCGCCCAAGGTGCTTTGGGCTTGATGCGAAGAAGAGTTGAGTTGTGTTGAGTGTCCCGCTTGGTGGGAGGCATCCCATCTGGCGGGTTATTCATACGTGTACGGCCAAATTGGTGCAACCCTGCAGGGATAATCTTCTCGAGAAGCCGTGTTTTCCGCGGTTATGGTTAACTTGGTGAAAGTACTGGCTAACAAGTACTCAGGACAACTTAAACCTAATGATTCATAATCTCACACCCCATGATTAACAACTTGACTAGTAATAGGATTATTGTCACAATAACTTGATTCATCTTTAAACCAACTGTGTGAGTTATCCTCGGACTGCTTCTTTGGATAAGGGGCGAGGTCCAGGATGGGTTTGTTTGATGTTATCTTTCAGTTGGTTACAACACTCGATCTTATCCCCTTTCTAAAAGTTGGAAGTGATAGAATCTCTGTAGTTGGTTAGTGCAGCCAGTTGTAGCATCTTATATATCCCCTTCCTTCCGTTGAACCCAAGTCATCTGTGCTTGTGTTGACGGGCTATACTTTGGTGAACTGTGAGTCTTGCTTGCCGGTACGTCTATGTACTTACCCCTTTGGGGCTGTGGTTTCCGCAGACTACGCTTACGAGGATCCAGGTGACGGCTACTACGTGGAGTTTGAAGAGGCTGCTGACGAGTAGTTAGCGGACCCGGGTGTCGAGACATCATAGTAGTTTTCATAGACGGGGGTGCCATGAGACTACGGTAGAGACGTGGGGTAACGGAATAGCGTAGTAACACAGAACACGGGATTTTACCCAGGTTCAGTACGTCGTGACAGTACGGCGTACCTACTCCTGCACTTCTCACTAATTGGGACTAAAGCCCGTAAATCTGGGTTACAATGTGAGGATGTGGATCTAGCTTCTCGGCGAGGATGAGCTTCTCGGCGAGTTGCGTAGAACTTGTTTGTGCTTAGAATCTAACTTGTTTAATCTATCTCCCGTCCGGCTTTATATAATAGCCGGATTAGGGCTTACAGAAAAGGAAACCTAGAAGACTACGTTTAACTTGTAACTTGGAAAGCAAGGAATCCGTCTTCTCCTCCAAGCCAGATCACGTGGGCCGTGATCCGGGTTCTTCTAGAATCCGGCTTCTGCACGTCGGACTACTGGGCCGCCCAATGGACCTAAGCCCATTACCACGTAGGCCACCCTGGTAGTCCGGCTCTTTGTCTACCATCTTCTATACCCCTATTCAGTATATATCCGACAGTAGCCCCCAGGAAGGATCAAAAACTCTGATTCTCCGCTTTTCGTCAAAAACATTTTGTCCGGGAAATCTTGATCCAGCAGTCTTGATTCTTTCTACTTTCCTTTTGAAGGAGATGGTAACATAAAACTCGGAACTATGAAAATCCGGCTTTTCTTCTCGCGATCCTTCGCGGAAAAGGAACTCATGACGTCAGCGCTTTAATCATGCTGACGCAAGCGACGCTTGGTTTCACGCGGGAAACCCTGCAACGTATCTCTGACAGATTCTCACGAGAAACGAGGAGATAGCCATCATTCCCCTGTCGTTTCGTTTCCCGGATTTTCCGGCGAGCGACACGCGTCAAACATCCAACGGTCGAAAGAGCCGTTGGCACGTATCTAAACGGTTTTCCGGCTATAAATAGCCATCATCGTCTTCACCAGAAACTTTCTTCACTCCCCTCACTGTCCACACCATTGACGCGAACGCGAGCTCGAGAGCAAGTCCCTTGTCCTAGCGCACGCATCCAAGCACGCAGAACGCAACGCGCCACCAAAAGATGGCCTCCTCGCCGTCGTCACCGTCCCGCGCCGCCATCGACGAGCTCGTCAACGATCTGGATCCGCAACCGGGAGCGCAGAAGCACACCGGCGGCGAGCCGGAGAAGACTGCGGCCTCCGCGGCGGGCGGAGAAAACACTTCCGCCGCCGCGGATATTGCGACGTCAAGCGCCGCGAGAACCCCACCGTTTGCACCCGAAACGGTGGAGGAAAAAATCGAGCTCCTCGGCGATGAGCTCGCCGCTGCGGAAGCTGCCGCCGCCGCCACCGCCGGAGCGGACGAGGAAGCTGAATCTGCAGGCAACTGGAGTGCCTGCAGTATTCCCTCGGCTCTCCTTCCAAACTTGGAAAAGGAGGGCCTGGTTCTCAAGAAGAAATGGCGGCTGCCAGAAGAAGAAACCGAACCCGCGCCACGAGATGGCGAAAGGGTACTTCTTTCTTCCCACCTTTTGCGAGGTATGGGACTTCCACCATCTTCTTTCTTCCTCCAGGTTCTCTCTCATTACAACATCCAGCCCCACAATCTTCCCCCCAATTCCATTCTGTACATGGCCGGCTTTCAGGCCTTGTTCGAAGGCTACTTAGGGCTAGAACCTAGGTTAGATTTCTGGATGTACTGTTTTGGAGTTAAGCGGAACTCTTCGGAGGGCGCACTCCCAACTTGCGGAACTATATCCTTCACTCTTCGGAGATTCCGAGAGGATTGGTTCCCCAAGATCAAAACTTCAGAATCCGTCAAATTTTGGACGGGTTCTTTCTTCTATCATCCCGACGTGCCTTTTCCTAAAAAGGCCGTCGGGGTTCCACCTTTTGTGAACTCCGCCGCCGTTCCCCAGGATAACTGGGGAACAGAAGCCGTCCAAGTTCTGCCGCTAGATCTGCTAAAGATCAAGCGGCGCATCGCCAAGCTCACCTCCATGGATCCGCCTCTAACCGGCATGGACACGGTTCTATGCTGGCTGATTAGGCGGATCCAGCCACTAGCCAACCACAGCGGCCGTTTCCTGTGTGAATACACGGGAGTCAACGATCCGATGCGGACATCCGCCAAGGATTGGCCCGCAAAGGAACTTAGGCGGCGCATCAACCAGTTGGTCGCATCGCGCGACCAATACACAGAGAGTCGGCCAATGTACACGGCCGAAAATCCGGTTCCCAAGGTAATTTTTCAATCATTTGGGTACAGTTCTATTTTATCTCGGATTTCCTAGATCCTGATTTTGATCTTACTTGTTCGACAGTTCGAGGATCTTTCAGATTCGGACTTGGTGTCTGAGGCTGAGCTGGACGCGCTGCGCACCGCCGCTACAGGTGGATGCAAGCGCAAGAAGATAACTTCCTCGGACGAAATTATCGATCTTGACGGAATCCCCGTCGCCACCTCCAGGTTCTTTCTTCTGGAAATTTCTTTTATGGGAACTTTTTTCATCCATCTTCGGTGTTTTGACCTTTTCCGGGTTTTTATGTTTTTAGCCTGCCACCTTCCACCCTGAAGCCGAAGAAGCTGAAGAAACACAAGGTTTCTTCCAGCCGAGGCAGCCAATCTTCTCCCGCCGTCGCCCCGGACACACCAAGCACGATGGCGGAAGAGCCTACTGCAGCCCCCACCACCAAGCCCCCAGAGCCCAGCCAGCCCATTGTGTCCGACCCGGACACGAGGGAAAGGGCGGCCCCAGAGGTGGAAAAATTAACTCGGACTTTTGACGAGGAAATTCCCACCTTTGATAAGGATTTTAAAGCTATCAATGACGGCTTGGACGCAGCCGAGAATTCTTTCGCGGAATACGCGAAAGAGTTCAAAGAAAACTTGGCAGGTTTGCAGCGCATGAGCCAGGTATATAACTCTAGCCCCCAAGCATTAATTAAAATGCGTGCTTTTTGCTTTGATGCTTTTTGTATTCATTCTTTCCCTTGCTATGTTTCAGCAAACCTCCGAAGCCATCAACCGGGAAGTTTTCCGGAAGCTTACCATCAAGAATAAAGAAGTTAGAAATCTTCTCTCTATTCTTGAAGAAAGGGAAGCAGAGCTGGCATCGTCTCAGCTCGCGTTGTCGGAAACAAAAGGTAATCATTTTCCTTATGAAATTTCCGTTTCATTCATTTGCCTAAGTATTTTTGCAGGAAGTTAATTAACTCGGATTTTTTCTTGCTTTTCAGCTGCATTAGCTCAAGCTAAACAAGCAGCGGAAGATTCTGGCAATGCCGAGATTCTCCGTAAGGAGAATGTTGAGCTTCACAAGAACCTTGTGAAAGCACAACAAGACCTGGAAGCCAGCAACATGGCCCTTGGAATTTCCAATTCCAAGGCTTCCGAACAGGCGGAGAAGGACAAATCCACCATCAAGGATTTGACCGACGCTCTGAACCTTCGCCTGGAGGAAGTTTCCGAGATCGACAAACTCATCGGTAAGTCTCTTTTATCATCTTTCCATGTTTTACTTTCTCTGTTTTTCCTTCTAACCTTTTTTGGTGATTTATTGGGAAAAAACAGGAGATACCCCAGATGGCACTCGGGTTGCAGGCATCCGAGCTTTCGGGGAAACATGGAATTTGATCAAGGCTGCTGCAACGCAGTTGGTGGACAAGTTTCTTCCCGAAAAATCTGGGGAGTGCTCGGAGGTTGAAAAACTTCCGGGTGCCATCATGGAGGTGGCGGAGTCCAAGGAATCTCTCCTTCGCTCCGCTGCACGGGGTGGTGCGCGCATGGCTCTTGGCCTTATGCGCATGCACTACCCTAGTGCGAAATCCTGGCGCGTGGCGTCCGGTGTTCCTCAAGGATACACGGATGCGCAACGAAACACCATCTTTGGTGAAGTCAAGGGCCACGCCACCCAGATTGCCTCCATGGTAAATATCACCGTCAACTATCCAGAAGCGGAGATCCCTCCCATCCCCGAAGACGAAAGCAGCGAGGAGGAGTCGGATGCTTGAAGGGTTACCTGGAACCTGGATAGAAAAAGTAGACAATAGGAGCATTATTGTTCTTTTAATGTAATACAAAAATGTAATGCTTCTTTTGTATGAATGAAACTTCCGTATTTTGCAGTTTAAATTATGAAATTCTTTGCAAGTTTTTTGGTTTTTATCATTCCTTTATCTTCTAAGTTCTCTGGTGTGTATGCTTTAACTGTCCTTAGTGTTTGAAATGGCTCGAATAGCAATATGAATCTTCATGCCGAGTAACTGGGGACGAACCAAGCAGTTTTTTGAAACTCAGAGACATGGACCATGCTAAAGGCATTTTTACTAACTAGTTCCAGTAACCCAACACACACACAATCAGATAAGACTTGGAGAAATCAAGGAAAGTTTTAAGTGAAACTTGGGCACGCAGGCAATTCAAGTTTCCTTTAGCCGTTAATAGGCTGAAAAATCATTCAGTTTTGTAACACCGAGTACGCAAGCACAATTCGGGTTAACGTTGAGCAATTTGTAAGATCATCGGGAAATAGATGAGGCGGAAACACCTTGCACTTATAAAAAATATGGATGACAGCATTCCGACAACTTTATTTCATGATCTCAAAAGATGTTTACATAGAATTGAACTAAGTACGGAAAGGTACATAACTTTCTAGTCGTTCCCAGGCTTCCGCAATCCAGTTGACTTTGTCGAATTTTTTCAGCAGCTTGTAGAATGGTAAGGTTTTAGCCCCCAGCCAACTGATGAATCTGCTAACGGCTGTGGCGGAACCTTTCAATCTTTGGACATCTTTTACACATGTAGGTTTTGAGATGTTCAAGATTGCCTTGATCTTTTCCGGGTTAACTTCTATTCCTCTGTGGGAAACAATGAAACCCAGAAGTTTTCCTGAGGGAACCCCGAATACGCACTTAGATGGATTCAACTTCATCTTGTAAGCGCGCAAGTTTTCGAAAGTTTCTCGCAGATCCTCAAGGAGTGTATCTTTTTCCTTGGTTACGACAGCGATATCGTCCACGTAAACATGAACGTTTCTGCCAATTTGACTATGCAAACATCGTTGCATGCAACGCTGGTAGGTTGCACCTGCGTTCTTCAGGCCAAAAGGCATGGTTATGTAATAGTACGTCCCATACGGGGTTATAAAAGAAGTCTTAATTTGATCTTCCTTTTTCATGCGTATTTGGTGGTACCCGGAGTATGCATCCAAAAAGCATAAAAGCTCAGAGCCTGCAGTGGCATCTATTATTTGATCGATTCGCGGTAACGCGAACCTATCTTTCGGACACAATTTGTTCAATCCTGTGTAATCTATACACATTCTAAGAGCAGTGGTGTCTTTCTTCGGTACTAATACCGGGTTTGCGGACCAACCAGTATGGATTACTTCCTTGATGAAATCCGCTACTAAAAGCCGGATAATTTCCTTGCCAATAGCCTTCCGTCTTCTTCCGTCAAAACGACGGAGACCTTGTTTGACGGGTTTTGATCCGGGAATAACCTTGAGTTGGTGCTCAGCAAGTTCCCTGGGTACGCCTGGCATGTCAGCTGGACACCAGGCAAAAATATCCCAGTTCTCACGGAGGAACTTGATGAGCTCGCCTTCCTATTTGTCGGTCATCCCAGTCCCTACGACGACGAATTTTGTCGGATCTTTGGGATCTAGGATTACCTGTCTTGTATTCTCGGACGCCTTGAAACTATCAGTTGGCTTCCGAGTTTCTTTTCCTGCCGGCATTTCTTTCGGCGATACCTCCTTGGCTAATTCCTTCAGTTCCTCCTTTGCTATGACTCTCTGAGCGCAAAGGGCGTTTTCTTTCTCCAACTCATTTGCCAGCTTGAAATCACCGGCTATAGTGATTACTCCTCCTTTGGGTCCCGGCATTTTCAGCTTGTTGTAGATATAACAGGATCTTGCCATGAATTTGGCGAAAGCTGGACGTCCGAGTATTGCGTGATACACGCTTTCGAACGGCACTACTTCGAAGGATACTTTTTCCTGCCGGAAGTGATCTTTATCTCCGAAGGTGACATCTAGGGAAATTTCTCCTAGGGATCGTGCTTGCCTGCCAGGAACAATGCCATGGAAGCGTGTATTGCTGTGGTTGAGCTGGGACTCGGAAATCTTCAAGTGCTTCAGTGTATCCAGGTACATTATAATGATACTGGATCCTCCATCCATCAGCACTCTTCTTAGCCTAGTGTTTTGAACAATAGGACTTACAACAAGAGCTTGTGTGCCGGGTTCAGGGATATTTCCGGGATGATCAGACTGTTCCCAGATTATCGGTGTGTTGGAGTACTTCAAGAATTTTGGGGTTGCCGGAACAACCGCGTTTATTTCTCGAAGTGTTCTGTCGTGGTGGTGTCACGGCAGATGCCATGGGATGGCTAAAGATGTGGGGACGAAGGACGCTGGAGGTGCTCGGGGAGGGATCACGCGACGAGTAGCCGCGTGAGGTACGACGTAAACACTGCAAACAACACGATCTACCCAGGTTCAGGGCCCTCGTGAGGAGGTAAAACCCCTACTCCTGCCTTTCTTGGTGTATTTTGGTATCTCACCGAGTAGCCACAGTACAATGTTCTTGCTACCGAGTAGCCGCTCTCCTCTCTAGATGATGAACTAGGGCAAGAATTAGGTCAAGATGTGTTCTCTCTAGCCCGTGCCTCTTCGATCCTCACGCAGGAGGCGGCGGGGCACCTTATATACATGGTGCCCAGCCGGATACGTCCAAACATGGACAAGTGTCGACATAGTGTGCACATCGTCCTTCTTCCGGGTTCCCGCTGACACCTTTGGTTCCTAACCTTGGCTTCATCTGGAAAGTCGTTGGGCAAAACTAGGGGACAGACTGGTATCACTGTACCTAAGCACAGAGTAGGCCCCCCTTATCCTGCCACGGCCTGCTTCCATGCTGTCACTGTCAGGCAGGCCGGTCCCAGATGAACAGTAGTTCGAATGCTGCCAAGTACGGACCCAGGATACGCGGGATCCTGTGTCAGAACGGCTCCTTTGACTTTCTGGCCCGAGTAGGTTCCCGCCAAATCTACTCGGGCCAACTCTTCTACTCGAATAGATGTAACTTGACTGATATCTTCTTCCGGTCATCTTGAGGAGAGACCGAGTAGCTGTCGACCGGGTAGCCAGTACCGGGTAGTCGGCTACTCGACAAAACCTCTCTTCTGTAAGACGCCTTTACCACTTGCCTTTACCCTACTCGGGGGTAACCCCCCGACAGCAGTCCCCGAAGCTGGTTGAGCCTTGTGAACTCGTTCACTAGGCTCTGCCAGCTTAAAACCAATCTTTGCCTCATAGCCCTTGAACCTCAAGATGCCGAGTAAACGGCTTCCGAGTAGCACTCTGACAAGTATCTTCTGTCTCTTGTCTTCCGAGTAGCACTCATAGTCTGTACCGAGTAGATTACTTAGCGGAACTGTATAGGCTTAGTGTGCTTTGTGCCTGCACGCCGTTCCGAGTAGAAGATTCGGTAAACTAACTTAGGCTTAGTGTGCTTTGTGTTTGCACGCCTGTTCGAGTAGAGCATTCGATAAGATTACCTAGGCTTAGTGTGTTTTGTGTTTGCACGCCCATCCGAGTAGAGCATTCGATAAGACTACCTAGGCTTAGTGTGCTTTGTGTTTGTACGCCCATCCGAGTAGGATACCATTCTGCTACTCGGCTAGCCAGTGACACTTCTCCGCTCTTCAGGTCCTCACATGCCAGCTTGAGGAGAGCTGCGAACGTTTCGAAGGGAACTGGTATCCTGACCGAGAGGAGGACGACCAGGCCTCCTTTGAGACCGCTGACCAGATCAACCTTCCCCGCTCCCCACCATGGAGAAGCGGCACGTCTTCATCGACGGCCTCCCCGAGCCCGACACCGAAGTGGAGGAGGGCGAGGAAACAGACGAAGACACAGAGTCCGACTTGGACGGCTTCTTCGATTCGCCTGAAGGCAAGGCCGGGAAGGGGAAAAGAGTCGCCGTCGCGAGTAGCGATGAGGAGGCCGAGCATGTCGACACCGCCGCACTCGGATTCGGCACCTCATCAGGAGCCGCTCTCGACGACACGGTGCGCCCCCAAGACCAAGCTTCAGGTCCGGTGGCTCCCGAGCATGACGTCGAGATGGAGCAAGCCGTCTCCGTCCTCCCGGATGTGACCAACACCAACACTGAGGAAGAAGCCGCGAAGGCCGCCGCTGCCAACTCGGAAGCCGAAGTAACCAAGGCCACCACAGAAATTGCAGCAGCCAAGGCTAGCGCCAACAACGATACCTCCTCCATATGATTTCACCTGCACACTTTTTACTTGAACACTTATCAGATCCCCGGGATGCCGGGAGCATATGTACCAGACTTATTTATGTTTTTCTCTTGCTACTCAATTTTATTTCCACTTGTTGTCTTTGATTTAGTCATTTTGGGCAGCCCTGGCTCAATGCCGGGTTGCGTTTCCATGCGAGTCCCCGAGTTGCGTTTCTTATTCACCCTCTCCTTTCATCTCAGCTCTACCCGCAACTTATTGCTTTTTTGGTATTCGAGTCACAAGAGACCAAGAGTAGGGCTGCAAATAATTGGCCGCTTAGAAACCATCATAATAACGCAGCCCACCACTTAACCGAAAAGACAATACAGAGAACAGAAATAACAAATACTCTACTCGGTTCCTGCACTTTTTCTTCCTTAGCGATTTTCTTGTGCTCATTGACCTTTTGCTTGTTCTCTTGCTTGCCATGAAGCCGGGTTTCGGACAGCAGCAGAGTCGAAGAGTTGGCATATAGGTTTAGACACAGCACTCAGTACGCGTATGAGTTCAGAAGTGAAGCAACCGAATAGACAAATAGTAAAACCGAGTAAAAACTCTTAGAGCTGGTTGAGTCTTGCGAACTCGTTCACTAGGCTCTGCCAGCTTTAAACCAACCTTTGCATCACCATTCTTGAACCTCAAGACACCGAGTAAAACCTCCGAGTAGCACTCTAGAGAGTGCCTTGGTTCCCTCTCTTCCGAATAGGGCTAGCTCGACCTGATTTCTCCTGCAATCTTATGCTTCAAACATTCATCAGATCCCCGGGATGCCGGGTGCAAATGTATCAGACTCTTTATGCCGTTTGCTACTCATTTATATTCATGTTTGATTTTTAACTCAGTCAATTTGAGCAACTTTGGCTCGAATGCCGAGTTGCGTTACTATGCAAGTCCCCGAGTTGCATTTCTTATTCGCTCTTCCTTTTTATCTCAGCTCTTACCCGCAACTTGTTGCTTTTTTGGTATTCGAGTCACAAGAATTCAAAGTTGGAGTTGCAAATACTTAGCCACTTAGAAACACTCATAGTAACGCAGCCCACCACTTAGCCGAGAAGGAGTTAACAAGAAACAACAGTAAAAGGCATCCTACCCGGTTCCTGCACTTTTTCTTTCCTTAGTAATTTTTCTTGTGCTCATTGACCTTTTGCTTGTTCTCTTGCTTGCCATGAAGCCGGGTTTTGGACAGCAGCAGAGTCAAAGAGTTGGCATGTAGGTTTAAACACAGTACTAGATGTACTTTGTGAAATTTTAAGCGAAGCAACCGCGTGGACAAAAGTAAAGCCGGGTAGGAACACACAGAGCAAGTTTAGGCGAGGGCAGTCCCCGAGCTGAATTTCAGATTGCAGGGTAGAATTTTAACTCGGATAAGAGAATACATACCCATCTTTGCTCACGAATGAAAGCGATGAAGTAGGGCTACATTCCAAGGGCGCTTGGATTCCTCTCCGGCTTTATCTGCCCTGTTCGCCTGTGATGGACGCATGTCCACGAGATAATATGCATCGTTGTGCAGCGCTTTGCTCACAATGAAAGGCCCTTCCCATGGAGGAGACAACTTGTGCATCCCGGCTGTGCGTTGCACAAGCCTAAGGACCATGTCTCCTTCTCGGAAAACCCTTGGGTTCACCTTGTCTTCTGGCAGAGTACCGTCTTTTAGGAAGGATAATATGGGCACAGCCCAACCCGGTGTCTCCCGTATGGGAAACACTGGTTCGTCCAGTTCCATTGGGACAGGCACCTCTGGTTGCTCTTTAAGGTTGGGAGCACTTCTCTGGAGCCCTGATCAATTGGCGAGAACTTCTTCAATGAATGCGACAGCCTCCGGGTTGAGGGCGGCAGTCCCCGAGTAAGGAGTGGCAGTCCCCGGGTAGGGAGTGGCAGTCCCCGGGTAAGGAGCAGCAGTCCCCGGGTAAGGAGCAGCAGTCCCCGGGTAAGGAGCAGCAGTCCCCGGGTAGGGAACGGCAGTCCCCGGGTAGGGAACGGCAGTCCCCGAGTAGGGAGCAGCAGTCCCCGCGTGGGGAACGACAGTCCCCGAGTAGGGAACGGCAGTCCCCGAGTAGGGAGCAGCAGTCCCCGCGTGGGGAACGGCAGTCCCCGAGTAGGGAACGGCAGTCCCCGAGTAGGGAACGGCAGTCCCCGAGTAAAGGACGGCAGTCCCCGGGTTTCCTGCAGCACACTCCCAGTCAATTTCCATTGGGTCAGATTCCTCGCTTGGCAGAGAAGGAACATATATCGACTCCGAGTTGGGAGAAGGCCTAATGGATGGCTCCCACCGGGTTGGCGACTGGCGCCACAACGCGCGGCTGCTGCCTATGCCGAGTAGGCTGAGCTGCGGGTTGCCGAGAAGAACCTGGACGCACGGCTTCTCGGACACGGCTTTGAGCTTGATGGGCTTGAGAGCCTGCTCTTGCAGCATTGTGTTCCTGCCCGGGCTGCTGCGGCACATCGAGCTGTTTCGCGGCAGCAGCCGGGTCATACACCTGCATCTGCATGTCTCTGCCCGAGCGGCCGCTGCAGCTCTTCTCTCGGCTGGGATGCGGAGACGAGGCTTGATCGTTAGATCTAGCCGCGTGCGAGTGCACCACCTGCGAAGCCCCAGCACCCGGGTTGGCCTTCCGGAACTCCTCGTTCTGCCTAGCAGCCTCCAACACTAACTCACTGAGTATTTCTTGCTGCCTAACACGCGCATCGCCATCTAGGCGAGGCAACTCGGCAGCTACAGCCTCTGCAGCTCCAAGTGTCTTGGCGGGTGTGCTGTATCTGGGCCTGGTGGAGGTGTTTGCGGTGGCGGACTGAGCAGGAGCCTCTATAACTGTTGCCATCTCGGCACCAAGGTTGCGCCGCGTGGCACCTACTCTGCTAGGCCTCCTAACAACCGGCGTGAAGCCGTGAGCCTTGTTGTACTCGAGCTGATCTAGACTCAACTCCAACCTCACCTTGTCCAACTCCGCCTGCTCAGCAAGCAGCTCCAGGCGTTGCCGCTCGAGCTGCTCCCTCATGGCCAGGAGCTCGATGTCAGTGGGGGTTGGCATGCCAGGCCGCATAGCCGACGCGGGAATGGCCGCAGACGTGGAAGGCGGCAAGTTGCTCTCCTTCTCGTAGGGCCGGTGTACCCTGCCACCAGCCGGTACATCCACCTCCTCGACGACGGCCGCAGCGCCAGTAGCGGCTGCGCCAGTGTTTGCCGCCAAGCCCGTCACCAGCACCTCGGCGCAGTTCGCAGAGCGGGATGCGGGCCTTCCGCCAGCAGCGATCACCGCGGGAGGATCCTCCGCGTCATGCACCAGCTCGGGATACGCGCGGTTGGCGACGGTGGCGACGTAGACGAGGTGAGAGCCGAAGGAGACCACCGAGCCGCCCTCCGGCATGGCCTTGCCGCCGAAATCGCCGGCGTTGTCGGTGACGAAGTCGAAGGAGCCGAATCTGTGGACAAGGCCACAGACCACGCGCTCCGCTGAAGAAGATCCCGTCCGAACAGAAACTCCAACCAGCGCCGCTGGTTGCCCCACGGTGGGCGCCAACTGTCGTGGTGGTGTCACGGCAGATGCCATGGGATGGCTAAAGATGTGGGGACGAAGGACGCTGGAGGTGCTCGGGGAGGGATCACGCAACGAGTAGCCGCGTGAGGTACGACGTAAACACTGCAAACAACACGATCTACCCAGGTTCAGGGCCCTCGTGAGGAGGTAAAACCCCTACTCCTGCCTTTCTTGGTGTATTTTGGTATCTCACCGAGTAGCCACAGTACAATGTTCTTGCTACCGAGTAGCCGCTCTCCTCTCTAGATGATGAACTAGGGCAAGAATTAGGTCAAGATGTGTTCTCTCTAGCCCGTGCCTCTTCGATCCTCACGCAGGAGGCGGCGGGGCACCTTATATACATGGTGCCCAGCCGGATACGTCCAAACATGGACAAGTGTCGACATAGTGTGCACATCGTCCTTCTTCCGGGTTCCCGCTGACACCTTTGGTTCCTAACCTTGGCTTCATCTGGAAAGTCGTTGGGCAAAACTAGGGGACAGACTGGTATCACTGTACCTAAGCACAGAGTAGGCCCCCCTTATCCTGCCACGGCCTGCTTCCATGCTGTCACTGTCAGGCAGGCCGGTCCCAGATGAACAGTAGTTCGAATGCTGCCAAGTACGGACCCAGGATACGCGGGATCCTGTGTCAGAACGGCTCCTTTGACTTTCTGGCCCGAGTAGGTTCCCGCCAAATCTACTCGGGCCAACTCTTCTACTCGAATAGATGTAACTTGACTGATATCTTCTTCCGGTCATCTTGAGGAGAGACCGAGTAGCTGTCGACCGGGTAGCCAGTACCGGGTAGTCGGCTACTCGACAAAACCTCTCTTCTGTAAGACGCCTTTACCACTTGCCTTTACCCTACTCGGGGGTAACCCCCCGACATGTTCTTTTGGCCACCTTTGCTGACGGGGTTGCTAAGAAAGTTAGCATTGCTTCTCCATCAACTCTCGGAAATTTGGGTTCGCCTTTTCGCTGTTGTTCCTGGATTTTGTCATCAGTGTCCGATTCACTGTCTTCTTTTTCAGCTTCTGGCTTTTGTTTGGCAGGTTTCCTTTTGGAACCCTTCCCTTTATTTCCGGATCCTGCATTGCCTTTCATATGCTTGTTTAGCCGGCATTGCGCGTTTGTGTGGGTTGGTGTCCCAAATTGCGAGTGGTGGACGCAGGGTTCCGACTTAATTCTCTCCCATTCTTCGGGAGTGTAATTGATTGGATCTGGACTGCGGCCTTTCCACTTATTCACCTTTTCTCCTCCAAAGGCTGTGTTAACCTCTTTGGGCTTTGTTGTTGACTCTGGAGTTCCTTTTTTGTCAGAACGAGGGGTTTTCTTGGCGAGTATTAGTGACTCAATATTGCCTCCTCTTGCTCTGATATCATCTTCGGCTGCAGCATGCTCATTAGCGGTTGTAAGCATAGATCCAAGATCTTTGTGCTGTTTAGAACCAACCATGAACGGTACGAGTCCGGGTTTTAGGCCGTTGACGAAAGCATGCATTGCTTGTACGTCAGTTACTCCAGAGCAACTATTCTTCATTGCAGTCCATCTGGAGATGAAATCCACGTATGGTTCGTCCTCAAATTGGGTGCAACGGTTCAGCTGGTTGATGCTATTTGGGCGTTTGTATGTTCCCCGAAAATGCTGAGTGAATACTCTCGCCATATCATCCCAACTGTCGACAGTTCTTGATGGTAAACCATTGATCCAATCCCTGGCTCCGTCCAGCAACATTAGGGGAAGAAACTTGACAGCTTCCAGGTCTGTCCCATTGTTGATTTGGACGGCTGTATAATAATCTGAGAGCCAGGTATCCGGGTTTGTACTGCCGGTATACTTTTGGTAGGTTGGACCAACTTTGGCAAAGCCAGAATGCAGGGTTATCCTTCGGATCCTGTCAGTAAAACACTTAGGACCAAAGTATAGATCATCCTTTTCTGCTCTATCAATGTGTGCAGAATATCTCCCGGCTGAATGGACAGAAGGGGATCTACTCCTCTCTTTTCCATTGTTGCGCGGATGCGCTTTTCCGGGGTTGTTTCTATCTCTTCCGTTGTCCCGCCCCTTGGGATTAGGTGGAGACCTGCTCCTGTACCTTTCCTTATCCTTAGGCAGTGTCCGAGATCTTTCACGTCTGTGGGGTGTATCGTATCTTCGAGCTTTTTCAGCTGGGTTTCTCGGAGGTGGCATTATTTTGCCGTCATTACGGTTTTTGTCTTCCCGATCACGTGGTTTGTGTCCATCTTTCGGGAGATGAGGTCCGGTTCTAGACGCTGCGTCCCGGTTGTCGGGGTTTTTCTTGTCTTTTCTCGGATCCTCTTTTTTATCCGAATCCCCGGGTTCTTCCGGTCCAGGTGCTCCAGCAGCGCAAGTAGCTGTTTTGCAGAGAGCGGAATTATCATGCAGCCTCCCTGATCGTTCTTGGCCTCGCTGCTGCTTCTGTAATGCTTTTCCTAGGAAATCATACACCCCTTGGAGTTTTTCCCCGTTGGAATACAGATCATTGTTTAGGATGGCGAACGCTGCTTCCGCGTTTTCTGCTGCGGTTTTGTATATTGGTTCGCCCTTGGCATCTTTGCCGTTTAACTGCTTTTGCCAAGATGGGTTATAGAATCTTTCTTTTGGCGGCAGTTCTTCCGGTCTTGCGATTCCGGGTAACCTAGTAGGTTTTAAGGCAGATCTATGCTTTCTCTCGTACTCCTCTATTTCTTCCTTCATGACTTTGATGTCATTATGGGTTTGTTGGAGGTGTTGCCGAGATCTGAGCAGATGTTGCTGTTGCCGTTGGAAAGCTTGTCTCCTGGCTTCCAGCATCTCAGGGGGTTCATTCGGTCCCACTGGTGTTTGTAATAGCTCTTGCTCTTCCAGTTCTGTCATTGGCGGAGCAGTGATTTCCTTAGATTTCTTTTCCGCTGGCTTTGTGCCGCTAATATCTCCTACTTCCAGGTTTTCATCAGCGAGATCGGCTGATTTTTTCTTCCGGAGTTTGTATTGGAGTTTTTTAGAAGCACGGTGCTTTTTCTTGGAAGAAGGAGGTTTTTTGACAGGCTCATCTTCTGTCATCTCCTTAACATTGGGGAATATCGGAGAAGTTTCCCCGTCTTCTCTTTCTTCCACTGGCGGAGGGGTTTTAGGGCTTTCCTGGCTGCCGGCATCCGTTGTATCAGCTGGTTTTGCCATTAGCACTTCCTGGAATCCCTCTTGAAAGGACTTAACCTTTCTTACGAAGGCATCATCGTCTTCGTCTTCGGAGTCGAAATTATCCGATCCGGTTTCCGACTCCAATCTCGCCTCAATGGCGGCAAGCACAGATTCTGCTTCCGAGTTCATCGTCTTGTTGACGGATGTCGGATCTTCCGTCTCTGTGACGGGTGTTTCTTCTTCCGTCTCTATGACGGGTAGGTGGTTGTCTGCCTCTTGCACGGGATTTCCGTCATCCGTGTTTTCAGCGATTTCGGATTGCACCATGCCGATAAAGTGTGTATCACTTGTTTGTCGGCGATCTGAGCAGAATCCGGGATCATAGTCGTTCTCGACTGGGTATAGGGCGGGTGGGATAAATTTGCTTCCACCGCAAAACCCCATTGCCTCTGCAGTTAGTCCGATAAAGATGTTAGCAGATCCGATCGGTAACACGCAGGCACTTACCAGGTGGTTTTGCGCCGGTATGTAGGATCCGTTGTCGAGGAAGCGCCCGACGTCGTCGTCAAATTCCAAGCTTCCGACAGTGATCGATCTTCCAATTCCGCCGAGTATCCCAGATCGGAATTTCACGCCTGACGTCGTTTGCCCCACGGTGGGCGCCAACTGTCGAGACATCGTAGTAGTTTTCATAGACGGGGTGCCATGAGACTACGGTAGAGACGTGGGGTAACGGAATAGCGTAGTAACACAGAACACGGGATTTTACCCAGGTTCGGTACGTCGCGACAGTACGGCGTACCTACTCCTGCACTTCTCACTAATTGGGACTAAAGCCCGTAAATCTGGGTTACAATGTGAGGATGTGGATCTAGCTTCTCGGCGAGGATGAGCTTCTCGGCGAGTTGTGTAGAACTTGTTTGTGCTTAGAATCTAACTTGTTTAATCTATCTCCCGTCCGGCTTTATATAATAGCCGGATTAGGGCTTACAGAAAAGGAAACCTAGAAGACTACGTTTAACTTGTAACTTGGAAAGCAAGGAATCCGTCTTCTCCTCCAAGCCAGATCACGTGGGCCGTGATCCGGGTTCTTCTAGAATCCGGCTTCTGCACGTCGGACTACTGGGCCGCCCAATGGACCTAAGCCCATTACCACGTAGGCCACCCTGGTAGTCCGGCTCTTTGTCTACCATCTTCTATACCCCTATTCAGTATATATCCGACACCGGGCAGGATCCGAGACATCATGGATGGGCTCCGTCTTTATTTCAGTTTCCGGCTTCTTAAGCCTATTTGGATTTGTCTGTACTCAGACCCCCCTTTGAATGCTTCCGCTGATATGTAATGATGTTATGTTGGGACATGTGTCCTCTGGATGATTGTATTTGCTATCTCTGCCCTAGTGAGGGCCATTTGCAACTTATTTCAATCTTTTGTGTCTTAGAGGCATGTTGTGTTATCCTTTTGTTCAAAGCCGTTGACGTACCATGTTGTATGGTATGAAGTACGTCAATGGTAGTGTCCTGATTTCTACGGGATAGTTTACATCGACGGTGAACAGTAGCGATGGGTTGTCACACATAAGTGTTGGCCTACTCGTAAGAGGACGCGGGTGCCGGTAAGCCCCGTAATCCCATCAGAATACTATTCAGTTCGTACGGTGAGTATCCTCTTGAAGTCCGGGTGCGACAGATATGTGTCGACTCCGAGCGGAGGATTGTGTCGATTATCGACTCCGAGCGGAGGATTGTGTCGATTGTCGACTCCGAGCGGAGGATATGTGTCGACTGTCGAAGTTGCAGCCGACGTTGTGGTTCTTATCTTTGTATGACACTGTCGTGGTCGGCGAGGCGGTGCTGAGTGATATTGCCGGAATCGATGAACCGGACTCGTGTGTCGAGTGCGGCTGTTTCGCGCCTCAGCCCCCGAGTGTCGAGTGCGGCTGCGGCGAATTCTCGAGTGCGTCTACTTTGCAGCGTAGCCCCCGAGCAACGAGTGTGGCTGCGGCGAAGGACAGCCCCGAGAAGCTTAGTCGAGAGAATTCGATGTAGCGGAGTTGTGCAGCGGAGTCGCGATGTTTCTCGGAAGGACCCGACGAGGCGGACAGAGTCGACGAGGTGGAGTCGCGATATTTGTCCGAAGGACTCGACGCGGCGGACCGAGTCGACGCGGCGGAGTCGCGATGTTTGCCTGAAGGACTTCGACGCAGCGGACCGAGTCGTTGCGGCGGAGTCGCGATGTTTATCCGAAGGACTCGACACGGCGGATCGAGTCGACGCGGCGGAGTCGTGATGTTTGTCCGAAGGACTCGACGCGGCGGACCGAGTCGACGCGGCGGAGTCGCGATGTTTGCTCGAAGGACTCGACGCGGCGGACCGAGTCGACGCGGCGGAGTCGTGATGTTTGTCCGAAGGACTCGACGCGGCGGACCGAGTCGATGCGGCGGAGTCGTGATGTTTGCCCGAAGGACTCGACGAGGCGGACCGAGTCGACGCGGGGGAGTCGCGATGTTCATCGGAAGGACTCGACGCGGCGGACCGAGTCGACGCGGCGGAGTCGCGATGTTTGCCCGAAGGACTCGACGCGGCGGACCGAGTCGACGCGGCGGAGTCGCGATGTTTGCCCGAAGGACTCGACGCGGCGGACCGAGTCGACGCGGCGGAGTCACAATGTTCATCGGAAGGACTCGACGCGGCGGACCGAGTCGACGCGGCGGAGTCGCGATATTTGCTCGAATGACTCGACGCGGCGGACCAAGTCGACGCGGCGGAGTCGCGATGTTTGTTGTGTGTACACGGAGGGCAATGTTGATGTCGAGCCCCCGGACACTATTATGGCGAGTCGCCATGTTTTGTTGATTGACCTTTGTGTCGACTCGTAGATTGACGAAAACGGATCTGCGACTTGAATTCGCGGACTCGCAGAGATCCAAAACGTGTCGGAGTGCGCGAGCTTCTGACGGAGATCTAACCGTTGGAATTGGCTCAAAAAAGACGGAGTGGTGCGGGATTGTATTCCGCGGCTGTTCAACGGTGTGATTGTCGAATTGATTTCCGAGTCGACTGTGAGAATTGTTTTCCCGAAGTCGCACGGAGTTCCGTCAGATTCTGACAGGGGTTCGGTGTTCGGGTCATCCACGGAGATCTAACCGTCGGAATACGCCAATTCTTTTTGAGACTGTAGACAATTTGATTTCGCATCTTTCCACCGAAGGAATTTTCCAGATGAGTTTCGAGCCGCCGTTGATGGCGTCCGCAATATGTACGTTGCTGCTGTCATGCAGCCTGCACGTGAAGAACGGTGTTGATTTTCGATTGTAGATGATGAAAGCCATGCGCGAGACCGGCGAGTGCTCGATGAAGTTGAAGGAGCCGAAAGTAGATAGAATCCATGGGGTCGAGGACCCGAAGCTTGATGTAGATGAGGCCGGCGAGACCGTAGATCCAACGCGTGTCGTTCCCACAGACGGCGCCAATTGTCGAAGAGTCGTGTCGACAAATCCCTCGGATGAGCCGGTAGGGTTTCGAGTAGAGGAACGATATACGCGCTGGTGACCTCGACGGCTAACAAGGAGAAAGATTTACCCAGGTTCGGGGCCCTCGTAGAGGTAAAACCCTTACTCCTGCTTGTCTGATCTGTATTTGGCGAGATAGTCGAGCTGTTACAATGGCGATGCCATGGTGAGGCGTACGGGGTATCCCGTGTATTGCCTAGTCTAGTTGTGGCTTGTATCTTCCTCTCTCTAGATTGGATCCCTAGATTCGTCTCTCTTTTTCTCTACTCCCTCCTCGCTTTATATATGCAGCCAGGAGGGGTTACATGAGTCCTAGTAGATTACGTATAGGAGTTCTTGTCTTGACCCGCAAGTCTTGCGGGTGAGCTTCTGTTGGGCCTTCTAGAATACTCCAAGGGCTTCACTTCTTGGGCCTTAACGTCGGGCCTGAGATGGGGTGTCCTTACCTGCAGGGTCCAGAATCCATATCTTCGTCACCTGCTCTCTTTACTTTCTACAAGCATACACTATTTTTCCATACTATACGTCTAATCTTTGTTTTCAGCAAGACCGGTGAGATTGACAACCTCACTGTACCGTTGGGGCAAAGTATTTTGGTTGTGTTGTGTGCAGGTTCCACGTTGTTGCTGACACCGGTGAAGCGCCAGCACCACCGTCAGTGGCATCAACCTTCCGAAGGTCCTCTTTCTCCTACTGGATTGATAACCTTGGTTCTTAACTAAGGGGAAAACTCTTACCGCTATGCTCATCAGACCCTCCTCTTGGGGTATCCCAACGAGTGCAAGATCTGCACCATCAAGGCTTTTTCTGGCGCTGTTGCCGGGGAGAAGGAAGTCTCCTGGCAAGGGGAGTCTCTCACTCTCAGCCTCTTTATTTTGTTTATTGTCTTGTTTTATTTTTGTCTTGTTTTTCTTCTCTATATTAAAAAACACAAAAAATTAGTTTACTTTATAGCTGTTATTTATTTGCGTGTATGTCTAGTTTTGTTTCTGTCACTATGTCACCGGAAGAAACAATCTTCACTTTCAAGCAAGTGAGTGAGGAGAGTTTCAAGGAAGCTTGGTCTAGGATTCTTGATTCCTATAGTAAAACTGAACCCGTGATGACCTTGAATTTATTTCTTAGTAGTTTTTTATTTTGGTCTTGTTCTTTGCTATAGATATGCTTTAGACTCTGCAGTAGGAGGAGACTTCCTACGTAGTGATGGAGATCGAGCTCTTAATGCCATTAAAAAGTTGATTGCAACTTCTAGCTCAAATAGTAAATTTGATTCATCCCTTGTGAGTTTTCAGGCTAGATTAAATACTCTTGAAACAGATATATCATGTTTAAAAGAAGCCTATAACCAAATTCGTGCTCGTTATGATTATGTTCCAATAAACTCTGAACCTTCAATGTGGATCCCTATAGTAAAAGTAGTTATAAATGATGAAACTTTTTATGCTCATTGCGATATTATGACTGAATTTTTTCTCATGCCTAGAAAAATCTACGAGTCTTTGAATCTTTGGAAACTTTATGAAGGGGGAGAAGAAATAACCCTTATCAATATTACCATTATTTTGCCCATTGGGATAGCCGACGGAGTGTTTACAAAAATCATGAGAAGTACCGTATCCATTGATTATCTTGTTATTGAATGTGTAGGAGAAGGAAGAATTACGCTTGGAAGGTCCTTGCTGAAACGCCTGGGGGCAGTAATAGATGTGGGGAATGGTACATTAAAATTTACCTTCACACCACACTACTAGGAAAATGGCTATAGGAGTGATGATACCCGTGACGCACATCACACTTGGCGCGTCACGCCTATTACCCGCGGCGCACCACGTTTCTGCGCGTCGCGCCTAAAGGCATAGCCGCGGCGCACCAAATGGAAGGCACGTCGCGCCTATGTGTGGGGCCGGGGTGGCGAGCCTCCGAGGCATACCCGCGACGCACCAACCCAACGGTGCGTCACGGCTATGTTGGGTAGCCGCGGCGCACATTCCAGTGGTGCGTCACGGCTATCTTTTCCACGGGTGGCATCTATAGCCGTGACGCACCACTGGAACGTGCGCCGCGGGTACCCAACATAGCCGTGACGTGCCGAGTATGATGTGCGCCACGGCTATTAGCGGACATAGAGGTAGATCGAGGGGCGCTGTTTTTCTTCTTCTCCCCGTTCGATCCCCTCCTTCTCCCCGTTCGCCGCCACACCCATCTCGCCACCGTAGACGCGCACCGCTGCTGCCGTCCACCTCTCGATCTGAACCACCGCGCCGCTGCTTCCGTCCACGACAGGGAGGAGGAGGAGGAGGGGGAGTCGCGCCGCTGCTGCCGTCCACGATCAGGAGGAGGAGGGGGAGTCGCGCCGCCGTCGACGAGAAGGAGGAGGAGGAGCCACGCCGTCTTCCCCAGCGAGCACGACTACACCGAGCAGTTCGCCCTCGACGCCAAGTCCAACGAACAAAGGTGCGCCGCCCCCTAGTCCTCTCCCTCCCCTTCTCCTCGATCCCGCCCCTAGATGGTTTGTAGGAACTCCGATTCCTTCATTGTTCTTGCTGTGTTCTTTAAAGAGTCACTTAGGGGTGCAAATCCTAGAACCTAGTGCCCAGCAATCATGTGCTAGATGTGCTTGTTAACTTACTATCCATTTCCTCTTGTTGGTGGATTTCTTCAAGGCAGATAAAGCATTTCCACTTAGGCCAGAACATTAATAAACTTTGATGCCTTCCTCCGGGCATCACTCAATGATAAGGTAGAAGATCTTACCCAGTAGGCCAGTACATTAATAAACTTTGGTGGATCAAGTCAAACTCAGAAATCAAGTTGATGAGAGAGTCAGCATCTATTGTTATTTTTATGATACGTTTTTAGGGGATATTCAGTCTTACACACTATCAGTTCAGTATTGGATGGAGAAATTTCTCTAATTATATACAAATATAGATAGGGAGTGTGTAAGACAAACTCCTGTAGTTAGTTTTGCATGCTGCTATAGTTAGTCGTGCTTGCTCTTGTGATTAGGAGAGGCTCTACCATTTCTCTTGAATTATGCCTGTGAAATTCATTTCTGGCATCTCTATTTTTTCAGCAGTTGTGGTATCTTGACTTAACAATCATGTGCTAGATGTGCTTGTTAACTTACTATCCATTTCCTCTTGTTGGTGTTCATCTGATAAGAACAATTGCTTCCATCTTGATTAAGCCTCTGGCCAGTGATGAAAAGCCCGAGGACCATTTAAATAAGAACAAATGCTAGATTTGATCATTTTAATTCCCAGTGATGAACTTTAGCATAGCACTTCTATTCCTATCTGAGGAAAATACCCCCAGCCTGCTCTCTGTGCATAATCTAGAAATTTCTAGCTAGATGGTGTGTAGTTAACAACCTGGGGCTTGTTGGTGATGGATGGTTTTGTGCTTGTGGTCTACTTGCTCCTCAGCCCTGCTCCTCCACTAGTTCAAAAATGATGTTGCTTGTTGAAAAATGCTGCTGCTATTGTTTGCTGCTTGTTCCTGAGAATTTGCTACTGATGTTGCTTTTGTTTGTTTGGCAGGTACTGGTGTTGGTACTGGTAATATAGTTTTGATGGATAAAAAATGATCTTCTAGGACTGGTGCTGGTGTTGTAGGACTGGTGCTGGTGTTGTAGGACTGGTGCTGGTACTGGTGTTGGATAAAATTTTGCAGATAATAAAAATTGTGCTGGTGTTGGCCTAAAGAATCTGTCCGGCCATCGAGCCGTTTAAAACTTTGCAGGGAATTCAAATGAGTTGCCCATTTTCGCCGAAATGTTGATTAATTTCCGTTTCGGCGAGAATCGGGCACTCTAGTGTTAGAAAATTAGCAAAGGTCATGCCGAAATTTTCCCGTGAATTTAGGACTTAGCCGTTACAACACAATGATAATCATGCTCTCTGTTACAACACAATGATAATCCTAGTTTCCTTTTCTATGTGTACTTTCTTAATTAAATAGAACATGGCTTGCGAAGTATGTCGGTCTCGATGTGCCGAAGGACGATTCACGGGGGCTTCTTTTATGCTTCAACTCCACGACGGTGACGTTGATTCGTTGGTAATTAACAATTCTTTTTATGTTAACTTGTTCTTTCGTTTTACTATCTAGCTTGAGACTTGTGTTTATTAACAAAATATTCTTTATATTTCTTTTTTAGATTCTACCATGCAATATTCGTGAAGAATTCAACGAGTTAGTTGGCAGTAACGTTGATTTCAATGTTCACGGGACCACCTACATTCTTCGAGTGAAAAAAGAAAGAACGAAGACCTACTTCTGCGGGCATGCATTGCAGGCTCTCATCGCCACGTACAATTTAAGCGGACGTGATTACATTCACTTCTCCATGGAAGGACCGCAACCTCGCATCAAAATTGTGTATATGGGCGGGATTGCGAGCGAGGATGGCGGGAGTGAGGAGGAAACTGAGAACACCGAGGATATGGACACTGAGGATGATATGGACGAGGAGGACCCATGGAAACATGTGGTGGTTGCTCAAAGAGCGAATCTTAGCGAGTTTGAGAAGGACCGTGTCCTTCAGAAACTTGCCCAGATAGATAGCTACATCGGGTCCCCTTTCGTGCATCGCATCACCAACACTAACGTCTCCAATGGACATGTCATGGTATGTTTCTTAACACTTTCTTATTCGTATAGTTGCTTATGTTCTTAACACTTTCTTATCCGGTATTTGACATTGTGCTTTTATTCTTTCTTGGAATTGTGTGTTGTAGAAAATACCTTTGGCGGTAGCGGACAGTGCTGGCATGGAGCATATGGGTACCATTGGAGTACGCCGTGGAGAATCAGGACCTGTCACCGTAGTTCCGATCACCAGGGATAACGCTGATGGTCGGGTCATCCTCAACTCTCAAGCATGGAGGCAGTTCCATTCCGCAAGAGGTGGTATGGAGGTTGGCCGAGCTATTCTGATCACCATGAGGGATAGTGACATCGCCAACTTGGACATGATGATGGTCATCGACTACATCCGCGCCCACTAGATAGATTATGTGGTGATGATCGAAAATATGTAATATGGTTGTTTTCGAGACTAACTCCTGGATTTATTAGTAGTATATATGTTTGTTTTCTAGACTATGTAATATTTCTGCTATGAAAATTTATTCTATCAATTGCATACCTGTGTTTGAGCTATTGATATTCTTCTGTATTTTGTGTACTGACATTCTTCTATATTTGAGCTGTATATACCTGTATAAATACGGTACTGCCTTTTTAAAAAAATACAGCATAGAATAGCCGTGACGCACCTAAATTACTAGCCGTGGCGCACCTTCGGAGTTACCCGTGACGCGCCAAGCAATAGCCGCGGCGCACCGTGCCCGTGCGTCACGGGTATAAGTAGGCGCGGCGCACCTGCTAGGTGCGTCACGGATAAACCAATAGGCGCGGCGTGATAGCCGTGACGCGCCCTGGTGCGTCACGGATAAGCGAATTGGTGCGTCACGGGTAAGCTTTTTCCTAGTAGTGCCATGAGAACACATATTCCCAAAACCCACGAAGAAGGTTAAGAGGAGTAAAAAGAGAGTTATGGGTATTGATGTTCATGCTTCTTCACTTGAAAATACTTGAGTTGATCTTTTGTGCCTAGCTGAAAGGCGTTAAAGAAAAGCGCTACCGGGAGACAGCCCGTTTTATTTCTCTGTTTTCCTTTGTTTTCTTTGGTGTGCTTTGCACCTGGGTGTTGCCTATTTCCTTAGAAACCCAAATGTATCTTTTATTTTGTGTTTTTGTTGAGCCAAGTAAAGCCTCTAGTGAAAAGTTGACACTATATTTCGGATTTCCACGCAGAAAACAGATTTATGCTGTCCACTGTTAATTACGTATAAAATCACAGAAAAGTCAAAATGACCTGAGCTTTTTTGTGCTTAATCCTGTGCTATATACGCAACTTTTTTAGTTGAACACTTTTTTATTTGATCAACAGAAGATTCTCGAAAAAAATCGATCTCTGCCTACTGTTCTGTTTTGACAGATTTCTGCCAATTATTGCATTTGCATCTTAATCTCTTTCTTTTGGTGTTCCTTTGAGAAAAAAGTTTTAAAATAAGTTGTGACAGTAGCTAATGTGTTTTTGAGTGCTAGTCTTGTGTTGAAACTTAACAATGTGAGTTTATTATTTCGATTGCACTAACGTTGCTAATGAAGATTGTTAGAATTTTGGTGTGAACAAAGTTTTCAAGGGTCAAGAGAAGAGGATGATATGATGTGATCAAGAAGAGTGAAAAGCCTAAGCATGGGGATGCCCTGTTGGTACATCCCAGCAAATTCCAAGAAGACTCAAGCGTCTAAGCTTGGGGATGCCCAAGGCATCCCCTTCTTCATCAACAAATTATCAGGTCACTTCTAGTGAAACTATATTTTTATTCGGTCACACCTTATGTGCTTTACTTGGAGCGTCTTTTATTTTTGTTTTCCGTTTGCTTTCAATTTGTTTTTACTTTTTCAATAAGCTTGGTTGGACCCCAACATTCTTTTATCGGAGAGTGACACGCTCCGCTTTTTCATGAGAATACGTTGTATTTTTAGTCTCTGTTTGGCCGATGCATTTAATTAGCTCCTGTTTTGCATGCATCTCTTATCAAAGTTGTTAGTTTTAGTAGTATTATGTGAGTACTCTCATGTTTGCTTGCTGTATCATAAAGAGTATTTGTGTTAAAGCATGTTTTGTATGGTGCTTGTTGGGAGAAGAAAACTGCTGCTTGATGTAGAATTTATAACACTACTAGTAGAAGCTTGTATAGACTGTGGCTAGAACTTTTTCATGCCATGCTAAATGTTATTTTAGTTTTAAATCCTTGTGGTTATTGAGTAGCATGAATATCCTTAAATAGATGAGAGTGTTTAATATGTTTTGAAAGATTCACGAGTTGTTCTTGTCATAGTAAAGCATCAATATATGGTATTCTCTTTCGAATGTTTTATTTGGTTGACTTGGCGCATGCTCACACATTTGTATGACTACAAACCAGTCACGAATAGCCTCCATGACCACTTATTTTTTGAACTTGTGATACCGCTTATGCTTTAATTAATGATGCTTATGTCGCTATGCATGATTATGGATCTTATGCTCTCTTGATTTGTCGCTCCCAGTCTTTTGCTAAGCCTCCACCTGTACTGAGTATGAGCTCTACTCGTGCATCCAAACTACCTTAAACCAAAGTTTTCCCATTGTGTACACCGTACCTACCTATATGTGGTATTTAACTGCCGCTCCAAGTAAATTTCTCATGTGTTACCTTTAAAACCTTCAAAATTATTCCTGTTTTGTGTTCTTGTTTTTGCTGATGAGGACGTCAATAGAGAATCTTTATCTAAATTGTTGATTGGATTTCACACCCTGGACTAGTGGCTTCATCCTCTTATCCAAATGATAGAAGAGCTGGCAGCGGGGTGCCCAACCCCAAATTAATACAAACAAATTCTCTTCTCTATTTTTCCCCTGATTTATCAGTCAAAGCATAATTGTGTAAACAAAAGAGAAAGTGGGATGACCTTATACACCTGTTGCGTCCTTCACCATGGGAGCCCCTCTTGTGAATCCAGTTGGCTTGTGACATACTACATTGTCTGTTTACCATTCGTTGATACTAACATACACCTCTCCTAGAATATAGACACTTCTCCATGGTATGTGATTGCTGGCAGGCATCCGAGGATTCGGTTAGCCATGGTTTGTGAAAGATGGATGGGAGGAGTGTCAAACTTTTAACACCTCTGTTTAATAAAATACAAAGCTGTAGCACATGAGTGATCCCTGCTTCCCTCTGCGAAAGGCCTTTCTTTTACTTTTATGTTGGGTCTCCATCTTCTAACTTTATGCACAGTTGAGAGAGCATTTTTTCCATTCTGAGTTCTATGTGCAGTTGTCCCATAAACATCAATAATTACTTCATGATGTGATATTTTTTTGTTCTTAAATTCTTTGTTCTAGTCTTCCTCTTGAAGTTTGAAAGTGTCCTGACATTTATGTTTTGTCCCACTCTTAAGTACTAGCGAAATACCACTTGGTCATGCTTTCTCTATACCTGAAACAAACATTTACCTTTCTTTGCATTATTATTCATGATCCTTTATTTAATTTACTCTTCGTGATACAAAGTAATTGCTATGCTTATTATTAAAGGTCTATTTATCATGTTTATGTTTGAAGTTCTATGATATCAGCGTGCATATGCTTTTACATTAGATTGATCAAGTTTATGATAGTAGCATGTCACCTCAGAAATTATTGTTTTATCGTTTACCTACTCGAGGACGAGTAGGAACTAAGCTTGGGGATGATTGATACGTCATAAACGTATCCCTAATTTCTGATGCTCCATGATGATATTATGCCAATTGCTACATGTTTTCTCCCTTCTTTATGTCATTTTTATCGATTTTCTGGACTAACCTATTGACAAGATGCCACAGAGCCAGTTCCCTGTTTTCTACTGTTTTTAGTTTCAGAAAAGTTGTTCTGGAAATATTCTCGGAACTGGAAAGTTCGAAACCCGGAAGTCCTATTTTCCCCGGAAGCATCCAGAAGACCGAAGATGAGACGAAGAGGGGCATCAGGGGCCCCCCTTGGCCACGCCAGGGGGTGGTGTGGGCCCCCTGGACCTCCAACGCCTCTGCCCTTTCACCTATTTAATCCCCACGGATGGAAAACCCTAAGCACCTGGTCAAAATCCCCGAAAAAGTTCCGCAGCCGCCATCACCGTCAACCCTAGATCAGGAGGGTTCTGGAGCTGTTTTCCGGCACCCTCCGGAGAGGAAATCATCACTGGAGGCTTCTACATCACCATGCCTACCTCTGGAGTGATGCGTGAGTAGTTCATCCCTAGACTACGGGTCCATAGCAGTAGCTAGATGGTTGTCTCCTCCTCATATGCCTCCATGTTTAGATCTCGTGAGCTGCCTACCATGATCGAGATTGATCTTATGTAATTCTATATGTTGTGTTTGCTGGGATCCGATGAATATTGACCTTATGCCAAGTTGATTATAGTATTTATTGCATATGTTATTTGTGATCTTGCATGCTTTCCGGTTCTAGTGGTTGCTCTGGCCAAATAGTTGCTAGTGACTCCAAGAGGGAGTATTTATACTTGATAGTGGGTTCATGCCTCCTCGGTGCCTTGCTCGAGTGACAGAAACGTGAAGGGGGAGGATGTGCTGTTGCCATTAGGGAGAAAACAACGATGATAGTACCCCGCGTGTATAATCATTGCTTACATTACACACATTGCTTAATGCGATTATCTGTTGCTTGCAACTTAGTACCTAAGGTGGTTTGGATGATAACCTGAGGGTGGATTATTAGTCATAGATGCAGATGGATTTCGGTCTATGTATTTTGTTGTAATGCCCGCACTAAATATCATAGTAGTCATCATGTTATAATGTGCACTACGGTGCAACCTTTATTTGTCAATTGCCCAGCTGTAATTTTGATGGAGGGATAATAACCTGGTAGGCCAATTCCAAGGCGTAACCCGGCCCAAGGAACACGGTGCGCAATCTGGTTAAGGATAATGAGGCTTCTGGAAGGCCCAAAGTTTGTAGGCCTCGTAACCCGGATTGTGGGTTACGGTAAGGAAAGTTAGGGTTTATAAGCGGTGTCCGGATAGGATTCAAGCTGCGCCTTGGAGAATAGGGCCGAGGGGGTACGGGCGCTTTATAACCGACCCCTAGGTCTAGTTTAGACAGAGATCTGAGAACCCTAGCAATATCGCTTGATATCGAGTATCTAGTGTAATTCCAGAGTTGAGTTATTATATCAAGATCGGAGACTCGGCGACTTTGATTGCCGGCTACCAGATCGAGTTGCATCATGTTCTCCTCTGAGCTAAACCCTCTCCCAAACGCCTGTGTCGTCTTGCCCCAAGATCAGTTACCCCCGGTAACGTCTGCCGTGATTATCCCACGACAGTTGGCGCCCACCGTGGGGCCTGCGGCCAAAGGTGTTTACATCACGGGAGAAGCTCGGAAGAACATGGAGAATCTTGTCGTGGGCGAGATCAACATCGACCACAAAGGAGAAAAGGTGGTGGACGATTCCGGCTGGGGGCCAGAGTCGGATCACCTCGAGTCCGGATCTACGGTGACGATCGGCCGGATCAACATCTTCATCGGTATGGTACGTACGCCTGATTTAAAGGGACAATATCATGTGCATACTACAGGAACCTCTAGCAGGAACAAAGAGACATTAAAGCAAGCAGCAAATTCGATTTCCTCGGCTGCGCCCGGATACCTCAGATGGGCGGAACAAGAGGTAACGTGGAGTAGAAGAGATCATCCGGAAAGAGTAGAGCGTCCAGGAGTCTTGGCATTGGTGGTTGCTCCACAGGTTAACGGTTACGAACTGAAAAGGGTCCTGATGGACGGTGGAAGTAGTATAAACATCCTTTATTGGGAAACCTTCTTACGGATGAGTCTCAAAGAGTCCCATTTACAGAAAAGTTCGACGGTCTTTCATGGGATCGTGCCGGGTTACTCGGCGAGCCCCGAGGGAAAGATCACCTTGGAGGTTGCTTTCGGAGAATCGGCGGATAATTATCAAGTTGAGTGGCTCACGTTCGAGGTGGTCAAATTGCGCAGTCCTTATCACGCGCTGTTTGGAAGACCGGCTTATGCTAAATTCATGGCTAGGCCGTGTTATGTGTATTTGCAGCTAAAGATCCCGGGTCCTAAACGTACTATCACCATACATGGGAACCGGGATATAGCGGCTGAGTGTGATGAAGGAGATTCAGTAATGGCCGAGCAAGCGTGCAGAAAGGAAGAACTCGAATATTACCGGTCTCAAGTAAATCCGGATGATAGAACAGCCTTGAAAAAGCCGAATACTGAGGACGAGAGAGCAAAATTCAAGGCAGCGCAAGACACCAGAAAGGTAGATTTTGTCGAAGGTGATTCCACTAAGCAATTCACCATAGGGTCCAATTTGGAAAAAGAGCCGGAGAAGGCACTTGTGGAGTTTATTCGTTCAAATGCAGACGTGTTCGCTTGGACACCTAGCGACATGCCGGGTATCCCTACAGAGCTGGCCGAGCACAGTTTGCATGTAGATCCCAAGTCCAGGCCCGTGAAGCAGGGTTTGAGGAAAATGAATGAGGAAAGAAGGAAGGCTATAGGCGAAGAGATCGCTCGGCTATTAGCAACCGGCTTTATCATGGAAGTATTTCACCCGGATTGGTTGGCAAACCCTGTACTAGTGATGAAAAAGACCAATGAGTGGAGGATGTGCATTGATTTTACGAGTCTCAACAAACATTGCCCAAAGGATCCATTCGCGCTACCAAGGATAGATCAGATTATAGACGCAGTAGCTGGAAGCGATCTATTATGCTTTCTGGACGCATATTCCGGGTATCATCAGATTAAGCTCAAGAGGGAGGATTGGGAGAAAACATCATTCATAACCCCTTTTGGGGCCTTCTGTTATAAAACTATGACATTTGGATTAAAGAACGCCGGCGCAACTTACCAACGGTGTATTCAAAAGTGCTTCGAGGACCAAATTGGACGCAACGTCCATGCCTATGTGGAGGATGTGGTCATCAAGACCAGGAAGGCGGAGACGTTTATCGATGATCTAAAGGAGACGTTCAAAAACTTGAGGAGGTACCAGATGAAGCTCAACCCGACAAAGTGCGTGTTCGGAGTTCCAGCCGGGAAATTACTCGGCTTTATCGTTTCCGAGAGAGGAATCGAGGCAAACTCGGATAAAATCAAGGCCATCCAGAGTCTGAAAAAACCGGAAAATTTGAAGCATGATCAAAAGCTCACGGGCTGCGTAGCAGCCTTGAGCCGATTCATATCCAGGCTCGGAGAAAAAGCAATACCCTTGTACCGGCTCTTGAGGAAATCAGATAAATTCGTATGGGATCAAGAGGCGGATGAGGCGTTTGAGGCACTAAAGAAGCAGTTATCTGAAGCACCAGTACTAGCGGCACCGGGTCCTAAAGAACCTATGTTGCTATACGTGGCGGCCGGCCCCCGAGCCGTCAGCGCAGTAGTTGTGGTGGAGCGCAAAGAGGATGGGAAGGGTTACCCGGTCCAGCGGCCGGTTTATTACGTCAGCGAGGTATTATCAGAAGCAAAGCAGCGCTATCCGCATTGGCAAAAGTTGGTGTTTGGGGTCTTTATGGCTAGCCAAAAGTTGAAGCCGTATTTCCAAGAACACCCCATAACAGTGGTTAGTTCAATACCAATGTCGGATATCATCAGGAACTCGGACGCGACGGGAAGAATAGCCAAGTGGGCGATAGAGATGGGGGATTATCACATCAACTACGAACCCAGGTCAGCAATCAAATCTCAAGCTTTAATTGATTTCGTTAACGACTGGACACATACAGGCATGACTACGACGGTTCCAAATTCCGAATCATGGGTCATGCACTTCGATGGATCTAAGCAATACGAGGGATCAGGAGCTGGGGTGGTGCTAACGTCACCCAAAGGAGATAAATTAAGTTACGTGTTACAAATTCACTTTGACTGTTCCAACAACGTGGCCGAGTATGAGGCCCTATTGCACGGCTTAAGGGCAGCCAAGGAGATGAACGTCAAGAGGATACGGTGTTTCGGAGATTCGGACCTAGTGGTGCAGCAGGTGTCAGGAACTTGGGATAGAAAGGACGCAACTATGGCAGCATACCGCAGGGAAGTTGATAGGGTTGCAGGATGTTTTTCCGGGTATGAGGTGGAGCATATAGACAGAAGAAAGAATGAGGCGGCCGACGCACTCGCTAGACTCGGCTCG
Source organism: Alopecurus myosuroides (assembly GCA_028641055.1). Lineage (NCBI taxonomy): Eukaryota > Viridiplantae > Streptophyta > Magnoliopsida > Poales > Poaceae > Alopecurus > Alopecurus myosuroides. The sequence continues at coordinate 300,344,640 of CM054058.1, read as the reverse complement.
CGCAGAGAGCCGGTTCCACCTAACATTTTCCTGGATGAATTATGGCGACCATCAGTTAAAACCGAGTCAGAGGAGGAACTGGCAAATCGAGACCCGGATTCAGGACTTGTGGCCACTGTACGTACTATTCCCGAATGGACAGAACCGTTTTTGGCCTACCTATCGCGAGGCGAGTTACCACAGCAGGAGGTATTAGCAAGGCAAATTTTGAGGCGAGCAAAGGGATATTCTATCATCAATGGGGAATTATATAAGAGAAGCGCAGCAGGGGTCTTTTTGCGCTGCGTAGCGCCAGAAGAAGGCCGACAGATTCTCAAGGAAATCCACGAAGGCGACTGTGGGCATCATGCGTCCACAAGATCTCTCGTGGCTAAAGCTTATCGACACGGGTTTTTCTGGCTCACGGCTCTAGCAGACGCGGAACGATTGGTAGCAAGGTGTGACGGATGTCAAAGGTACGCTCGCCAAACCCATGTGCCGGCTATGGAGTTACGGACCATCCCGTTAACTTGGCCGTTCGCTGTCTGGGGTATGGACATGGTTGGCCCATTTCATATGTCACCATGCAAGAAGACACATCTTTTGGTGGCTATTGATAAGTTTACCAAATGGGTTGAGGTTATGCCAGTTACTAATTGCGAATCAGCCACAGCAGTCAAGTTCCTGAAAATGATTATCTACCGGTTCGGGTATCCCCACAGCATAATTACCGACAATGGAACCAACATGTCCCTTGGTGAGATGGAGAGGTTCTATGGCAACAATGGAATCCGGCTTGATGTCGCATCAGTGGCTCATCCGCAGGCCAATGGACAAGTGGAGAGGGCAAACCAAGAATTGCTTCACGGATTAAAACCACGGTTACGAGTCCCCTGTATCAGGGCAGCTGGCGCATGGGTCGAAGAACTTCCTTCTGTGGTTTGGGGTATCAATACCACGCCTAATAGATCTACTCAGATGACGCCCTTCTTCATGGTCTATGGCGCGGAGGCAGTACTACCGAGTGATATTATTCATGATTCACCACGAGTATCGGCATACGTCGAAGTGGAGAATGAAAAAACCCGGCAAGATGCTGTGGACATGTTAGAAGAGCAAAGGGAACAAGCCCTGGAAAGATCAGCCATATATCAGCAGGATTTACGAAGGTATCATAGCCGGCACGTGAAAACCCGGGTCTTCCAGGAAGGAGACCTGGTTCTGCGCCTGGTATAGTCAAACGAAGGAAAGCACAAGTTATCACCACCCTGGGAAGGACCGTTTATCATAAGCCGGAATTTGCATAATGGGTCATATTACTTGATAGATGCAAGGGAAGAGTCGACCACAGTTAACGACACCGCTCACACCACTTCATCTATGCAAGAAAGAGACAGACCGTGGAACGTGGCTCAGCTACGTCCATATTATACTTAGCAAAAATTGTGTTGGAATATGGAATTGAACGATGTAACAGGCAGCAGGTTTTCAGACGTACTCTTTTCCTATCCAGGGTACCCTTGGGGACTGGACGGGTTTTTAATGAGGCGGCTTGCTGACCTAGATTTTTCATATCAAGTAAAGAGGTGATTATCAAGAAAAGAGATGATTATTATCAGGTTCTATCTCAGTATGATGCATATATTTAGGTCTTGGGGGCTGGTCGCTTGAATAGCACAGTTACAAACTCAAAGACCCGGCCATGATGCCTATGAGTTATAAGGGCCGATTACTTGCAAACGAGTATGGCTACAATCTTATAACCGGACAAAGAAGTCCAAATTTCTTGGCTACTCTTACTTAAGCTCGATGCGACTCGCACTAAAGTGGCATGATTTGTTCGCTTACGATTACAGTCAGCCATGCAACCCGACGGGGCTCGACTGGCCGCGTTTTCGTATAGATGTAACAACATGGTATCCACGCGAAAGCCGACTTACAGTACAAGATAGTCAAAAGGGTCATCTAAACCACAAGTTATGCAGAGTACAAGGCTATACAGCTGGAAACTCAACGATTATTAAGCATAACTTCAAATCCTATGTGAAACGACTCAGGGATCTTTGTGAATTTAGTAGTAGGCAATTCGTTCTCCTTTCAAGATCAAGTGTCCTAGACTTGGAGATCCGGGTCCGGGTGACTTGAAATCTTGAAAAGAGAAAAAATTGCTTACTTGTAGAATTCCAAAAACCCAAATATCCGAGTCTTGGGGACTTGGGGACTTAGAAGCAAATCCGCTTGTCGACACCCATGAGACCCGGAAATTGAGTTTCACAAAAGGAACAATAAAGAAAGCCGGATATCGAGAACATACGAGCTCAATAATGGATAAATTTAAAAAGGCCGGAAGAGGCATAGAGTATGTCAAGACCTTAGCGTGCATTACAAAATCCCGGTGAAAAGGTATCAAAGGTGCACAGGGCCACCACCCAAAATATAATTGTTTAAACAGCACGTTGGCCGACCGGTGCATAAGAAGAGGCATTAGAGATCAGATGTCACTCGGCATTCATCTTGGCCTTGCCCTTGCCATCATCGGTGGTAGCAGCGGCACCCGGATCAGCGGTACCAGCCCGTGCAGGAGGTGGAACGACTGGTGTTGAGGTAGCGGGGGCAGAGCCGGCTTCAGCTTGCTTCTTGGCAGCCTCCGCCCTCAACGCAGCAGCTTCCTCCTTCCACAGAGCCAGCATATCATACGGCTCGGGAAGATCTGACTTAATCGCTTCACCAGCAGCATCATACGCTGGAACAAGGATATTAACATCCAGGTCGTCAGCAATCACGCTGGCCGGGTAACGGACCTCCTTTTGGACGGCCTGAAAATCCTTCACCGAGAACTTGGACCCATCAAGCTTGAACTCTGGGAAGCCGCCCATAAGCTTCACTAGCTCGAGTTTGGGGGAAATAAGCCTTGGCAAGTGCAAGCCCCCGGGTCACTCCAACCCGGCAAGACGAGCGTTTCCAGTGCCAAATCCACTCAGGAATAGTGGAGAAGGCATCCAGCATCCTCTTCAGATCAACATGTCCTTTACCCGGCCACCGTAATTCCTGAAGGATCCATTTGGTTCCGGCACATAGCTGCCGGATAACGCTCTTCATAGTTTTCAGCTTGGCAATGTCATCCTCATCCGGCATGGCTTCGTCCGGGCCTGAAAAAATGGAAACATAAGTCGGGAAAAATCTTGCTATCTATCAAAAGGATAAACCCGGAGGAGGAAACGTACCAAGTAAAGCACGATATGTGTCAGATATTTGGACAGAAAGGCTTGTTAGATCATCTTCTGCTTTGTGAGCCCTTTTCCTATATTTCCTCATTATCAGCCTATTCCTCCTGGCCTCAGCCTCGGCTGCTTCACGCAGAGCTACCTCCTTTTCAATGAGCTTGGTGGCGTCTGCCAGTTTCTCCTCAGAATGAGTCATGAAAGACTGCATGGATGCAAACAAGAATTAGTCGGGTAGAGGGGCAAGTTGTCAGTCGCTTGTATAATAAAGTCCCAAGCAAATTATGAATCAATTCACTCGGAACTTGGGGACTGGATAAAGGCACAAGCAACATCAGTCGGATTTACCTCGTGTTTGGCTATTAAAGCCCCCAAGATGTTTTCTTCATTAGCCCTTAAAGTGCGCAGGGTTTCCAGCATCTGGGCAAACGTCAGTTCCTCGGGTCGAGTACCGGAAGAGCCGGCAGCCTGGTCGCCTGGTGGGGGAGCTCTCCCCGCCCTTGGGGTCGAGACCCGGACAGTTTGAGTACCCGGGTTGGGAGAACCCATCCTTGTATCCAGAACCTTGATCTCCTCGTCCACCGGTTCCGATGAGGAAGGAGATCCGGTGGCTTGGGGAAGCGGATTGTTCAGAGGGCCTTGTTCCTGATTATTCGCCGTATCACCGCCAGTCGCGGCGTCTACGTTCTCAGTCGGCTTCTCTGCCCGATGGTTATCCGTCTCTGCATTTTCCGGGTCACTGACGGTGACTTGAGTGCTGAAAGAAAGATGATAAAAGGCAGTTATTAGCGGTGACGGTGCCTTGAGTGGAAACTTGTCAGACGTCAAAGGAAATCATGTAGCAAAAACTTACCCGGCATTCACGGTGTAGTCCGGCGGGAGCTCGCCGCTGGAAGCAGATGAGGTCATCACAGGGACCACTAACGGAACCTGGAATTGCCCGGCACGTGGATGGTTAGGAGAAGGGTGGCGTTGAGGAGAATCGGAAGGACGGGACGAAGGAGCACTGACACGATGGACCGAGGGGGTAGAGATGCCCGGGTTAAGGGGATCTTCACCCGGGGAGCTCCGAGTTACTCTACGCTTGGCTGGGAGAGAATCCTTCAAGCACGACGAATTTGATAATTGATGGTTAAGTCGTCGCATGGCGTCAAAGGAGTAAGGTTCAGAGGATAACGAGGAAAAAGGAACCTTGGACACTGCCCCTCTGGCCTTCCTCTTGGCTCCAACTGTTGCTTCTTGATCAGACTCGGTTGCCTCCGGGTCATCCTCGTTGGTCTCATCTTCGTCCTCCAGCCCTGCGAACCGGGTATGTGTTCGTGGGAAAAAAGATAAACGGGAGGAAAATGATACGAGTAGAGATTATACAAGCTCTGTGTAAATACCTTCACTATCGTCAGCCGGCTCGTCCTCTCCTTCCGGGTCTCTGGAAGGTGGGGAGGGTTCAACTCTCCAGAAAGGGTCATCAGCCTAAGACAAAAGAATGAGACTAAAGGTTAGAAGCTGTATCAAGTCAAAATGTGCAAATAAGTTATGAATATCGGATATTACCGCTGGAGCCGGGTTTTCCCGAGTAAATGGGGGTAACCCGGTGATGCCCTTTATCACCTCTAGCTTCTCTGTCAAGAAGCCCTTGATGGTCTTGTTGGTATCGCCGGTCGCAAAGCTCTTGGTGGAGTATCGGAGTGCATCTGTGGTGTGCCCCGAATACTCGCACATCAATTTGGTGCGGATGGAGTTGGGTTGGATCCGAAAATCAACCCATGTTTTTACTAAATTTAGCCCGAGGAGGCCTTGGGCTGAGAGGATGGCTATCTTGGCTAATGAGGGAAGGATCGCCTCCCTGTCCGAGTCTGGTGCAAAGGCATTGAAAGACTCGGAAGGTTCGAGGAGGCTTTCCGAGTAACCCGGCAGTTTCTTTTCGCCGTCTGGGGAGGTATCGTGGCAATAAAAGAAAGACAGCTGCCAATGTTTGACGTGGGAGTTTAAATTGAGGGTTGGCATCGGTGAATTCTTGCGGCGTTGGATGGATACCCCGCCGCAAGTAAGAAGTGCTCCGTCACCACTTTCGCGGCACGGCTTACACTGGAATAATTCGATGAAGAGAGTCAAACTTGGCGGTATGCACAAGTACGACTCGGATAGAACGATGAAGTGGGTAATATTCAACATAGAGTTAGGCCCTATGTCGAATACCCGGAGGCCATAATGGCTTAAGACCTCCCTGAAGAAAGGGTGACCCGGAGGACGGAATCCCCGGGTCACGTGCTCTACGAAGCAGATTACCTCGTCATCGGCGGGTGTGGGCCGGGTCTCGTTGCCCGGCGCCCTCCAGTGGATGTCCTTCTGAGAAGGGAGAATTCCTAATTCGGCTAGCTCGTCCAACTTGGCCTTCGTAGCTGTGGAACGCCCCCAGTTGGCGGATATGGTTTGGGTAGTCCTTGCCTGAGTCGGCTGTTTTCCTTGCCGTTTGGGAGCCATGGGATCAACCTGCAAAGCACAAGAAAAAGAGGCATAGGAAGTAAGACCCGGAAGTGTTGGATTATCCGAGTATAAGGTATCAAGAAAGTATGAAGCTAAGAATTATCCGGGTATCACGCTATGAGGTGGAGATTACAAGGTATCCGGGTTTTAAGTACAATTGTGGAAATTATTGGTCACTTACGTATGGAAAAGCATTTGGGGAAGATGGATGGTTGCCCATGTGTCTACTGCGAGCAAAATAGCTGGAAAAGGAGGATTTTCCGGGTGTTAATGCAATGAGCGGAAAATCGAGGAGGAATGGATCTAGATAGGAAAGTTTGCGAGCGATGTTACGGGAGATTTGGTGATTAGTAATGGTAGGAGGATGAGTTGTAACTATCTAGCAGGTGGTTAAAGGAGTTGGCGAGCATCGAATCGATCTAATTTGATGCAATCAGAAGAACGACTCACGGGTTGACCTAGATCCAACCATGGATGGATTGAAAAATTACGGGGCTAAATTAAACGAGTGCAAAGAGCTTACTGGAGGTATTGGAGTCTAGCGCGATGGCGACGAACGGCGTGGCTCGAACGCCCCCCTTTGCGACTCTTGGCGAGTGGAACGAAGGCGCGGCGGTGAAGCTTGGCGACGGCGCGAGATGGCTCGAGGACGAATACGGCCGGCGGCGGCTTTGCTTCGATGGCGAGCACGAACTTCTTGCGGTGGTGCTGCAAGGGCGTAAGGAGCAAGGAAGGAAAGGGGGAATTGAAGTGGAGCGATGGGTTTAGGGTTGCCCTCGGAGCACTATTTATAAGGTGGGGGTGAGTCTATCCCAACGGCCGGAAGCCGGAAATTGTGGGGTAATGGTTATCTGCGCGGATTCTGCGAGATATGCGCCTAGAACTGAGCAAGGTACCTGGACAAAAAAGAGAAGGAGATCTACCCCATGATATCAGGGTCAGTTATCGAGTATGGAATCTTGACATTTCTTAGGGTTTAGACCTGGAAAGTCAAACCAAAGTATTTGGGGGAAAAGCCGGGTTACTATATGGCCACCATGGAGTAAGGCCTAGATGTCTATCAAAACATCTTAACCCGGCCTCCATATGCCCGTGTGGTTGATATCTTTGCAGGGAATAGCGAGCGCTTCAAGGAGAATCCGTGAAGCCCAAGCTATTCTGGGGACTACTGATGGAGGGATAATAACCCGGTAGGCCAATTCCAAGGCGTAACCCGGCCCAAGGAACACGGTGCGCAATCTGGTTAAGGATAATGAGGCTTCTGGAAGGCCCAAAGTTTGTAGGCCTCGTAACCCGGATTGTGGGTTACGGTAAGGAAAGTTAGGGTTTATAAGCGGTGTCCGGATAGGATTCAAGCTGCGCCTTGGAGAATAGGGCCGAGGGGGTACGGGCGCTTTATAACCGACCCCTAGGTCTAGTTTAGACAGAGATCTGAGAACCCTAGCAATATCGCTTGATATCGAGTATCTAGTGTAATTCCAGAGTTGAGTTATTATATCAAGATCGGAGACTCGGCGACTTTGATTGCCGGCTACCAGATCGAGTTGCATCATGTTCTCCTCTGAGCTAAACCCTCTCCCAAACGCCTGTGTCGTCTTGCCCCAAGATCAGTTACCCCCGGTAACGTCTGCCGTGATTATCCCACGACAAATTTGTTCACCCAACATGTTATTTTTATGGAGAGACACCACTAGTGAACCTATGAACCCCGGTCCATTTTCTACACTGTTAAACAAACCAAAACAATTCCCTGCTCTCTTTACTTTCTGCAAGCATACACTATTTTTCCACACTATACGTCTAATCTTTGTTTCAGCAAGACCGGTGAGATTGACAACCTCAATGTACCGTTCGGGCAAAGTATTTTGGTTGTGTTGTGTGCAGGTTCCACGTTTTTGCTGACACCGGTGAAGCGCCAGCACCACCGTATGTGGCATCAACCTTCAGAAGGTCCCTTTTCTCCTACTGGATTGATAACCTTGGTTCTTAACTAAGGGAAAAAATCCTACCGCTATGCTCATCACACCCTCCTCTTGGGGTATCCCAACGAGTGCAAGATCTGCACCATCAGATACTAGGACATATATGAGGACACCACGCGAAGGTCTTGCATCATTTTGGGTTTCTTTGAATTTTCTTGAATTTTCTCAGCCGGTTTGAGGGAAAAGTCAAGACGGCGGGCATTGTCGTTCATAGCTAGGGTTTGAATATTGAGAAACTCTCGGTGTATCTTGATACGTCGAAAACGTATCTCCTTTTCCGAACACTTTTCTTATTGTTTTCCTCTAAACTTGTGTGTTTTGAATACAACTAACACGGACTAACGCTGCTTTCAGCAGAATTACCTTGGTGTCTTGTTTTTGTGCAGAAAAAATCAACTTTCCGGAAATTGCCCAAAAAAGACCCCATTGATATTTTCACCCCGGTAGACCCGGGAGCCAGAAGGGGGCTAGGAGAAGAGCTACAGGGTGGCCACACCACCCCGTGGAGCGGCCCCCCTTGGCCGCGCCATCCTATGGTGTGGGCCACCCAGAGCCCCCCTCGGACTCCCCTTTCAACTACAAATAGCCTTCAACCCTAAAATGCGAGGGGGTTCCATAGTTTTTCAGAAAGAAGTCCGTAGCTCCGCCGCCACCGTGAATCTTTTTTCGGGGTTCAGAAACTCCGTTCTGGCACCCTGCCAGGACGGGGAATTGGAGGAGACCATCGCCACCGTCATCACCAACGCCTCTCCATCGACCATCCATGTTTCCCCCATCCATGTGTGAGTAATTCCCCCGCTGTAGGCTGAAGGGGATGGTAGGGATTGGATGAGTTAGTTCATCTAATAATGTCGTGATTGTTAGGGCATAGTGCCTAGTATGTTCTATCAGTGCTATTGACATTGTTGCAACTTGTTATGCTTAATGCTTTCCACTTATGGCCCGAGTGCCATGATCTCAGATCTGAACATGTTATTGAATCATGATGATAATTATTGTTTCTTGATCATACCTGCAAGTTGTTTACACATATCATTGTCCAGAACCTGAGGCCCCGAAGTGACAGAAATTGGGACAACCAAAGGGGATGGCTGTGATGCGAGGATCACAGGTGTTCACGGAGTGTTAATGCTTTGCTCTGGTGTCCTATTAAAAGGAACACCTTAATTACCAGTAGTTCCCTTGAGGCCCCGCTGCCACGGGCTGGTAGGACAAAAGATGTTGTGCAAGTTCTCATTGCGAGCACGTACGACTATTTACGGAACACATGCCTATGGTTACTTAGTACTTGGATGCTTTATCTTATTTATCTGCAATTCCCATGACTTGATCATTATATGAACTATCTTATCCATGCAACATCCATTCATCCATCCCTATGCCTACAGTATTTAATCCCGCTGTTTACTTCAATCACTACTGCTGTTGTTTTCACACTACTGCTGTTATTATTTCACTGCTGCTGCTACTATAAAACTGTTACTACTGATAAACCACTGCGAACTAGTTAACTTTCAGGCGCAAGTGAATTGACAACTCACTTGTTAAGGCTCACAAATATTCTTTGGCTCCCCTTGTGTCGAATCAATAAATTTGGGTTTTACTTCCCTCGAAGACTGTTACGATCCGCTATACTTGTGGGTCATCATATCTGTGTTGAAATAGGTAGTTGTGTAGCTAAAAATGAGTTTTGCCAAAAATCATGAGCAAACTACGAGGCACTTGTAGTTCAAATTTGACCCGTTTTAAGCTGAATCGGCAGAAACTTGTGTTTTTCAAAAGAGGCGGATGGAAACCTTTTCTTAGGAAACAAATTGTTTATTTGTGCATATAACATGGTCTAGTATATTCAAAAAATGCAGCTCCCAAGTTTTGCAACATATTTGTGGTAGGTTCTTTACAAAAAACTATTTTTGACACTCGGAAAAAAGAAAATGGTTTTTTATTCAATAAAAAGGAAAAATTCCTCCGTGAAGATTGTCCGTTCTTCCAAGATGCATGTTTGTGTGGAATATGGGCACATTCAAAGAAACTATGCCATGGATTTGGCCATAACACCCGTCATTTGCACCGAAACCCTAGAATGTTCGGAGGAGATAGCTTCTTTTTGTGAACACATTTTCAACAAAACTATCGTATTGCAAGTTTCATATTTTTGGTGGATACTAGGACATATATGAGGACACCATGCGAAGGTCTTGCATCATTTTGGGTTTCTTTGAATTTTCTGGAATTTTCTCAGCCGGTTTCAGGGAAAAGTCAAGACGGCGGGCATTGTCGTTCATAGCTAGGGTTGAATATTGAGAAACTCTTGGTGTATCTGTGTTGAAATAGATAGTTTTGTAGCTAAAAATAATTTTTTCCAAAAATCATGAGCAAGCTACGAGGCACTTGTAGTTCAAATTTGACCTGTTTCCAGCTGAATTGGTAGAAACTTGTGTTTTTCAAAATAGGTGGATGGAAACCTTTTCAGAGGAAACAATTTGGTTATTTGTGCATATAACATGGTCTAGTGTTTTCAAAAAATGTATGTCTCAAATTATCCAACATATTTGTGGTTGGTGCTTTGAAAAAAAAAAACCATTTCTCTATAGGGTTTCACCGGCCCGAGTGGGGCTCTGGAGCGTCGAGTTCCCACCACAAGCTAGTGAGTTCCATAACACGTGTGTAAAGTGTTTTATAGATTTTGTATTGCAAAAATTTCATTCCAGGGTGTGACCTGCTTCACCGGCATCCATTTCTCTCGAGAGAGTTTACATGCATGTATAGCGTGATAGTCCCCGATTGGACAAGACGGAGGAAAACTTGTCAAGAGTTGGGTTATAGATGATATGGATGACATATTTGGATTTCTCTCATTTTTCTATTCGATTTAGACATATTATTTGTCAAATTTTGAATTACGGATTTACATATATAAATTATTCAATATTAAATGAAAAAAGAAAATAAGTTAATTATTATTTACATTGAAGAATATTTTAATTCAAGATTACTATTAATGATTCATTTCTTTTTATTTAAATAATTATTTCGATACATAAAATAAAGTTGTGTGACATCATATTCTATGGGTTAATAGGATTGATAGGATAGTGTTGTCAGGTAAGCATCTGTTCTTTCTAGGTAGCTCATAAGTAAGGAACTAAGAAGTTAAGCGTGCTAGGGGTAGACTAGTCTTAGGATGGGTGACCTGTGGGGAAGTGTTATTAGAGATGAGTAAACTTAGATTGTAATTAAGAATGGTTAGAGATGAAAGAGTGTGTAGTGCGATTAACCGGTTAAGAAATTCAAATACAAAAATTGGGAAAAAAATAAATTTTCTTTTTGAATTTTTTTAAATGGTTAGGAGGCATTCCTCCCGGTTCGTCCTACGAACCGGGGCGAATGGTCCACGGCAACATGGACTACCCATTCATCCCGGTTCCTAACTCAACCGGGACGAATGGGGAGGGCCATTTGTCCTGGCTGCCCCATCCCGGTTTGACAACCGTGACGAATAGCCCTTGTAAACCGGGATGAAAGGGGGGTTCTCTACTAGTGCCCACCAGGTCATTAGGGGGCCTTTAGCCCGGGTTTGGCAAACCCGGTTGGGCAGGAAGTGATAAGGCCTGCAGTCCACTAGTGCATGCTGGGCGTCCCCGGGGCTCCAAAATTTCCAGCCCCGGGGTTCCCATGCTGACACGTGTCCCTTCCCTCCCCCAAATCCCGATTTTGCTCTCGTAGCAAAAAATACCTGTTTTTTGCTCCGGTAGCAAAAAAAAAAAAGTTTAATCTCAAACCGAAAAAGACAAAAAACTCGCTGGAGAACCGTAGCAAAAAAACTTGCTACAATAGCAAAAGTCGATTTTCGCCGGAGACATGGCCGGAAGGTTCTCGCTCGACGGGGTATCTAATAGCAAAAGAAATATACTTATATAGAAAAAATATAAACTGATTGTAGCAAAAATCTGACCTCACCGGAGATAATACCGGAGTTCTAATAGCGAAAATTTGTGCACAAAATTTGTAAAAATAAAAGCAAAAAAATTACACAAAATTAGCAAAATTTCGTATTGCCTTCGTCTTCATGTCCACCGCTGGGAACGGTGGCGAGATGGAGGCCGCGACCAAGAAGAAAGGCCAGGGGCCGGTGTTGTTGACGTGGACGGTGTGGCTCTATGTCCTCGCCCTCTGTGCCACCTGCGACACCTCGCCGATCAAGTCGGGGCGGCGCCGGTCCCCGCTGTCGTGTACTTCCATGGCGGCGTCTTCACGCTGCTCTCTGCCGACCACCTGTTGCGGTCGTACTTCGGCGGCGAGGCTCGCAAGGAGGCCGAAATGAGGATCGAGGCGTGGCGCCGATCATGGATAGGGGAAACCTGTTGGGGAGCGGGCCTGCGGCCCTGCTCTCATCACGTGGTGGGACCACGAACATTAACCGGGGTTCATCTCCCGGATGATCGTTATCATTTCCCATACAACTATCTCTTATGCCAATAGGTTCGTCCAGAACTCCAATTGTTCTGATCGCTCGCGGTCGGAATGAACTTCATTATTAATCTCCAGCGATTTGGACATATTCTCAAGTATGTCAATCGGATCTAGCGACGAACTCCCCAGCGCTCATGTGTCATCCCTTGCAGCGCCTCGGGCGGGTGAAGCTCGCGCTCTCTTCCCCTCGTGTGCTGGCGCTGACTCCAACTGCGGGTTGAGGCTTCGCGGCTCCTCTTCGTTGCGTCGGACTAAAATCCACGATTCTCACAATCCAATCTACTGGCCGCCGCCGCGGTCATAAACTCCTCCTTAGACATGACCACTTCCGCGTCCTCGGCCATTACCACTTCTGCTTCCTCTCCAACACTCGGAGCTCAGGGCACTCTTTCCATCAACGGAGCTGCCTCCATGGTCGTCTCCGTTCAACTTTGCAAACTTCATCACGGTGCAACTCTCATCGGACAACTATCTGTTCTGGCGCGCCCAAATCGTTCCGCTTCTCCCCAGAAACAGCCAGATGGGCTATGTCGACGGCACCTTCCGGTGTCCCTCCGCCACCATCATGACGACCGGCAGACGACCATCGCCTCACATCTCCGAACCCGGCACACACCGCTGATGCAAACGTTGGTAACCTCCAAGTGGAAGGTTGTGAAGAGTGCAGTGGCAAGTTTTCCCTCAGAAAAGAAACCAAGGTTGAATCGACCAGTAGGAGGACAAGCAATTTCTGAAGGTTGATGCAGCTAAGGTGGCTGGACGCACTACCGGTTCAGTATCAACGTGGAACCTACCATAACACAATCAAATAATTTTTCCCCAACGTAGCAGTGAGGTTGTCAATCTCACCGTTTTTGCTGAACACAAAGAGATTAAACATATGGTGTGGAGAATAACAGGAAAACAGTATGAAAGCAGTAGCAGCAGTATGAAAGTAGTGTGAAAGCAGTAGGTGTTTTATCAGTATGAGGAAAATGGACCGGGGTCCATAGTTCACTAGTTGTGTCTCTCCGTGAAAGATAAATAACATGTGTGGTGAACAAATTACAGCTGGGCAATTGACATAAATGAAGGCTGCACCGTAGTGCATATGCAAGACATAAAGATTACTATGTGATTCATGCGGGCATTACAAAAAATACATAGAACATCATCCAACTGGATCTATGACTAATAATCCACCCTCCGAATATCATCCGATCAAACGTTGGGTATTAAGTTGCAAGCAAAAGATAACCGTTGTAAGCAAAGTGTGTAATGTAAACAATAACATCGTCCTTAGACAAAGCATTGTTATTTTCTCCCTAATGGCAACAAAACATCCTCCATCCGTCACGTTTCTTTCACTCGAGCACAGATGGAAAGGAGGCATGAACCCACTATCGAGCATAAATACTCCCTCTTGGAGTTACTAGCATCTACTTGGCCAGAGCATCTACTAATAACGGAGAGCATGCAAGATCATAAATAACGTATGCATGAAGATAACATGATAGATTGATAATAAAAATACATAACATTCCTCATTCATCGGATCCCAGCAAACACAACATGTAGTATTACCTAAAGATGATCTCGATCATGTGAGGAAGCTCACGAGATCTAAACACGAGGCATAAAGTGGAGGAGACAACCATCTAGCTACTGCTATGGACCCGTAGTCCAGGGATGAACTACTCACGCATCACTTCGGAGGAGGGCATGGTGGTGTAGACCCCTCCGGTGATGAATAACCCTCCCGATAGGGTGCCGAGGAGAGCTCGAGAACCCTCCCGATCTCGGGATGACGATGACGACGGCCTCAGGTGTTTCTCGGGATAAAGTGGTATATATTTAGGTTTTACGTCTTGGGGGAAATAAATAGGCGAAAGGGCAAAGGCGGTGGAGGCCTGGGGGCCCCACATCACCCCATGGCGCGCCAGGGGCGCGCGGCCCTATGGTGTGGGCCCCCTGTGGCCCCCTTCGTGTCTCTTCGGGACTCCGTGGAACCTTCAGGAATTCTAAGACTTCCGGGCTTCGAATTTTCCAATTCCGAGAATATTTCCAGAACAACCTTTCTGAAACTAAAAATAGCAGAAAAGTGGGAACTGGCACTGTGGCATCTTGTCAATATGTTAGTCCGGAAAATCAATAAAATTGACATAAAGTGTATAGGAAACACGTGGGAAACAACATGAAACATTAGAAATTAAGGATACGTTTATCACGTATCAACATCCCCATGCTTAGTTCCTACTCATCCTCGAGTAGGTAAACGTTAAAAACACATAATTTCTGAGGTGACATGCTACCAACATAAACTTGATCATCATAATGTAAAATCATATGTAAACTGAGATCATGGAACTTCAACACAAGCATGATAAATAGATTTTAATAATAAAGCATAGCAATCACCTTGCATCATGAGAAGTAACACAAATAAAAGATCATGAATAACAATGCATCGAAAGTTATACGTTTGTTTCAAGTATGGAGAAAGCATGGCAAAGTGATATTTCCCTAGTCCTTAAGAGTGGCGCAAAACATAAATGCCAGGACACCTTCAAAGTTTATGTGGAAGAATAGAACAAATAATTAGAGAACTTGCGATAACACATCATGAATCAATTAATAATGTTTCTGGAACAAATGCACATAAAAACCAGAATGGCAACTATGCTCTCTTAAATGTGCATAAAGTTATAAGATGGAGACTCAACATAAAAGTAAAAGAAAGGCCCTTCGCAGAGGGAAGCATGGATCACTCTGCTAGAGCTTTTATTTTATAAAACAGAGGTATAAAATGTTGGACACTCCTCCCATCCATCTTACACAAACCATGGCTATCCGAATCCTTGGGTGTATGCCAACAACCACATACCATGGAGGAGTGTCTATATTTAGGGAGGTGTATGCTAATGTCAACGAATGGTAAAAACAAAATACAGTACGTCACAAGCCAACTAGACTTCACAAGAGCAGCTCCCATATGAAGGACGCAACTGGTGTAGAAGGTCATCCCTCTTTCTCTTTTGTTTACACAATTATGCTTTGACTGATAAATCAGGGGCAAAAATAGTGAAGAGAATTTGTGTTATTAATTTGGGGCTAGGCACCTCGCTGCCAGCTATTCTATCAATTGGATAAGCGGATGAAGCCACTAGTTTAGGGTGTGAAATCCAATCAACAAGTGAGATAAAGATTCTCTATTTACGTCCTCATGAGCAAAAACAGGAACACAAAACAGGAGTAATTTTGAAGGTTTTAAAGGTAACACATTAGCAATTTACTTGGAGTGGCAGTTAATTACCACATGTAGGTAGGTATGGTGGACACATTTGGCATACTTTGGTTTTCGGGAGTTGGATTGCACGAGTAGAGCTCATACTCAGTACAGGTGGAGGCAAGCAAACAACTGGGAGCGACAAATCAAGAGAGCATAAGGGCCATAATCATGCATAGCGACATAAACATCATTAATCAAAGCATAAGTGGTACCACAAGTTCAAAAACTAAATGATCATGGAGGCTATAAGTGACTGGTTCATAGTCATAAACATGGTGTGAGCATGCACCAAGTCAACCAAATAAAACATTCAAAGGAGAATACCACAAATTTATGTGTCAATATGACAAGAACAACTCATGATTCTTTCAATGGCACAATAAACACTCTCGGCTATTTGAGGCTAATCATGCTACTCAATAACCACAATGCTTTAGAACTAAAATAACATCTAGCATGATATGAAGAAGTCTAGCCATAGTCTATACAAGCTTCTACTTGCATCGTAAAAAATTCTACTTCAAGCAACAGTTTCTTTTCCCAACAAGCACCATACAAAACATGCTTTAACAATAATTCACTAAAGGATACAGCGAGAAAATATGAGAGTACTCAAATAAAACTACTAAAACTAACAGCTCTGAGCAAGAGATGCTAAACAAGAATTTTCGCAGCAGCTAGAAGAAAAACTAAGAATACTAGCATAGGAAGTATTCAAATGAAAAAGAGGAGCGTGTCTCTCTTCCAAACAAAGAATGCTAGGGTCAAACTATATTATTGCAGCAAGGAAAACAAAATAAAACAAAGAAAACAAAAGAAAAACAAACAGACGCTCCAAGTAAACTTCATATGATGTAACCGAATCAAAATATAGTTTCACTAGAAGTGACCTGATAAATGGTTGACGAAGAAAGGTTTGCCTTGGGCATCCCCAAGCTTAGATGCTTGAGTCTTCTAAAAATATGCTTGTATGAACCACGGGGGAATCCCGAAGCTTTGACCTTGCACTCTTCTTGATCAAATATATAACCCTCTTCTCTTGACCCTGGAAAACTTCCTTCACACCACACTCAAAGAGTAATTCACATTACAGGGTTAGTGAAACAATTAAAAATCCATTAGTTCTGTATGGAACAAGTACTATTGATACTTTTAAACATAAGCTACATCCATTGATGTTTCGTGAAGCAAAGAAATCCACTTGACATCGCAAAAGAGCAGATACAAGAAAAATGGCAGAATCTGTCAAAACCAGAACAATCTGTAAACACGAATTTTTTCGAGGCACTTACGTTGCTCGGATCAAAAACTTAAAGAACGAAAATGTTGCAAAATTAGCTGAGGAATAAGCACAAGAAATTTCAGGTCATTTCGATTTTTCTGTCAATTATACGATTTTTAACGGTGGACATAAGAAATCTGTTTCCTGCGCAGAAATCCGAAAACAAACTCCAACTCTCGTCATAAACCTTACTTGGCACTACTAAAACATGAAAATAAAGATACAAAAAAGTTGCTACAGAAGTATAAAACCCCTTGACTCAAAGAAAAATGAGAAAAACAAAGCAAAAAATAGAGCCATGGGCTATCTCCCAAGAAGTGATTTTCTTTAACGCCTTTTAGCTAGACACAGAAAAGTGGAATCAAGTATTTTCAAGCGAAGAAGCATTCAGATCAAGATTTGGTAGTTCCTTAATAATACATTGTATTTTATCTCAGTGATTTTCATAGGCTACTCTCTTAGAACTTTTAGGATTACTATTCTCATCAAATAAATTCTCAGGAACAATCCAATCAAAATTCTTTTCGTGGGCTTCATGCAATGCTATCAATTTAAAGGGAATTGGTATTTTATCCTCATTTTCATTTTTAGGTTCAGCATTTTCGAGAGCACCAACAACATCTACACATGATCCTAACATATTGAAATGATCAAACACTTTTCTAGCTTCTATAGAAACATATCCAAATTCATTAAGCATGGTTTCTAAAATAAAGTTTCTTTTCTTGATGTCTTCAATATTATTAAAGTTGAGGAACATATGTTGTAATATGGGATGAATGTTAATAAACCTAGCTTCTAACATGTGAATCGGAGAATTTGCAACCGTTTCATAATTTGGAGCAAGTTCTACTACGGATTTTTCCTCTAAATTCTCGTGCTTACTAACATGATTAAAGAAATTTTTAATGGTATCCTTTCCCAGTATAGAACCACTACCAACTGGAAGATCTTTTAGGGTAAACTTAGGAAGCAACATGATGAAGAAAAACAACAAGATAATAAAAATAGCGACTAGAATAAGAACTATTTTTTTGTGTGTTTTTGATAAAGAGAAGCAAACAACATAAATAAAGTAAACTAAGCAAAACAAAAACAAAGTAAAGAGATTGGAAGTGAGAGACTCCCCTTGCAGAAATTCTCTTCCTCCCCCGCAACTACGCTGGAAAACTTTGATGCAAACATTGGTAAACCCCAAGTAGAAGGTTGTGAAGAGTGCAGCGGCAAGTTTTCCCTCAAAAAAGAAACCCAGGTTGAATCGACCAGAAGGCGAACAAGCAATCTCTGAAGGTTGGTGCAGCTGATGCGGCAGGGCGCACTACAGGTTCAGCAGCAACGTGGAACCTACACAACACAATCAAATTACTTTGCCCCAACGTAGCAGTGAGGTTGTCAATCACACC
Source organism: Alopecurus myosuroides (assembly GCA_028641055.1). NCBI lineage: Eukaryota > Viridiplantae > Streptophyta > Magnoliopsida > Poales > Poaceae > Alopecurus > Alopecurus myosuroides. The sequence continues at coordinate 300,326,548 of CM054058.1, read as the reverse complement.
GGTTTTGCTGAACACAAAGAGGTTAAACGTATGGTGTGGAGAATAGCAGGAAAACAATATGAAAGGAGTATTAGCAGTATGAAAGCAGTGTGAAAGCATTAGGTGTTTTTATCAGTATGAGGAAAATGGACCGGGGTCTGGTACGTCCATTTTGCATCACTGTTTTATATTGTTATTTTCTGTTATTCATCGATATATTTCAAGTTATGATGCATTACTTATGTTATTTTATTTTATTTTGCATGTTTCCTAATTTTTGGAGAATAAACACCGGTACCAGAAATCTGATGGAAAAAGCACCGTCGAGATACCCTATTTCAAAAGATCACAAGAAGAAGGGGGACACCAGAGGTATCTTAGAAGTTCAGAAGAGGGAGCCAGCTGCGAGGAGAGCCGGAGGGGGGCCACCAGGGGCCCACACCATGGGGTGGCGCGCCCCCGCCCTTGGCCGCGCCGCCACGTGATGTGGCCACCCTGGCCCACCTCTGGTGGAGAATTTTGGCGTACTTGACCCCAAGGGAAGCCTAAGCCCTAGACCATCATCGAAGACTTATTATGCCGCCGCCTCGGGGCGGAAAACACCCGAGAGAGAAAAGATCTCTAGCAGGGAGAAATCTGTCGGGGAAATTCCTCTCCGGAGAGGGGAAATCATCGCCTTCGTCACCTTCATCACTCCGGGCTTCATCGGGACCATCATCATCATCATCCTCATCACCAGCACCATCACACTCATCACCAGATCTATGTCCGGTATAGATTACTTGTTAGTAGTTGATGCTTGTGAGATTTATCTGTGTTTGCATTTCATTACCAGATTGTTATCATCCATTATATAACCCATATGATGTCTTGTGAGTAGTTCGTTTAGTTCTTGAGGACATGGAAGAAGTCATGATGTTAGTAGTGAAGTTATGTTGAAGTAATATCTAGTTGTCCGGTATTTAAGTTGTGGTGCTATTCTTCTAGTGGTGTCATGTGAACGTCGACTACATGATACTTCACCTTTATGGGCCTAGGAGGATGCATTGTGTATTTGGCTACTAATTATGGGATTGCCGGAGTGACAGAAACCTAAACCCCCGTTAGGAAACCAATGCACGAGGGAGCGTAGAATCCCGGAGTTTTAAGGCTATGGTTAGATTTATCTTAATTAGTTTCTTGTATTTGCGGATGCTTGCGAGGGGTATAATCACAAGTATGTATTAGTCCTAGTTGGGAGGTGCATTATCATAGGTTCACCCACACAATACTTCACGAACCAATGGATATTAATCAACCGTAATGAAGCGAAAGCACTTGACGAAATTCCCATGTGTCCTCGAGAACGTTTGGTAGTCATAAGTAATAGAAGCGGCTTGTCCTTTGCTCTTAGAAGGATTGGGCCACTCGCTGCAATATTATTTACTGCACTTTATTTACTCGCACTTTATTTATCTTCTATATCAAAAACCTCCAAAAACCCGTTTGCTAGTGTTTACAGTGAATCCTCTATCCAACCTGCTTGTCAACACCTTCTGCTCCTTGTTGGGTTCGACACTCTTATTTATCAAAAGTACTACGATACACCCCCTATACTTGTGGGTCATCAAGACTGTTTTCTGGCGCCGTTACCAGGGAGTGAAGCGCTATTGGTAAGTGGAATTGGTAAGAGAAACTTTTACTGTGAGTGTTGTTTTTATTTCTGTCTGTTGTTTTATTTCATTATGGAGAATACTTTTGGTTCTCTGTTTAGGGGTACTTCTACCGTTGCTACTAGGGTAGTTGGTAACCCGTCTTCTGCTGAATTGGATCATTATAAAATACCTATGAAAATTTTGGACGTGTTATGGATAACTGCTATTACGGTGCTGAACACAAAGAGGTTAAACGTATGGTGTTGAGAATAGCAGGAAAACAATATGAAAGGATTAGTAGCAGTATGAAAGCAGTGTGAAAGCATTAGGTGTTTTATCAGTATGAGGAAAATGGACCGGGGTCTGGTACGTCCATTTTGCATCACTGTTTTATATTGTTATTTTCTGTTATTCATCGATATATTTCAAGTTATGATGCATTACTTATGTTATTTTTATCTTATTTTGCATGTTTCCTAATTTTTGGAGAATAAACACCGGGACCAGAAATCTGATGGAAAAAGCACCGTCGAGATACCCTATTTCAGAAGATCACAAGAAGAAGGGGGACACCAGAGGTATCTTAGAAGTTCAGAAGAGGGAGCCAGCCGCGAGGAGAGCCGGAGGGGGGCAACCAGGGGCCCACACCATGGGGTGGCGCGCCCCCGACCTTGGCCGTTCCGCCACGTGATGTGGCCACCCTGGCCCACCTCTGGTGGAGAATTTTGGCGTACTTGACCCCAAGGGAAGCCTAAGCCCTAGACCATCATCGAAGACTTATTATGCCGCCGCCTCGGGGCGGAAAACACCCGAGAGAGAAAAGATCTCTAGCAGGGAGAAATCTGTCGGGGAAATTCCTCTCCGGAGAGGGGAAATCATCGCCTTTGTCACCTTCATCACTCCGGGCTTCATCGGGACCATCGTCATCATCATCCTCGTCACCAGCACCATCACACTCATCACCAGATCTATGTCCGGTGTAGATTACTTGTTAGTAGTTGATGCTTGTGAGATTTATCTGTGTTTGCATTTCATGACCAGATTGTTATCATCCATTATATAACCCATATGATGTCTTGTGAGTAGTTCGTTTAGTTCTTGAGGACATGGAAGAAGTCATGATGTTAGTAGTGAAGTTATGTTGAAGTAATATCTAGTTGTCCGGTATTTAAGTTGTGGTGCTATTCTTCTAGTGGTGTCATGTGAACGTCGACTACATGATACTTCACCTTTATGGGCCTAGGAGGATGCATTGTGTATTTGGCTACTAATTATGGGATTGCCGGAGTGACAGAAACCTAAACCCCCGTTAGGAAACCAATGCACGAGGGAGCGTAGAATCCCGGAGTTTTAAGGCTATGGTTAGATTTATCTTAATTCGTTTCTTGTATTTGCGGATGCTTGCGAGGGGTATAATCACAAGTATGTATTAGTCCTAGTTGGGAGGTGCATTATCATAGGTTCACCCACACAATACTTCACGAACCAATGGATATTAATCAACCGTAATGAAGCGAAAGCACTTGACGAAATTCCCATGTGTCCTCGAGAACGTTTGGTAGTCATAAGTAACTCAACCTACTTGTCCTTTGATCTAAAAAGGATTGGGCCACTCGCTGCAATACTAATTCCTGCTCTTTATTACTCGCACTTTATTCATCTGCTATATCCAAAACAACAGAAAATCTGTTTACTAGTGTTTACAGTGAATCCTCTATCCAACCTGCTTGTCAACACCTTCTGCTCCTCGTTGGGTTCGACACTCTTATTTATCGAAAGTACTACGATACACCCCCTATACTTGTGGGTCATCAAGGTCCACAGTTCACTAGTGGTGTCTCTCCGTGGAAGATAAATGACATGTGTGGTTAACAAATTAAAGTTGGGCAATTGACATAAATGAAGCCTACACCGTAGTGCATATGCTAGACATAAAGATTACTATGTGATTCATGCTGGCATTACAACAAAATACATAGACCATCATCCAAATGCATCTATGACTAATAATGCACCCTCCGAATATCATCCGAACAAACGTTGGGTATTAAGTTGGAAAAACAGATAATCGCAGTAAGCAAAGTGTGTAATGTAAACAATAACATCATCCTTAGACAAAGCATTGTTGTTTTCTCCCTAATGGCACAACACATCCTCCATCCGTCACGTTTCTGTCACTCTAGCACAGATGCAAAGGAGGCATGAACCCACTATCGAGCAAAAATACTCCTTTTTGGAGTTACCAGCATCTACTTGGCCAGAGCATCTACTAATAAGAGAGAGCATGCAAGATCATAAATAACACATCCATGAAGATAATATGATAGATTGATAATCAAAAGACATAGAATACCTCATTCATCGGATCCCAGCAAACACAACATGTAGTATTACATAAAGATGATCTCGATCATGTGAGGCAGCTCACGAGATCTAAACATGAGGCATAAAGTGGAGGAGACAACCATCTAGCTACTGATATGGACCCGTAGTCAAGGTATGAACTACTCACACATCACTTCGAAGGAGGGCATGATGGTGTAGACCCCTACGGTGATGAATTCTCCTCCCAGCAGGGTGACGGTGAGAGCTCCAGAACCCTCCGGATCTCGGGATGACGATGACGGCGGCCTCGGGTGTTTCTCGGGATGAAGTGGTATATATTTAGGTTTTACGTCTCGGGGGGAATAAATAGGCGAAAGGGCAAAGGCGGTGGAGGCCTGGGGGCCTACACCACCCCATGGCGCGGCCAGGTGGCATGCCTCCCTATGGTGTGGGCCCCCCTTCGGGTCTCTTTGGGACTCCGTGGAACTTTCGGGAATTCTAAGACTTTTGGGCTTCGAATTTTCCAATTCCGAGAATATTTCCAGAACAAATTTCTGAAACTAAAAACAGCAGAAAACATGGAACTAGCTCAGTGGCATCTTGTCAATAGGTTAGTCCGGAAAATCGGTAAAATGACATAAAGTGTATAGCAAACATGTGGGAAACAACATGAAAACAAAATGGAACATCAGAAAATAAGGATACGTTTATGATGTATCAACCGCATGGGTTCACTAGGATCAGGCCATCCTATCAGCGATCCAATCGTCGCTGATTCTAGGTGTGGCCGGGTTGGTGCTCTTCGCCAAGAGCGTCATAGATGCATGGACTACGATTCAAGGTAACTTCGCATCCCAATCCGCTGCTCGTGATCATCAGATTCTGATGTGAAGAAGAAGGACGTCTGAGGATGCCTTCTTGCACAAAGTGAAGAAACTCACCGACACACTGACATCGATCGGACAACCCCTCGGTGATGCCGATTTTGCCTCGTACCTCCTCCATGGTCTAGACACTGAGTACGAATCCCTCGTCGAGGTCGTCGGTGCACGTGACACCCAGATGCTGATCCGCGACCTCTACGCACGACTCCTCACCACCGAGCATCGCGTGGAGTCTTGCCGATCTGTGGACGTCTACACCATGCACTCGGCCAGCTATGGCACATGTGGGGGTGGTTGGTCACAACAGCAGCAGACCTGTCACCCCAACCCATCTGGTGGATCTCGTGGTTCATCCGGCGGCCGTTCCAAGCAGCATCCGCCGCACTCTGGGGGCGGCAATAACTCCAACAACTACCGCCCCCGTCCTTTGCCTCCACTGGTCGCAACAACAACAAAACAGTGTGCCAGCTCTGCGGCGTCGTCAGCCACATTTCCGCACGCTACTACAAGCAGTTCGACCGCAACTTCCTTGTCATCGGCAATGACGGCAAGAACACAGAGCGCCAGGTGGCCATGGCCACACAGGGCAACACACCGTCCTATCAAGTTGACCCGGCGTGGTACATGTACACGGGTACCAATGATCACCTGACCGGCGAGATGGAGCTTCTTCAACACAATGAACCTTACCACGGCAACGACAAAGTCCATACAGCAAATGGGTCAGGTATGCGCATTATTAATATTGGTCAATCTGACATTCCTACACATACCTCTAGTTTCCTTTGTCTCAAGGCTGTCCTTCACGTTCCAGAAGGTAATCATGTTTTTGTTGAGTTTCACCCCGATGATCTTTTTGTGAAGGATCTCACCACAAGGGCGGTCATACTTATAGGTCGATGCCATGGTGGTTTATACTCTATTGATGCTCCGGTCATTCGTCAAGTTTTCGCTGGTGTCTGTGTGTCTCCTGCTCAATGGCATTGTCGTCTTGGCCATCCGGCCTCCCCGGTGGTTCAACGTGTCCTTAGTCGTCATGAGCTTCCAGTTATTTCTGGTCAATCCAATAATGCAGTGTGTGATGCTTATTGTCAAGGCAAAACTCACCATCTTTCATTTTCTAGGTCTACTCGTGTAATAAAAACTCCACTAGAGTTCATTCATTCAGATGTATGGGGCCTTGCCCAAACCTCCATGAGTGGCCACAATTACTATATCAGTTTTGTTAATCAATTCAGTCGTTTTACTTGGCTTTACTTGATTAAGCGAAAATCTGATGTTTAAATGTATTTTTACTCTTTCAAGCACATGTTGAACGCCTTCTGAATTGCAAAATTATTCATGTTCAGTCAGATTGGGGAGGTGAATATCGTAATTGGTATTACTCATCGTGTTGCTTGCCCACATACACATCAACAAAATGGCACAGCAGAACACAAACATCGTCATATTGTCGAGACCGTACTGGCTCTTCTTGCTCATGCCTCGTTGTCGTCTTGCTTTTAGAATGATGCCTTTTCTACAACATGTTTCCGCATTAATAGGCTTCCTACGCGAGTTCTTGATATGAAATCACCAATCGAGTGTCTCCTTCATGACTACACATTCCTTAAGGTTTTTGGCAGCACATGTTGGCCACACCTTCGTCCGTATAACTCCCGCAAGCTCGCGTTTAGATCCAAAAAAATGTGTGTTCTTGGGCTATAGTTCACTCCACAAAGGTTATAAGTGTCTCCATGTTCCTTCTAATCAATTTTATATCTCGCGTGATGTTCTTTTCGATGAGCACTTGTTTCATTTCTCGAAATTGCCACACTCGGTTTCTTCACCGGAAAAGACACTTGAATCTGCGTCTATTAACCAATTTAATGATGCTGCATATTCTCCTCTATTATCGCCTAACCATGGTGCAGGTAACGTTCGTGGTGCGCGGTTGGAGCTTCTGCATGATCCGCCTGAACCCAGGGTGCCCGACGTTGATCACGTCTGTAACATCCCAAGTAAGAAAACTCCCCTTAGAATGTTTGTTTCATGTTTATTAAAGTATTGCATCATGTCATCATATTGTTTCCATTTGTTTTCATTTTGTTTGCATTTGTTTCTTATTTGTTGCATCTGTTTTTCCCTGTTTTCACAATTCAAAGTTAAACTTTATTCAAACGATTATTTCATACTTGCTCTGTTACAACATTTTAAATAAAAACAACCAATTTGTTTTCATTTTATTCCATAATGCTCACTTATTAAAAGGAGGGTTCTAATCAATCATTTAAATTTCAAATCACATTAAAATTCAAACCAAAACATTCAAACAGCACAACAATTTGAAATTATAAAAATAATCAAAACATTTTATACTCTTTGTTTCCAATTAAAGTTATTAGGGTCACCCTATTTAAAATTTTGGTTTCATAATCATTTTAAATACTCAAAATCATCTAAATTTGATTTAATTCCAAACAGCACCAAAATTCAAATGTTTTTGAATTCCAAATTTGGTTTATGGTTGTAGTTGACCTAAACAGCACACCCAATTTTTTTCAAATTTTTTGCAAACTCTAAACCTATCTATTTCTTCCATTTCTAATTGCTACAAAAAAAACAGAAAAGCTGAAAAAAGAAACAGGAAAAAAACGCGCGCGCAACAGCTAGCCTACCCAGCCCAGCCCACACTTACCTTTTCCCTCGCGCGCAGCCAGCCCACGGCCCGATACCGGTTCGACGATCTGTTCCGCGTCGGCCTCCTGTACGGCAACAATCTGGCCGGTGCCACGTCGCCGCCGCGGCCGAGCAGACGGCCACCAGAGCCCCCTGGACTCTATAAAGACCCCCCTGGGGCACAGCGCGCCGCCTAACCCTAGCCTCCCTCGTTCCCCGAGCTCGCGCCGCTGATTCTTCCTCTCTCGCGGCCGATCCCCACCTCTCTGAAGCTCGCCGGAGCCACTCCCTCTGAATCCATGAAGCTCGCCGTCGCCACCGTCCCCCTCCACCCTACCTAACTACGGGAACGAACCCGCCTTCACCTCCTCGCGCTGTTGGACACCGCAGCGAGCCCCTGGACGTCGTGGATCCCCGCCGCCGTCCGTAGCTGTCGCCGTCGAGCCGTCCCCGAGCCTCTGTCACGTTGACAGACGCCGGTGAGCAGCCTTGGTCCTCCTCCTCCTTCCTCTCTGTGCGCACGCGTCCGTGCACGCAACACCACCACCCCAACACAGCACATCGAGCACATCAACGCGACGGTGATCGCCGCAGTTGAGCCGCCGGGCAGCTGTCAGGTTCAGTCATGTTTTCGTCAGTTAACGATTCAGTTAGCGTGCAACACCTTACCTTGGCTGAGCACGGGTTACTGACAAGCGAACGTGAAACACCGCACTGGTTCAGAGACTAGCGCAAGCGAGGCAGGGCGCAGGTTCGATCCCTGGCTCTCGCGGGAAAAAAACCCCCCACCTTTTTTCTACCAAGTGCTGACAGGGAGGGCCCCCTGTCAGCCACACAGTGGCCACGCGAGCGCACAGGTGCCCTAGGCCCACTGGCAGTGGCTGGGGTAGCCCTGTGTGCGGTAACAAACGTTTTAAACTTTTCTGTTTTCAAATCCAAGTCCTTTTATTTAACAGATTGGTCCCTAGTTTTAAAAACATTATAACTTTTATTTTATAATTCCAAATAACAAAAATAAAATATGTGTGTTGATCCAAATTTAATTCTCTATCTAATGGTAGCATTTGTTTCCTATTTTGAATTTTCAAAATGCAATTCAAATTTGAATTCAAATAATTCAATTGTAATTTGCTAAATTGCATAACTAAATCATAATAAATCCAAATCATGCAAATAAAATATGTTTTCAATGATATTTCAAATAACCTATTCAAATATAAATTTTGTTTCATGGTTTGAATAATTTAAATTGCCTAAATAATTTAAACCTTAATTAAACCATTTAAAATTGCTAAAATCATAACTTACTCAATTTAAATTATTTTTGAACATGCAAAATATGTTTTCAAACCACCAAAGTATAAAGTTTTCAAATGTGAAATTGAATTTATGTTTTGAACAAATAAAATTCAAATAATATTCAAACTTGTTTTAAATTCATTTAAAACTTGTTTAATTTTGTTTAAGTCATAATAAATTCATCCTAATGCTTTTTTCAATATTTGAAACATGTAATCCACCCAAAATTTCATGATCTTTTCAAATATGAATTTTGTTATTTGTTTTGAACAATTTAAATGGTTGAAAACAACAAATACTTGTGTGTCACCTTTAAGGCACCCAAAATTCCCTAAATTAATAAATAAATTTCTAAATTGGTAAACCCTATTTCAAATTGGTTCTATTGTTGTTATTTTGTTGTTTTCCTCATGAATGCATCATACTAAACCACTGGCACCTGTTGATTAGTTGGAAAACAAATAATCTAACCAAAATCCATGGGCTTTTCATATGCAACTCAAAATTGCATATGTGTCCATTTAAATTGTGTTACCATGTCAACTAGTTTATTTTGATGCATCTATTAACTTGACATGCATCATCCCATGATTGTGCACTATGCCATGATATTGATTGTTTATTTTCCTGTATTGTTTGTTTGCTTCTTCTCGGATAGACGACGACGTTGAGACCGACGATCTTTACGACACCCCTTCTGAGGATCTAGCTCAGTACCCGGCTACTGAGTTTGCAGGCAAGTTATCACTCACATGAACCATTGTGTTCCTTTCAACATTGGTTACCGATACTTTCCGTTGTCTATTTATTCTAGCCATATGTATCGTTGCTTCTGTTACGAACCTATCACATGATACCCTGAACCCTGATATTGCCTCACATCCAGTCCTATAACCCCGTTGCTTGGGCTCGTGTCTTACTAGCATGCTTAGGGTTGTGTTTGCTCGAGTCTGTCATCAGCTACTTTCTGTTATCATATATGTTTATATTCTGGGGCTCGATGTAAACAACAACCTGTTAATTTGAGGTAATAATAATTTGCTGATAAGGCACCGGCAGGAGGCCCGGCGTGGTTTTGAGGCCTGCTAGTGTCGACCCTAATAGGAAAAGGGTCTTGTCTACTGATCCATGATGAGCGCACTATCCGCATGTGGGAAGCGTGTATGGGCGCCCCCCTCAATTTGATTCGATTCGCATCTCGTCCAAATCACCACACTTAGTTCGGGCTTTCCATTTGATGCACGCATATGCAGGTACGAACCCGAGGCCAGGGTGGAACTTTTGTAGTCGGCATTTAGGGCGGTGTGGTCTTCCAGTGCTATGAGGGTCCCCTTTTCTTCGTGGGGCTCGATTAGCCACGCACGCACAGCACGTGGTGCTTTGGGCTTGATGCGAAGAAGAGTTGAGCTGTGTTGAGTGCCCCGCTTGGTGGGAAAGGCCTTCCCATCTGGCGGGTTATTCTTACGTGTACGGCCAAATTGGTGCACCCCTGCAGGGATAAATCTTCTCGAGAAGCCGTGTTTTCCGCGGTTATGGTTGACTTGGTGAAAGTACTGGCTAACAAGTACTCAGAACAACTTACACCTAACTAATGATAACTTGACTAGTAATAGGCTTATTGACACAACAATTGGATCCATCATTAATCCAACTGTGTGAGTTATCCTCGGATTGCTTCTTTGGATAAGGGGCGAGATCCAGGATGGGTTTGTTTGGTGGTTAGCTATAGTTGGTTACGATACGCTATCTTCTCCCCTTTTCTGATAGCCGGAAGTTGTAGCATGTTCTGTAGTTGGTTAGTGCAGCCAGTTGCCGCATCTTTTATACCCTTTCTTCCGTTGATCCCAAGGCATCTGTGCTTGGTGTTGACGGGCTACACTTTGGTGAAATGTGAGTCTTGCTTGCCAGTACGTTTATGTACTGACCCCTTTGGGGCTGTGGTTTCCGCAGACTACGCTTACGAGGATCCCCGTGACGGCTACTACGTGGAGTTTGACGAGGCTGCTGACGAGTAGGTAGCAGACCCGGGCAGGATCCGAGACATCGTGGATGGGCTCCGTTTTCTTTTCATTCCCGGCTTCTTAAGCCTATTTGGATTTGTCTGTACTGAGACCCCTTTGAATGCTTCCGCTGAGTTGTAATGATGTTATGTTGGGACATGTGTCCTCTGGATGATTGTATTTGCTATTCTCTGCCCTAGTGAGGGTCAGATGCAACTTATTTTCAATCTTTTGTGTCCTAGAGATTTGTTGTGTTATCATCTTGTTCAAAGCCGTTGACGTACCATGTGTGTATGGTATGAAGTACGTCAATGGTAGTGTCCTGATTTCTACGGGATAGTTTACATCGACGGTGAATAGTAAAGATTGGTTGTCACACATAAGTGTTGGCCTACTCGTAAGAGATGCGGGTGCCGGTAAGCCACGTAATCCAATCAAAATTACTGTTCAGTTTGTACGGTGAGTATCCTCTAGAAGTCCGGGTGCGACAAATGGTATCAGAGCCTGTCTGCCTGTAGGATCCCTTTTACTGGTCGCAGTTGAGTCTAGAAACTATTTTTGTAGCTATATAGGAAAAATGAAACGTGAGAGTAGGAATTCTGCCATTTTTCTTCTTTCCCCACCCACCCATCCTTTTCTGGAAAGGAAGTGCAACGTTGTTTTCTGTTCTCACCTAAACTTTCAAGTTAGGATTTCACGTATCCTGGTTTCTCAAGGATAGTTATATCTACTAGACCATAGGAATGGAGGTGGTTGTGACATGATTTATCATGTTGCCTACTCATGATTGAGAACGGAGGCGTGTAAGCCCCGGAAGCAAATCCTCTATCCCTTAAGCAGTAGATATTGATCCTTTAGAAGCCCGGATGGGTTTTCCGTAGTACCTGAGGAGTTTTGGTCTCGTGTTTCCCGTTGTTGCTTCGATATCCTGTTCTTCTCAACATCCTTTTCGTCCGTTGAAACCTTGTTGTTGCTCTCCACTTCAGTTCTCTACCGGCGTCTAATCAAAACTTCCCCGATCATCTGCAGATGGATCTCAGGTTCTTCCCGCAGGTGGTTCAGATGACTCGTTGCGAGAGCACCGCCGGTTATCCGGAGATGCTGAGAGACATGGTCACTTATCTGGGGTTCCGTTGGGCACCAGAGTACCAGGTCTACGAGCAGCAGCGAGAGTTTGACCAGACCTACTACTAGGCTATCGTCTACATTCTGTCAGATGATGGCATGAGCGTCATCCACCGCTACGAGGCAGTAGGTTCCACAGTGGATATGGCCGTACAGCAGGCAGCTTACGTGAGTCCCACTGTCCTTCGTGCTGACTACTGGGGATTTGACGATTCTATCTATCGCCACATCCCCCGTGGTTACATCACTTCGGAGGGAGCTCACTTCACTCTCTACGACAACCTGGATGTCTACGAGCATGATAACACCAGGCTGCACACCACCGCTCAGTTTGTGAGGCACAGTGACGCAGTTGCCACCACACTTTCTCAGGAGTTGGCTTCAGTCAGAGAGCAGCTCTACCTCGCTTTGACTCGTCTGGCGACGTACACCACAGACTTTGTTGGAGATGAGCGCTTTGCACATTTCGATCAGCCAGTTGGTCGTCGTCTACCAGATGCTGGAGGTTACGAGCCGATCAGAGGTCCACTCCTCAACCTCGGTGTCGAACCCGAACTTCTAGGGGATACTCACAGTCCGTCAAACCGTAGATAAATGGCTTACGGGGCATACCGGCACCCGCATCTCAATATGAGCAGGCCAACACGTAAACGTGTGACAACCATTATCTTACTATTCATCGTCTGCGCAAACCATCCCGTAGAAATCCAGATACTTCCGTTGACGTACTTCAAAACATACACACATGGTACGTCAACGGCATTGGAACAAGTGATATCACAACAGATCTCTACGACACAAAAGATCGAAATAAGTTGCAAATGGCTCTCATTAGAGCAGAGATAGCAAATACAACCATTCAGAGGGCACATGCCCCAACAATACATCATTACATCACAGCGGAAGCATTCAACATGTCTGAGTACAGACAAGAACCAAATAGGCCTAAGAGGCCGGAAACAAAAAGACGGAGCCCATCCACGAAGTCTCGGATCCTGCCCGGGTCCGCTATCTACTCGTCAGCAGCCTCGTCATACTCCACGTAGTAGCCACCATGTAGACCCTCGGAGACGTCGGTCTGCGGAAACCACAGCCCCAAAGGGGTCAGTACATAAACGTACTGGCAAGCAAGACTCACAATTCACCAAAGTGTAACCCGTCAACACCAAGCACAGATGCTTTGGGTTCAACGGAAGGAAGGGGATATAAAAGAGGCTGCAACTGGCTGCTCTAACCAACTACAGAACATACTACAACTTCCGGCTATCAGAAAGGAGATAAGATCGTGTATCGTAACCAACTGAAAGATAACTTCAAGCAAACCCATCCTGGATCTCGCCCCTTATCCAAAGAAGCAATCCGAGGATAACTCACACAGTTGAGTTATTGATGGTTCAGATTATTGTGTCAATAAGCCTATTACTAGTCAAGTTGTTAATCAGTGGGTGAAAGGTTGTTAATCATTAGGTTTAAGTTGTCCTGAGTACTTGTTAGCCAGTACTTTCACCAAGTAATCCATAACCACGGAAAACACGGCTTCTCGAGAAGATTATCCCTGCAGGGTTGCACCAATTTGGCCGTACACGCATGAATAACCCGCCAGATGGAAAGGCCCTTCCACCAAGCGGGGCACTCAACACAACTCAACTCTTCTTCGCATCAAGCCCAAAGAACCTTGGGCGCACGGCTAATCAAGCCCCGAAGAAAAGGGACCCTCATAGCACTCTAAGACCGTGTCCCCCTATATGCCGACTACGAAAGTTCCACCCGGGTACCAAGGGCTCGCAAGATCATGCATGCATCAAATGGAAAACCCGAACTAAATGAGGCGATTTGGACGAGATGCGAATCGAGTCAAATTGAGGGGGGCGCCCATACTCGCTTCCCACATGCGGTTAGTGCGCTCATCATGGATCAGTAGACAAGACCCTTTTCCTATTAGGGTCGACACTAGCAGGCCTCAAAACCACAAGGGCTTCCTGCCGGTGCCTTATCATCAAATTATTATTTAACAATAACATTAGCATGATTGATTGATTAAACATCGAGCCCCCAGAACATAATGAAGTAGTAACTGAAAGTAACGGGTAACAGACTCGAGCAAAACAACCTAAGCATGCTAGTAAGACACTGGCTCAATCAATGGGGTTGTAGGAGGGGTGATGAGGCAGTATCAGGGTTAAAGGATTCATGTGATAGGTTCGTAACAGAAATTACTACCACTAAGGCTAGCAGAAATAGACAACGGAAAGTATCGGTAACCAGGGTTGAAAGAAACACAATGGTTCATGTGAGTGATAACTTGCCTGCAAACCCAGTAGCCTGGTACTAAGCTAACTCCTTAGAAGGGGGTGTCGTAAGTATCGTCGGTCTCAACGTCGTCGTTTATCCGAGAAGAAGCAAACAGACAATGCAGAAAAGGTAGACAATCAATAACATGGCATAGTGCACAATCAGGGGATGATGCATGACCATTTAATTGATGCATAGAAATAAACTAGTTGACAAGATAGAAACAGGATTAAATGGACCCACATGCAATTGGATTGCATATGAAAAGACCATGAATTATGGTTGAATTAATTGTTCTACAACTAAGCATCAGGTGTAAGTGGGTTAGCATGATGCATGGATGAGGAAAACAGCAAAATAACAACAATAGAACAATTTGAATAAGGTTTAACAAGTTTGAAAATTCATTTATCAAGTTTTGGGAATTTTGGTTCCTTAAGGGTGTTACACAAGCATTTGTTGTTTTCACAACTTTTAGTTGTTCAAAATAGATAACAAAATTCATATTTGGAAAGAACACACAATTTTAGGTGGATTACATGTTTCACTTGTTGAAAAAGGATTTCAAATAAATTATTTATGAATTAAACAAGTTTAAGCAAGAATTAAATGAATTTAATTCAAACATGAACTTATTTGAATTTTTATTTGTTCAAAACATTAAACCAAATTCATATTCCAAAAGTTTATGCTTTTAGGGTTTGAAAACATATTTTATATGTCCCAAAGAATTTGATTTGATCAAGTTATAAATTTAGCAATACTAAATGATTTAAACAAGGTTTAAATCATTTAACCAATTTTTAATTATTCAAAACATGAAACAAATTTTATATTTGAAAAGGTGGTTTAATTTTGCATGGCAAACATATTTTATTGGTGGAAATTGGATTTAAAATGAGCAAGTTATTATTTTGGCAATTTTAAATGCATTAATTAAGAAACAGTTGTTTTCAGCAATTTAAATTATTCAAAACAGAAAACAAAATTTATATTTGGAAAGTACATGAAATTGTAGTTGGATTACATGTTTCAAGTTTTGAAATAGGAGTTAGGATGAATTTATTATGACTTAAACAATATTTAAACAAGTTTTAAGTGAACTTTAAACAAGTTTGAATTTAATTGAATTTTATTTATTCAAAACATGATTTCAAACTCACATTTGAAAAGTTCACACTTTGATGGTTTGAAAACATATTTTGCATGTTCAAAAATATTTTATTTTGAGCAAGTTATGATTTTTATCAAATTTAAATGAATTAAACAAGTATTAAATTATTTAGGCAATTTAAATTAGTCAAACAATGAAACAAATTTTATATTTGAACAGGATATTCAAAATGGTATGAAAAACATATTTTATTTGCCTTATTTGGACTTAGTATGAATTATTTATGAATTATTGCAAATTACATTTGAATTATTCAAATTTGAATTTTAAATGCATTTTGAGATTTCAAAACAGGACACAAAAGTTACCAAAAGGTAGACAATTGAATTTAGACTAACACACATATTTTATTTTCAGTTTTTAGAGTTATAAAATAAAAGTTATAACAGATGCAAAACAAAAGAAACAAATGCAACAATATGATGACATGATGCAATACCTTAATAACAAGAAATCAAACATTTTAAATGGTAGGTTTTCATACTTGGGCTGTTACACTCGGAGCTGGTTACACTGGGATTCCACGCTTTGGAGCACAGGGAGCTGACACTATGTACTTCACCACACCTAGGGTCGCTCTCAGACCACGTCAGATCTATGTGGATCGTCGTTCTACCTACTTTCGTGGGCCTCCTCCTCACCGTATCTCTCGTCGTACTACTCACCGCCGTCCTGCGTGATGAGCATGGGAGTACCGATGTATCCGTTCTTAGCTATGTTTAGTTATCCTTTGGCTTTCGAACCATGTAATGGTGTGTTGGATATTCTGATGTATTTGAACATCTGATGATGTACCTGTTGGTTATCTATTCATGCGTCGGAATAATCTCTCTTTCGGTTTCCAAGTCTATTTGTTTCTGTTGTTGTGCTAAAATGCATGTCTATTCAGGATGCCGCCAACAAGGAGCAACCCGCCTGAGCCACCTCCGATCACGGAGCTGTTGACTCAGATGACTCAGGTCGTGACGCAGATGGCCCAGATCCAGGCTAACCAGCACAACAACCAGAATGCTCCACGAGTCAGCATCAAGGAGTTTCTGAGTCTGGGGCCGAGAGCTTTCGTGGCAACACGGGAGCCTCTGGATGCTGATGACTGGATCAGGGAGATGGCCAGGGCTCTGGACATTGCTCACGTTGCTGAGGAAGCCAAAGTCAAGTATGCCACCTACCTACTGAAGGGTCAGGCAGCTACCTGGTGGGAGAACTACCAGACCATGAGAGCTGGATACCCAATCACCTGGGGCTGTTTCAAGGATGCCTTCCTGAAGCACCACATCCCAGATGGTCTCATGGAAAGGATGCGTGAAGAGTTCTGCTCTCTTAAGCAGGGCAAGCTGGACGTCATTGGCTACCAGAATGAGTTCAATCGCCTCGCTCGTTATGCTGGTGATGAGGTGTCCACTGAGGCCAAGAAGATGGCAAGGTTCCGCCGAGGTTTTAACCCGGAACTCAAGTATGCCCTCACCAACATCAAGTGCAAAGACTTCGAGGAGCTCGTGAACACCGCGCTCAATGAAGAAAATGGGCGCAAGGCGTTCGAAGAGTCCCGCAAGCACTCACGTGAGGGTGGTTCCTCGTCCAACATGACCACCCCTCCGCAGAAGCGCCGCATCTGGGTGCCAAATGGTGCTGTCACTCGGGCTCCATATGCCCAAGCTTCTCCAGGCTTCGCTTCCCGCCCACCCAACCCAGCTCAGATGCAGGCTCAGAGGTTCTCAATGGGGCAGCCAAGGCCAGATGCACCTCGTGTCGTCACTTGCTACAAATGCAAGCAGACAGGGCACTATGCTGATAAGTGCACTCAGAGGCAGCTACCTCCACCACCACCTCGCCCCAACACCAACCAGGCAATGGTGCGTGCTCCTCCGGCTAAAGCCTTCAACTCCAACAACAGGCCTGTCGGGAGGACCGCGAGGGTGAATCATATCAAGGCCGACAAAGCTGAGGAAGCGGCTGACGTCGTTCTCGGTACATTCCCCGTAAACTCTAACCCAGCTAAAGTGTTGTTTGATACCGGAGCATCGCATTCTTTCGTGTCAAAGATCTTTGCGACATCAGTTAAACTACCCTTTGTTGGTTTGGGTTCCCCGCTAGTAGTAAACTCCCCTGGAGCAACTATGCAAACTTCCAAGATCAGTCATGAGAATCAGATTCTAATTGGAGGTCATATATTCCTTGCTTCCCTCATTCTGCTTGGCAATTCTGACATTGATGTCATTCTTGGCATGGATTGGTTGAAGGCCAATAAAGCTACGATTGATTTTGCTCAGAAGTCGATAACTCTGTTCCACCCTTCTGGCGAGATAGTCTATTCTCCAAATGAATCAAGTTCTGTTCAGCTGTACACCCTCGATGCTAAACCTCTACCTCTACTTGAAAATGTTCCGGTGGTTTGTGAATTCCCTGACGTCTTTCCAGAAGAGTTGCCAGGGATGCCTCCGGACAGAGCAGTTGAGTTCGTGATCGAGCTTGAACCAGGTACTGCTCCAATCTCTAAGCATCCATACAAGATAGCTCCTCCTGAACTGAAATTGTTGAAGGAGAAAATCGATATGTACATGGAGAAAGGTTACATTCAACCTAGTTCTTCCGCTTGGGGTTGCCCAACTCTGTTCGTTGCCAAGAAGGATCAAACAAAGAGACTCATGGTTGACTATCGTCCTCTCAACGAGAAAACCATCAAGAACAAGTATCCAATTCCTCGTATCGATGATCTTTTTGATCAACTTGCGGGAGCCTCAATATTCTCAAAGTTGGACTTGAGGATGGGTTACCATCAAATAAAGATCAGAAAGGAAGATATTCCAAAAACAGCTTTCACCACTCGGTACGGTCTATATGAATACACCTTCATGTCCTTTGGTCTCACCAATGCACCGGCGACATTCTCAAGACTCATGAATTCTGTCTTCCATGAATACCTCGACAAGTTCGTTGTGGTATATCTCGATGATATTCTGGTCTACTCAAAATCTGAGGAAGAGCATGGAGAACATCTTCGTCTCACTCTCATGAAACTTCGCGAGCATCGTCTATATGCCAAGTTCTCCAAGTGTGATTTCTGGATTCCATAAGTTGCTTACCTTGGTCATGTCATCTCTGCCAAGGGCATAGCCATTGATCCAAAAAAAGGTTAAAGCAATTGTTGATTGGAAACCTCCTAAGACGGTGAAACAAGTTAGAAGCTTTCTTGGCTTGGCTAGCTATTGCCGTCGTTTCGTCCAAAACTTTTCAAAGATTGCCAAACCTCTCACTGATCTCACAAAGAAGGACAAGAAGTTCGTTTGGACTCCACAGTGTGATGAGAGTTTCAATCTCTTGAAGACTAAACTCACTTCTACACCAGTTCTAGTTGGCCCAGATACTACCAAACCTTTCCAGATATTCTGCGATGCATCTCTCCAAGGTCTAGGTGCAGTTCTTATGCAAGAACGTCAAGTTGTGGCTTATGCTTCACGTCAGTTGAATGCACATGAGCAAAACTATCCCACACATGACCTAGAACTTGCAGCAGTTGTGTTTGCCCTCAAGAAATGGAGGCAATACTTGTTGGGTAACCGCACTGAAATCTTTTCCGATCATAAGAGTCTGAAATACATCTTCACTCAACCAGATCTAAACCTCAGGAAAAGGAGATGGATTGAAAAGATTAAAGACTTTGATCTCACCATTTCTTACACTCCAGGCAAGGCTAATGTTATGGCCGATGCTCTCAGTCGCAAGTCATATTGCAATAATCTCATGATCATGGAAAGCCAACCTCCACTTCATGAAGAATTCCAGAAGCTGAACCTTGGTCTTGTTCCTCAAGGCTACCTTGCTAGCTTGACAGCCAGTCCAACTCTCGAGGACAATATTCATTCTGAACAACTTCGTGACGCTGAAATCAAGAAGATGGTAGAACACATCAAAGAAGGCAAGGAGAAATTCAAGTCCTTCTCAATTGATGACAAAGGAACTGTGTTCTTCGAAGGACGCATTGCAGTTCCTCAAGTTCAAAATCTCAAAGATGTTATTCTCAAGGAGGCTCATGAAACTCCTCTTTCCATTCACCCTGGAAGTACAAAGATGTACCAGGATCTCAAGACTCTGTATTGGTGGCCTGGCATGAAACGTGAAATTGCTCAATACGTTTCTGAATGCGACGTTTGTCAACGTGTTAAGGCAGTCCATCAGAAAACAGCCGGTCTACTCCAACCTCTGAAAATTCCTGAGTGGAAGTGGGACATGATTGAAATGGACTTCGTCACTGGTTTTCCAAAGTCCAAAAAGGGCAACGATGCAATCTTCGTTGTTATTGATCGTCTCACTAAAGTAGCTCACTTCTTTGCTGTCAAGGAAACTATCTCAGCTAGCCAGTTAGCAGAGCTCTACACAGCAAGGATCGTTCCTCTTCATGGTGTTCCATTGGAAATAAGATCAGACCGTGGAAGCATATTCACTTCTCATTTCTGGAAAAGCTTTCAAGAAGCATTGGGCACCAAACTTCTGTTCAGCACAGCTTATCACCCTCAGTCTCAGGGGCAAGTCGAAAGAGTCAATCAGATTCTCGAGGATATGCTCAGAGCATGTGGTCTCTCCTTTGGCATGAAATGGGAGGATTGCCTTCCATATGCTGAATTCTCCTACAACAACAGCTACCAGGCAAGCCTAGGCATGGCACCATTTGAGGCACTGTATGGCCGCAGATGCAGGAGCCCAATCAATTGGTCTGGAGCTGGTGAACGTTCACTCTTAGGCCCTGACATTGTTAAGGAAGCCGAGGAGAAAGTTCGTATCATTCGTGACAATCTCAAGATTGCTCAGTCTCGTCAGAAAAGCTACTATGACAGCAAGCACAGGGATATGATCTATGCACCTGGTGACAAGGCATATCTCCGTGTAACTCCCCTCAGAGGCACTCATCGTTTCGGTGTGAAAGGAAAGCTTGCACCAAGATACATTGGTCCTTTCAACATTCTCTCAAGGCGTGCGGAAAATGCCTATCGTCTTGAACTTCCAGAAAAACTATCCAAGGTGCACGATGTGTTCCACGTGTCACAGCTCAAGAGGTGTTTCAAAGATCCAGATCGTGCAGTTGATCATGATTCCATTGAACTGCAAGATGATCTATCTTATGAGGAGCACCCTGTCCGTATTCTCGATGAGACCGAGCGTAAGACTCGCAACAAGAGCACCAAGTTCTTAAAAGTGCAGTGGTCTCATCATTCCGATAAAGAGGCAACGTGGGAGACCGAAGAGGATCTTCGCAAGAAGTATCCGGACCTTTTCCTTTCTCAGTAGGAATCTCGGGGCGCGATTCCTTCAAGGGGGGGCGTTTTGTAACATCCCAAGTATGAAAACTCCCCTTAGAATGTTTGTTTCATGTTTATTAAAGTATTGCATCATGTCATCATATTGTTTTCATTTTGTTTGCATTTGTTTCTTATTTGTTGCATCTGTTTTTCCCTGTTTTCACAATTCAAAGTTAAACTTTATTCAAACAATTATTTCATACTTGCTCTGTTACAACATTTTAAATAAAAATCACAAATAAAAACAACCAATTTGTTTTCATTTTATTCCATAATGCTCACTTATTAAAAGGAGGGTTCTAATCAATCATTTAAATTTCAAATCACATTAAAATTCAAACCAAAACATTCAAACAGCACAACAATTTGAAATTATAAAAATAATCAAAACATTTTATACTCTTTGTTTCCAATTAAAGTTATTAGGGTCACCCTATTTAAAATTTTGGTTTCATAATCATTTTAAATACTCAAAATCATCTAAATTTGATTTAATTCCAAACAGCACCAAAATTCAAATGTTTTTGAATTCCAAATTTGGTTTATGGTTGTAGTTGACCTAAACAGCACACCCAATTTTTTCAAATTTTTTGCAAACTCTAAACCTATCTATTTATTCCATTTCTAATTGCTACAAAAAAACAGAAAAGCAGAAAAAAGAAACAGGAAAAAAACGCGCGCGCAGCAGCTAGCCTACCCAGCCCAGCCCACACTTACCTTTTCCCTCGCGCGCAGCCAGCCCACGGCCCGATACCGGTTCGACGATCTGTTCCGGGTCGTCCTCCTGTACGGCAACAATCTGGCCGGTACCACGTCGCCGCCGCGGCCGAGCAGACGGCCACCAGAGCCCCCTGGACCCTATAAAGACCCCCCTGGGGCACAGCGCGCCGCCTAACCCTAGCCTCCCTCGTTCCCCGAGCTCGCGCCGCCGATTCTTCCTCTCTCGCGGCCGATCCCCACCTCTCTGAAGCTCGCTGGAGCCACTCCCTCTGAATCCATGAAGCTCGCCGTCGCCATCGTCCCCCTCCACCCTACCTAACTACGGGAACGAAACCGCCGTCACCTCCTCGCGCTGTTGGACACCGCAGCGAGCCCCTGGACGTCGTGGATCCCCGCCGCCGTCCGTAGCTGTCGCCGTCGAGCCGTCCCCGAGCCTCTGCCACGTTGACAGACGCCGGTGAGCAGCCTTGGTCCTCCTCCTCCTTCCTCTCTGTGCGCACGCGTCCGTGCACGCAACACCACCACCCCAGCACAGCACATCGAGCACATCAACGCGACGGTGATCGCCGCAGTTGAGCCGCCGGGCAGCTGTCAGGTTCAGTCATGTTTTCGTCAGTTAACGATTCAGTTAGCGCGCAACACCTTACCTTGGCTGAGCACGGGTTACTGACAAGCGAACGTGAAACACCGCACTGGTTCAGAGACTAGCGCAAGCGAGGCAGGGCGCAGGTTCGATCCATGGCTCTCGCGGGAAAAAAAAAACCCCACCTTTTTTCTACCAAGTGCTGACAGGGAGGGCCCCCTGTCAGCCACACAGTGGCCACGCAAGCGCACAGGTGCCCTAGGCCCACTGGCAGTGGCTGGGGTAGCCCTGTGTGCGGTAACAAACGTTTTAAACTTTTCTGTTTTCAAATCCAAGTCCTTTTATTTAACAGATTGGTCCCTAGTTTTAAAAACATTATAACTTTTATTTTATAATTCCAAATAACAAAAATAAAATATGTGTGTTGATCCAAATTTAATTCTCTATCTAATGGTAGCATTTGTTTCCTGTTTTGAATTTTCAAAATGCAATTCAAATTTGAATTCAAATAATTTAATTGTAATTTGCTAAATTGCATAACTAAATCATAATAAATCCAAATCATGCAAATAAAATATGTTTTCAATGCTATTTCAAATAACATATTCAAATATAAATTTTGTTTCATGGTTTGAATAATTTAAATTGCCTAAATAATTTAAACCTTAATTAAACCATTTAAAATTGCTAAAATCATAACTTACTCAATTTAAATTATTTTTGAACATGCAAAATATGTTTTCAAACCACCAAAGTATAAACTTTTCAAATGTGAATTTGAATTTATGTTTTGAACAAATAAAATTCAAATAATATTCAAACTTGTTTTAAATTCATTTAAAACTTGTTTAATTTCGTTTAAGTCATAATAAATTCATCCTAATGCCTTTTTTCAATATTTGAAACATGTAATCCACCCAAAATTTCATGATCTTTTCAAATATGAATTTTGTTATTTGTTTTGAACAATTTAAATGGTTGAAAACAACAAATACTTGTGTGTCACCTTTAAGGCACCAAAAATTCCCTAAATTAATAAATAAATTTCTAAATTGGTAAACCCTATTTAAAATTGGTTCTATTGTTGTTATTTTGTTGTTTTCCTCATGCATGCATCATACTAAACCACTGGCACCTGTTGATTAGTTGGAAAACAAATAATCTAACCAAAATCCATGGGCTTTTCATATGCAACTCAAAATTGCATATGTGTCCATTTAAATTGTGTTACCATGTCAACTAGTTTATTTTGATGCATCTATTAACTTGACATGCATCATCCCATGATTGTGCACTATGCCATGATATTGATTGTTTATTTTCCTGTATTGTTTGTTTGCTTCTTCTCGGATAGACGACGACGTTGAGACCGACGATCTTTACGACACCCCTTCTGAGGATCTAGCTCAGTACCCGGCTACTGAGTTTGCAGGCAAGTTATCACTCACATGAACCATTGTGTTCCTTTCAACATTGGTTACCGATACTTTCCGTTGTCTATTTCTGCTAGCCATATGTATCATTGCTTCTGTTACGAACCTATCACATGATACCCTGAACCCTGATATTGCCTCACATCCAGTCCTATAACCCCGTTGCTTGGGCCCGTGTCTTACTAGCATGCTTAGGGTTGTGTTTGCTCGAGTCTGTTATCAGCTACTTTCTGTTATCATATATGTTTATATTCTGGGGCTCGATGTAAACAACAACCTGTTAATTTGAGGTAATAATAATTTGCTGATAAGGCACCGGCAGGAGGCCCGGCGTGGTTTTGAGGCCTGCTAGTGTCGACCCTAATAGGAAAAGGGTCTTGTCTACTGATCCATGATGAGCGCACTATCCGCATGAGGGAAGCGTGTATGGGCGCCCCCCTCAATTTGATTCGATTCGCATCTCGTCCAAATCACCACACTTAGTTCGGGATTTCCATTTGATGCACGCATATGCAGGTACGAACCCGAGGCCAGGGTGGAACTTTTGTAGTCGGCATTTAGGGCGGCGTGGTCTTCCAGTGCTATGAGGGTCCCTTTTTCTTCGTGGGGCTCGATTAGCCGCGCACGCACAGCACGTGGTGCTTTGGGCTTGATGCGAAGAAGAGTTGAGCTGTGTTGAGTGCCCCGCTTGGTGGGAAAGGCCTTCCCATTTGGCGGGTTATTCTTACGTGTACGGCCAAATTGGTGCACCCCTGCAGGGATAAATCTTCTCGAGAAGCCGTGTTTTCCGCGGTTATGGTTGACTTGGTGAAAGTACTGGCTAACAAGTACTCAGAACAACTTACACCTAACTAATGATAACTTGACTAGTAATAGGCTTATTGACACAACAATTGGATCCATCATTAATCCAACTGTGTGAGTTATCCTCGGATTGCTTCTTTGGATAAGGGGCGAGATCCAGGATGGGTTTGTTTGGTGGTTAGCTATAGTTGGTTACGATACGCTATCTTCTCCCCTTTTCTGATAGCCGTAAGTTGTAGCATGTTCTGTAGTTGGTTAGTGCAGCCAGTTTCCGCATCTTTTATACCCTTTCTTCCGTTGATCCCAAGGCATCTGTGCTTGGTGTTGACGGGCTACACTTTGGTGAACTGTGCACTCAACTGTGAGTCTTTGGGGCTGTGGTTTCCGCAGACTACGCTTACGAGGATCCCTGTGACGGCTACTACGTGGAGTTTGACGAGGCTGCTGACGAGTAGGTAGCGGACCCGGGCAGGATCCGAGACATCGTGGATGGGCTCCGTTTTCTTTTCATTCCCGGCTTCTTAAGCCTATTTGGATTTGTCTGTACTCAGACCCCTTTGAATGCTTCCGCTGAGTTGTAATGATGTTATGTTGGGACATGTGTCCTCTGGATGATTGTATTTGCTATTCTCTGCCCTAGTGAGGGCCAGTTGCAACTTATTTTCAATCTTTTGTGTCCTAGAGATTTGTTGTGTTATCATCTTGTTCAAAGCCGTTGACGTACCATGTGTGTATGGTATGAAGTACGTCAATGGTAGTGTCCTGATTTCTACGGGATAGTTTACATCGACGGTGAATAGTAAAGATTGGTTGTCACACATAAGTGTTGGTCTACTCGTAAGAGATGCGGGTGCCGGTAAGCCCCGTAATCCAATCAAAATTACTGTTCAGTTCGTACAGTGAGTATCCTCTAGAAGTCCGGGTGCGACAACGTCCATTGAAAGGATCAGACCATGCACGCTGGGCCTTCAGCGTCGCCCTTGAACTCCACTAGGCCGCGCGAGGCACCCTCGCCCTCTGGCTCGCCTGTATGTGTTGGTACCTCACCGTAAGCCTAGCCCAGCTATCTCGAGCCTCCATCACCGACCCGTGTTGAAGAGTCTTCTTTGCCCATGCCAGCTGCAGCTGCCCCGTCGAAATCTGCCTGTTACACTCTTGCACCATATGGTCATGTTACTCGTAGCCAAACTGGTAATAGCAAGCCCTTGCATGGCACTGTGGCATGGTTGACCACACCAGCATTCAGCATGCTCTTACCGATCCTTCGTCAGGACCGACTCATTTTCGTGCTGCTCTCGCTATTCCTCACTGGCGTGAGGCTATGGAGAAGAAGTTTGATGCTCTCATTCAGAATGGCACTGGGACACTTGTCTAACCAATGTCTGGAGTTAACGTTATTGACTCTAAATGGGTCTTTACGACCAAGAAGCACTCAGATGGCTCTATTGAGAGGTACAAAGGTCGACTGGTGGCTAAAGGTTTTCAACAGAGATATGGCTTGGACTATGATGATACTTACACCCATGTGGTCAAACCGACTACACTTCAGTTACTTCTCTCTCTAGTTGTTTCTCGTGGTTGGGATCTTCGGTAATTGGATGTTCAGAATACCTTTTTGTACGGTGTTTTGGATGAAGAAGTTTACATGCGTCAACCTCCTGGCTTCGAGGATCCTGCTCGTCCTTGACACCTCTGTCGTCTTGTAAAGTCTCTCTATGGCCTCAAACAGGCGCCTCGTGCTTGGCATGCTCGGTTAGGTGCAGTTTTGAGGACACATGGTTTTATTCCATCCACTGCCGACACTTCATTATTCCTCTTGCATAGACCCGATCGAGGTTACCATCTATTTGCTCGTCTATGTCGATGACATTATTGTTGTCAGTTCCTCTGCAGCAGCTACTGATCGCTTGGTTCATGGTCTTCGCACTCACTTTGCTGTCGAGAACTTGGGTCGGTTGCACTATTTTCTTGGTGTTGAGGTTAACCGTTATTCTCGAGGTCTGCATCTCACTCAGAGGAAGTATGCAGATATATACGGATGCCAAGCCTTTAGTTGCGTTGAGCAATCCTTCCAACCTATCGTATCTCAGGTTCACACAATCTCCTTCGAGCACATCTACGAGAAGCGACACCACACGCAGACATGCCGGTGTGGAATTTCATCGACCTCTCCGACAACAGGGCATCTACATCACCATCGCCGCGAGGGACGCCTCCCAGCGACGGACTACATCACGCCTACTTCCACCTCGCCGACATGTCATCGCCAAGGTCTACATCACGTGGTCTTCATCGACAACCTCGTCAGCACACCGCCGCCACCGCTACAACTACGAGATCCACAAGGCTGGACATGTGTCCTTTGACAGTACTACTGCAAGACGCCACGACACAGACGACGGCATCCACTGTGTCCAGCGGCTAAGACTGCATCGACACGCTGCATCACTATTGTGAGAGACCCTACAACCGTGCGCACAATAGCGGCAAAACCGTTGTGTGCTCGGTGAGCTTCTCACAGTCCTAGCAAAACTGGTGGACTCACTTATGATCTACGACCGCGTCCTCTGACATCCGACAAGACGCCCGCGGCGGTATATGAGGAGTACACTATGAAAACTTATCTACAAACTTTCAGAGTTGTATCTTAGGTTTTTAATAATTAATACACCTATGAAAACGTGATAAAAGACTATGCATTATCACTAGCTAGCCTAATGTATGTTAGGCCCCATTGTAACCAGCCTAAGGCTTAGCCGCCTCTCCTCCTTTGACAGATCCGTTTCATTTATTTATCATGCAGATTTGCATGGGGAAGTGAAGTGTATACACTGGCTATATCATAGAAACTACTATATGTGTGTACATTTATTTGCCATTCTTGTTGGCACGTGTTGATATATAGATACTGGGGGCACGTGTTTGGATTAATTGTTGAGGACCCTGCAATTCATCCTGACGTCGCCGTTGGGGTTGAGGTCGAGCTGTCCCATCTTGGCCATCCCCTGGACGAAGGTGTCGAAGAACATGTCGGAGTTGTCGGCGAACATGCTGACGTACATGGCCGTCTCCTGCGACCCCGTGACGAGCGTCTGGTCCGACGTGAGCAGGCCCCTGCTGCTCTGCAAGCCCCTGAAGTACTCCGTGTCGAAGGCGTTGCTGGTCATGTCCAGCTTGGCGGTGGCCCCGTCGCCTCCGGTGCGGCACGTCTTCACCAGCGACGCGGCCATCCCGGCCTCCAGGGTAGGGTCGACGGCGTTGGCCTTGAGGCGGTTCTTGAAGTTAGCGCAGTGGGCCTGGCCGAGGGTGTGCCCCCCGGAGAGCGCGACGAGCTCCGGCACGGTGAAGCCGTGGGTGCCGACGAAGACGTCGATGAGCTGGTCCGCGGTGAGTGTCGCCGCGGGCAGCGCGGAGGTGTCGGTGTCCACGGAGCGGAACCCGTCCTTCCGGCCCGTGGGGACGTCGTAGTATGGCCCGCCGGCCATGGTGACGGAGTCCCTGGCGGCGAGGGCGAGGACGTCCGCGCAGGAGACGGCGCCGGGGCACTGGGCCTCGAGGGCCTCCTTGATGGCGTCGATGACCTCGAAGCCGCGGAGCGTCCTGTTGGGGGGCGCGTCCTTCTCGGCCTTGGAGTGGGCGGTGGAGTCGAGGAGCACGGAGGCGTCGCAGCCGTGGACGAAGCAGTCATGGAAGTGGAGGCGGAGGAGGGAGGCGGCGAGGGTGGGGTCCTGGTAGAGGGCGTCGCCGACCACGTTGCGGACGATCCCCTCCGCGTACGGGCAGCTCATGGAGTAGTACCCCATGATGAGCTCACCGGGGGCGGGGCCACCTTGCGGACCCTGGTCATAATCGTAGCCGTACCCTCCATACCCGCCGTAGCCTCGTCCTCCTCCTTGCGCCGCCGCCGATGTAACTAGCACAAGGCCCACCGTTAACGCCATAACACGACTAGAGATGCACATCATCACCGTGGATGAGTTGCTAAGTTGGTCGGCCACTTAGCAAGTTGCTAAGTTTACTTTGGAGTTGCTAAGTTGGTTGTGGATGAGTTGATGCATCCATGCATGGAGGGAAACGGTATTTATAGCGGGAGCTTGTGCATGCATACGTAACATCCCAACAATCATGCACCACCGTCGGAGACCGGCCGCCACTATCATGCTCATGCATGCACCTAGGTTTATCAGGGAAATAATTATACGAGATCTGGTCTACAAATTTACTTCCGTGGACCAACTTCAGCAATGGATACATGGCACGTATGGATTTGTAGACTATGTCTCATATAATTATAAAAATACTACTTCCTCCGTATTAAAAAATAAACGGTAGTAAAATGGATTCATCTAGTTTCGAAATACATCTAGATATATCTGTTTGCATGACATTTATTTTCAGAAAGAGCAGTACTTATTACAACTGGGTCGATGGATGGTGCCTAGGTGCAGCATGCGCCTCCTCCTCGGGCCGATGAGGTTGCTGCATTTGGAGTGCATGTGCAGGCTACCATGGTCGCCGCCCGTGGATCTGGCCCACCGATCAATCTCGGCAGGTCAATCCGGATTACGCGGCTCGTGTGTTGTTATTGTTGTTGCTGTTGTTGTTATTGGTCGTCATACTGTTGTTCTAGTCAAGACGCGCCGCCTCCTCCACGGTGAGCGGAGATAGGATAGGTGGAGTGATTGCCGCCTGGTCAAAGTTTCAGACTTCTTCACTTTTGGTTTTTATGGATAGGCGCATTGGCGTTCCTAGACCACTGGATCAAACGAGTCTGGTATTGCCTCTTCGGCGGTAACTTTGGATCGGGCACGTTGTTGCCACGATTATAGTCGTGATGTCACGAGAGGGAATAACAAGGTTGTAACAGAGGAAGGATGGAAGATCTCAATGGCCCATGTCGAGTTCGAGAGAACTTGGTATTTGACAGTGTTGGGGTTTTCGATGATGCAGACAATGCTTCACAGTCCGCTCTGCGAGTAAGGTTGTTAAAATCATACATGGTTGTGAGCCTGTTGCTTGACGATATGTAGCAGTTGCGAGTCGCTGATCATTGTGCGGGGGTAATTTTTTAGTTCTCTTTCCTTTTTATGTCTAATCTTGCCTGATATTATGTTGGTGGAGAGATCGGATCTAATTGGTATCTTCGGGATATTAATATATTTCACTTATCGAAAACTTGGGTCAATGGATAGTGATATTGCATCTCAAGTGCTTACCATCTCAGCTGGCCAACCTAGAATAGTAGTGGGGTGAGGCTGAGCTGAAGTGACAGTTATCTCAAGGTGCATGCCCAGCGGCCGTGTATGTAATATAATCAGGTGAGATTAATTCAGACACGTGGGCGTGCTGCTTAATCAACTAGTTGTAGCGGGTGGGCTAGTGGTAGCACGATTCCATTAGTGGGGTACTATACTGGTAGTGCATGCGTGCATTCAAGTTGATGGTTCGTGCATGCGTGGAGTAAATCGATTTACATTCAGTGGTGCATACATATGTAGATGAGCATGTTTGCAGATAGTGCACGCACGGTCATTAGCTAGGTCAGTGGGCTCTGCATATTCTACATAGTAAATACGACAGATTAACACGCCACTAACTACATCCATGTTGGCAGCAATTCCTGGTTACTGCACACTCAAATATAAGAGGACGAAGTACTTATTCCGCACCAAGAAGAAGAATTCCGCACTGAAAAGCATACGTTGCTTCAGTTTTCTTCTACTTGCCCGGGATGTTTTAGTCGAAACCCTATATTTGGGTCTCCCGGGTCCAAGGATGGTGAGGGCTTCGGTTTGGAGCATATGCCAACTAGAGGGACCAGGAGGTCAGGGGTTTTACGGTTTTGCTAAATCTCAGTCGATAGAGATTTTGTTAAGTCTCAGTCACTTTTAAGAAAAGTGCAACCGCAGTTCAAAAAAAAGTGCAACGGGTTCAGTTGCAGTTTTCTGTTCAAAAAAGTGCAATTGCACTTTTCTTTAAATTATAGTTGCACTTTTCTGAATTGGCTGAGACTTAAGCAAAAATTAGTCGACTGAGACATAGGCACTCCCGGCATTTTAAACCTCCATTTGGAATAAAACAACTATTGCAGTACGTACATGGGTGGGAATTCGTATATGCATGCTAGAGCTACCGGGGCTTGAGCTCCCTTGGTTGAGGTCCGGCCGCAGATAGGGGAAATGAAATAATACTATTGAAAGAGAAGGAAAAATGGTGGCTGGAGTTCCCTGAGTTCCATGCCATGGTCCATAAGGTTTGGTCCCTCCCATGCTCTCTAACTTCCCCTATTGATAGGTGGTAGTTTAAGATGAGATCCTTGAGGAAAAAAATTGTAAAGGTTAGAGCATCAATGTTGATGCTGCAAAAAATAAAGAGGAGAATGACCTTATTCAAGAATTTGATATTTTGGACACCTTCTCTGAGTCTTGCCTTCTCTCTACAGAGGAGGCTAGTGGATTAAGTCAAATCAGGACTGATCTTGATAGACTTCTTAAGTTGGATGAAACTAAAGCCTGGCAACGGTCTAGGGATAGATTTGTTAAAGAGGGTGATAGGAATACATCCTATTTTCATGACATTGCCAATCAGAGAAGGGAAAAAAAAACAAATAGTTGTCTTGGATGGCCCTAATGGCCAGGTTGATAAGACTGCTGATATGTTGAAAGTGGCCCTTGATTTTTATAAATCTATGTTTGCTGCTGAAGAGAGGTTTAATCTATCTTTAGGCGCTAATTGTTGGGATCCTTCTGATAAAGTTACTGCTGATGAGAATGATATTCTTCAAAATCCTTTTTCGACTGGTGAAATCAAGGAGGCTATTTTCAGTTCTTATGCTAGTGGTGCGCCTAGTCCTGATGGGTTTTTTTCTTATTTTATCAAAAAAATTGGGATCTTATTCAGCAGGACTTTATGTCCCTGGTGAAAGACTTTGAGAATGGAAGTTTGAATGTTGTTCGATTAAACTTTGCCATTATTACTCTTATACCAAAGGAACCTGATGTCAGGGTCCTGAAAAAATTCAGACCTATCAGTCTTGGTAACTGTAGTCTGGAGATCATCTCTAAGGCCATTACTAACAGACTCTCCCTTGTGGGTGATATACTGATCTCTAATAACCAAACTGCCTTTCTTAAAGGCAGGTTTATTCTTGAAAGTGTGGTTTCAGCTCAGGAGATTATCCATGCTGCCCACTCCAAAGGTGATCCAACCCTTGTCCTGAAACTAGATTATGAAAAAGCATATGACATGGTCGACTGGGCCTTCCTAGATGAGATGCTCCTTTCCAGAGGTTTTGGACCTATATTTAGAGGGTGGATTAGGAGTATGCTGGTTGGGGGTTGCTTGTGTGTCAGGATCAATGATGATAACAGTCCCTACATTAAAGTAGGAAAAGGCCTTAAACAAGGTGACCCCTGCTCACCCATCATGTTTAACCTGGTTGGGGATGTTTTCTCCAAGATGCCAACAAAAGCTGCTAATGCTGGTTTGATTCAGGGATTACTTCCCCAAGTGGTACGTGGTGGCATAGTCAGTTTACAATATGCTGATGACACAATTCTCTTCCTTGAGCCCCAATTAATTTTTCCTAGGAACCTGAAATGGATTTGGTCATGTTTTGAAAACATGTCAGGGATGAGAATCAATTACCATAAAATCAGACCTTATGACCATCCATGTGGAGTCTGGTCAGGCTGGTATTTTTTCACAAGTCTTTTGCTGCAAAATTGCTAGTTTTCCTTGTAAATACCTGGGAGTCCCCCTCCACTACAATAAATTGAGGAAAGAGGATTTACAGCCAACAAATTCTTTAAAAGATTTTCTGGATGGAGGGGTAAATTCCTTAGCTATCAAAGTAGATTGATCTTGCTTAAAGCTTGCATTGCTAGCATTTCTATGTATCTCATGTCTGTTCTTAAATTCCCTAAATGGGCAATTAAAATAATTAATTCTCAGATGGCTCACTTCCTATGGAGTGACTCTGACAATAAGAAAAAGTACCACTTAGCCAATTGGGACCTAGTTTCCATGAAACAGGAGTTTGGTGGCCTAGGTGTTCAACATATGGGAGACTTTAACCTCTATTTGTTGGCCTCTTGGATCAAGAGGTACCACTCAGATTCAGGAAAAATTTGGAAGAAAATTATTGACTTCAAATATGATCATGATCGCAATGTGTTCTCAGTTGTCCCTAGTGTGTGTTCACCCTTCTGGAAGGGTGTTATGTGGGATGCTAGAGTAGCTAAATGTGGTTACAGGTGGAAACTAGGGAATGGTAGTAAAATCAAATTCTGGAGTGATGTTTGGGTAGGAAATTGTAGCCTTGCGGTCTACTATTGGGATCTTTTTGGAATTTGTAATGAGCGGGATATCTCTGTTGCTAATGCTTACCAAAATCATGGGCTTATCCTCACTTTTAGAAGAAATGTTTCCCATGAGGGCTTTGCTAGATGGTTAGAACTGTCTCAACTGGTGGGATCTTTTGATCTCACAGATGAGGAAGATACCCCAACCTGGCTTTTTCATTCTTCTGGAGTCTATAGTGTGAGATCTTTCTATGGCTTTGTGAATAATAGGGGTATAGTCCTAGTCCACACTCCAGCTGATTGGAAATTAAGGGTCCAACCGAAACTTCATGTCTTCTTGTGGTTGTTAGCTAACAATAGGCTCCTTACGCGAGATAACTTAGCTAAGCGCAGGCCGGTTGATGATGGTTCTTGTCTTTTCTGCTCTGGGCCAGAAACGTGTCACCATCTATTTTTTGATTTCTTTGTTGCCAAGTTGGTTTGGCCTATCATTTCTGAAATTTTGGCTTTTGATATTGGCAAGGATTTTGAATCTGTTGCTAGATGGTGGATTAGTGAAGACAAGAACTCCCATGTGAATTCTCTATGTGCTGATGTCCTATGGGAAATCCGGAAACTAAGAAATGCTATGTGTTTTCAGGGCTTAGTCTGGCCAGGTGTTCGGGACAATTGACGACGGGCTGCGTCCGAGCTGGAGCAATGGAAGACACTGCCCCCCTCTCGACATCTCACCTTCTCGCCAGGAACGTCCAAAAGCTGAACAAGCTGCGCGCAGAGCTTTTGCGCAGAGCTTGGCAGTGATGGCGCGATCAGGAGGTTTTCCAGATACTAAGGCATCTCAGGAGGTCACTATCATCTGAACGATGCTTACCCTCTCGGGGCATCGGCTCCATGTTAATATAGGTAGGGAATAGCCCCCTACGTGGCGTACAAGAGGGGTATCTATACGGGCGGAGTACTACTCCTTACCGTATACATACAGGTGTACAAAGGATGTCTAACAGCCCCCCTTAATCTAAAATTCGGCGAAGATTTAGATTACGTCTAAACTCATGGAGACTAGGAACGGAAAGTGTCTTAGTGAAACCATCAGCCACTTGATCCTTACTTGAGATGAATTTGATGTCCAAATTTTTGCTTGCTACTCTTTCATGGACAAAGTGAAAATCAATCTCTATGTGTTTAGCGCATGCATGAAAGACTAGATTAGCAGACAAATATGTAGCTCCCAATTTGTCGGCTGCGCTCTCGGGCGTGTGGTTGGTGGAGACGCGTGGCGAGCCGAGAGCGGG
This sequence comes from Alopecurus myosuroides, assembly GCA_028641055.1. NCBI lineage: Eukaryota > Viridiplantae > Streptophyta > Magnoliopsida > Poales > Poaceae > Alopecurus > Alopecurus myosuroides. Next base: position 300,292,749 of record CM054058.1, on the reverse strand, counting down.
CGACGGAGGGAATCGAGGCGCGGGGGCGCGCGCCGGGTCTGAGGCAGGATCTGCATGGGGATCGCGACGCACATGATCCGAGGGTGATACCGTAACAGCTCCAGAGTGCGTGCCCGTGTTGTCTTGTAGTGAATATGAGAATTCTTGCTCATTATCGTCCGTTCTTGCATCGTTTTGGCTCGAATTTTGTCCTATAGACTCAGATTTCGAAGGAGAGTCCTGTCAAGCATTGTGCTCTGCATTTTCCTGGCCATGATTAGTCACAACAGGAATGATAGGCAAATGCATGTGATCATTAGTTTGTGCAATCCCAATAGTTTCAAAAGTGAGAGGTGAATCGTGTGGGAGCAGTAAAATGTCAGCACGAAGACGTTTGTCAACATTGGAGTGTAATGAAGAAAACAGCGTGTGTTTGCGTGGCTTCTTCACATGGACAGACTCAATACAAAAGACTTAATGCTCATAAAACACTGGTCATTTGAGGGTGGCCCAAATTGCATTTTATGTGATCATGGTACTAGGGAAGATCGTGATCACCTTTTCTTTACGTGCACATTTGCTACCAAATGTTGTTCCATCGCAAGGATAGATTGGGATATGTCCCTCTCCTTTTCACAAAAATTTATTCGAGCCAAAAGGGGTTTTGGAGGGCCATGCTTTATGGAAATTTTTGTTTGCGCTTGTTGGAATATTTGGAGAGGCAGAAACGATTTCATCTTCAAGGGCATCACTCCATCTTTCAACAGATGGAAGGTCACTTTCCAAAGTGATCTGCTGATTCATCAACATAGGGTATCCCCTTTGGTGGCTCAAGATATTTTCGATTGGATTTTAGATATTTTCACCTAATGTTTATTTACTTTCAATTGCACTTCTTCCCTCCTTAATTGTAATCCCCCATTCTTCTCTTTGTAGCCCCCCACTCCTTTCTCTCTTTTGTAAGCTCCTGGCTTTCATCATATATATAAAATCTACACCTTAGGGTCCTTGCCCTATGGTAAAATGTTCAAAAAAAAGGATGGACGAGGTGGACAATTGATTGGTGGAAAGGATAGATGATGTGGATAGCTTGCATGTTGAGATAGAAAAAACATAAATGCAAGTTAGTGGAGTTTTGCTTTATAAGAAGTACAAATAACATGGGTTTCTTTGTCATAGACATGTATCAGCTCATCGGCATGCGTATTTTCCACATTATCTACATCATCTTCCATCAACTCTCCATCCACATTAGACGATTATCTAGTTGATACCATCAACATGAAAACTAGATTCACCCCTCTTATACATATCTCTATCATCTACTAGAATACCAAATAGTTTGTCCATCTTAGTGTCAGGAATTGGCACAAGGACAAAATCACTAGGCGCATCTATTTCTACTGAATTCCAATCAACACAAGCAACCCCTTCAGCAGAACCATGACCCTGTTGTGCATGTGCACCAACCAACTTGTCGAGTCTTCTTAGTTAGATTCATGGCCGGGGGTGCCATAAGCCTTGATGGTGCAGGTCTTGCACTCGTTGGGAAACCCCAAGAGGAAGGTATGATGAGCACAACATCAATGTTCCCTTAGAAAGAAACCAAGGTTTCATCGACCAGTAGGAGGAAGGAGTAAATTCAGAAGGTTGAAGCAGCTGAGATGGTAGGGCGCACTACCGGTTCAGAAGCAACGTGGAACCTACACAACAAAATCAAATCACTTTGCCCCAACGAAGCAGTGAGGTTGTCAATCTCACCGGTTTTGCTGAACACAAAGAGGTTAAACATATGGTGTGGAGAACAGTAGGAAAACAGAAGGAAAACATTAGCAGCAGTATGAGAGCAGTATGAAAGCAGCAGGTGATTTATCAGTACGAGGAAAAAGGACCAGGGTCCACAATTCACTAGTGGTGTCTCTCCGTGAAAGATAAATAACATGTGTGGTTAAAAAATTATAGTTGCGCAATTGACAGAAATGAAGGCTGCACCGTAGTGCTTATGCAAGACATAAAGATTACTATGTGATTCATGCGAGCATTACAGCAAGATACATAGACCGTCATCCAACTGCATCTATGACTAATAATCCACCCTCCGAATATCATCCGAAGAAACGTTGGGCATTAAGTTGCAAGCAACAGATAATTGCAGTAAGCAAAGTGTGTAATGTAACAATAACATCATCCTTAGACAAAGAATTGTTGTTTTCTCCCTAATGGCAACAACACATCCTCCATCCGTCACGTTTCTGTCACTCGAGCACAGATGCAAAGGAGGCATGAACCCACTAGCGAGCATAAATACTCCCTCTTGGAGTTACTAGCATATACTTGGCGAGAGCATCTGCTAACAACGGAGAGCATGCAAGGTCATAAATAACATATGCATGAAGATAACATGATAGATTGATAATCAAAAGACATAACATTCAACATTCATCAGATCCCAGCAAACTCAACATGTAGCATTACATAAAGATGATCTTGATCATGTTAGGCAGCCCACAAGATCTAAACACGCGGCACAAAGTGGAGAGAACAACCATCTAGCTACTGCTATGGACCCATAGTCCAGGGATGAACTACTCACGCATCACTTCGGAGGAGGACATGGTGGTGTAGACCCCTCCGGTGATGAATTTCCCTCCCGACAGGGTGCCGGGGAGAGCTCCAAAATCCTTCCGATCTCGGGATGACGGTGACGGTGGCCTCGGGTGTTTTTGTGGAAAAGTGGGATCTCCTTAGGGTTTACGCCTCGGGGGAAATAAATATGTGAAATGGGAGAGGCGGTGGAGGTCTGGGGGCGGCCAAGGGGGGCCACGCCGCCCTATGGTGTGGGCCTCCTGAGGCCCCCCTCCGGGTCTATTCGGGACTCCGTGGAACCTCCAGGATTTCTAAAACTTCTGGGCTTCAAATTTTCCAGTTCCGAGAATATTTCAGAACAACTTTTCTAAAACTAAAAACAACAGAAAACAAAGAACTATCTCTGTTGCATCTTGTCAATAGGTTAGTCCGGAAAATCGATAAAAATGACATAAAGCGTATAGAAAACATGTGGGAAATAACATCAAAACAACATGGAACATCAGAAATTAGGGATACATTTATGACGTATGAAGCCTACTGGTAGAACCGTCGCTGGAAACGTGGAAGTACTAGACACGAGGAAACGATTTACCAAGGTTCGGTACGTCGCAACTATACCAGCGTTCCTACTATTGCAATCTCACTAAATCAGGACTGAATCCTGAAGTATACAAAGTACAACTGCGAGTATAGTTTCGCTCACTCGACGAGAATGAACTTCCCGGAGAGTTGGCTTCTAGCTATTCAAACCTCTATTCTCATGTTCTCTCTTTTGCTCTCGTCCGAATTTATATAGATAGCCGGACTAGGGCTTACAGGAAGGAAACCTAAGAGACTACGGAAAGCAATCCTATTCTTGGAAAGTAAGGCATCTGGCTTTTCTCCAAGCCTTACCACGTAATGGGTCGTGGTCCGTGTTCTTCTAGAATCCGTCTTCCTGCGCGTCAGCTTACTGGATCGCCCAATGGACCTTTCTCCGTTGCCTGCAGGTCACCCTGGTAATCCGGCCTTCGGCCAATGCCAGACATACCCCTATTTGCCATATATCCGACACAACTCATCAATTATTGTCATTTCGGTAAATATAGACATTAGGTTGATCTGTGAATCCCAATCATCATTTACCATCTACGAAAGTCAACTTTGATGGCACATATCCAACTTCGGAGTCAATCTTGGGATCAACGAGCTCCGTGTAAAATCAGCCCATTTGGTTTCACATCCATCTTGCTGATCTATTTGATCAACCATCGGTTCTCCATTCTCAATTTTCACATGCTTCCCCTTCAAATTATCGAATCTGCGTGAAGGATTGGGAGCTCCCGGCCCGCCAGCGATCATTGCCATCTTGGCGCGTGGCATGGTGGAGTCTTGATTTCCGAGTGGCGGAGCCGTGATCTAAAGTGTGTGGTGTCATTTTAAATCTGTGATGATGTCAATACATATAGTTTTACTAAATTTATTTATAATATTTTGTTCAGGATTTATGCTTGTACACAAATGATTTTGTTTAAGAATAAGGTGTAGGTGCATGGTGCATGCATATGTTATGTTGGGGGCATGGAGAGAGATGAGGCGAGGAGCGCGCGCGACGTAGCAATCGCTAGTGGAGACTGTCGTTCCTAGGAAGCTATAGCGTGCATGCCACTCACTCTCTCATTCGGTTTGGTGATCCAACAACACAAGGCCACACAAGGGGAGCAGCAAGCGGATCTGCTCCGGCCGCGAGCAGCCGAGATTGAAAGATCAGTTCATTTGCAGGGATTTTGATTCTTGCGGGCATGCGCTAGGCCTGGAGGAGATCGATCTCGGTGGTCGTCCTGGCCAGGGCGATCTGGCTCGTGAACCGATGAAGCTCAAGTCTCGGCGGGGCAACGCCGCGGACGAGGAGTCAGTCGCGGGCGGGGAGAGCCAGCTGATCGTGCCCCTCACGCCGCGCAAGGATTGCTGGTGGTCGTCGGCCCTCCTCAAGGCCATCACCGCGCTCCTCATCCTCGTCACCGGTGTGCTCATCGGCTTCGCCGCCAGCGCCAACATTGCGCGCTACTACTACACGCCAGCGGCCGAGCATCAGGGTGGTGGAGGTTCGAATTCAAAGACGCAGCAGCGGAAGACGCCACAACATGAGGCGTTCATGAGCTTCGTGCACCCTGCAGGGACGCCGTGGGGCCACCGGATGAGGGACTCGGAGCTGTTCTGGCGCGCGTCGATGGTGCCGCGGGTGGAGGAATACCCGTACCAGCGCGTGCCCAAGGTGGCGTTCCTCTTCCTGACGCGCGGCCCCCTCCCCTTCGCCCGGCTGTGGGAGCGCTTCTTCCGCGGCCACCAGGGGCTCTACTCCGTGTACGTGCACGCGCTGCCCGACTACGTCCTCAACGTCTCCACCTCCTCCCCCTTCTACGGCCGCCAGATCCCCAGCCAGGAGGTCTCCTGGGGCTCCATCACCCTCGTCGACGCCGAGAAGCGCCTGCTGGCCAACGCGCTGCTGGACCACTCCAACCAGCGCTTCGTGCTCGTCTCCGAGAGCTGCGTCCCCGTCTACAACTTCCCCACCGTCTACGAGTACCTCGTCAACTCCGCGCACAGCTACGTCGAGTCGTACAACATCGACGTGCCGCAGTGCGCGGGGCGCTACAACCCGCTCATGGCCCCCGACGTGGCGGAGGAGCAGTGGCGCAAGGGCTCCGAGTGGTTCGAGCTCAGCCGGGACCTGGCCGTCGACGTGGTGGCCGACCGCCGCTACTACGGCGTCTTCCGGAGGCACTGCACGCCGTCGTGCTACCCCGACGAGCACTACATCCCGACCTACCTGCACCTCGTGCACGGCGCCCGCAACGCCAACCGGACCATCACCTGGGTGGACTGGTCCCGGGGCGGCCCGCACCCGGCGCGCTACGGCAAGGCCAGCGTCACCAGGGAGTTCGTGCAGGCCATACGCAACAATGGCACGCAGTGCGTCTACAACGGCAAGCCCACCACGGTGTGCTACCTCTTCGCCCGCAAGTTCGCGCCCAGCGCTCTCCCCATCCTCATCAACCTCACCACCACGCTACTCCACTTCTAGTTCTAGCTATAGCTTCCTCCTCATCATTCTCTTTCTTCACTAGCAACTACACTAGTTTAATTAATTAATACTGTACTACACCAGAGTCGCTAATTAATTCTACTTAACTGTCCATCTGTACCCACCGGATTTTGTTCTGCTTGACAGGATACCAATCATAGTTTAAAATAGCCGTCTACTGTATTTAGCCGCCGCATTTTCACAATCTACGGAATAAATGTTATATATGGTCTAATCCATTTCACGTTTTGTCTAAAAACATGGGGAAATTTTAGTCATTGCGGCAAATGAAAAATATGACTCAAACATTATTCAGTCTAAAAAGCATTCGACTATTTAACGCAGAAAATAATATCGACTATTCAACTCATATGTTTTACCTATCAAAAGGCTTCAAGAACGGAAATCCATGACCTCAGCGAGGCATCGACTGCGTGTTATATAAGAGAGCCCAAGGACCAGGGTTACAACCGTGTACGGCACCCTATCCTAAACCAAGTAGAGTCCTAGCAATATTACACATCTAACAACCCACCTTAATCACGACCTTATCCAAGGTTGAGACTACGTCTAAACTCATGAAGATCTCTAACAGTCTTGGTGAAACCATCTGCAACCTGGTCCTTGCTCGACATGAATTTGATATCCAGCTGTTTATTTGCAACTCGTTCTTGAACAAAGTGATAGTCGATCTATCTTAATTGTTTAGTAACAATTTGTTGCAGCAAATGAAAAATATGAACGGAATATGCCCGAGAGGCAATAATAAAGTGGTTATTACCTTATTCCTTGTTTATGATAAATGTTTCTTTCTCATGCTACAATTGTATTAACCGAAAACGTTGATACATGTGTGTTTAATAAACAAACAATGGTTCCTAGTAAAACCTTTTTTTTAACTAGCTCGTTGATTAATAGATGATCAAGGTTTTCTGATCATGAACATTGGATGTTGTTAATAACGGGGTCATGTCATTAGAAGAATGATGTGATAAACATAGAACCAAAGTGAATATAGCAATGAGATCAAGTCATTAAGTTACATTGTTATATCACACATACGAATTAACTCTAATCCTTAGACCATGAGATCATGTCAATCACTAACACCGAAAGAGTGCTTTGATGTCATCAAACGTCACACCGTAACATGCTGACTATAAAGGTGTCGTTGGGTATTCGGAAAGTATTAGTTGAGGCTCATGGATCAAGAGTGGGATTTGTCCATCCAAATGACGGAGAGATATACTCTGTGCCCTCTCGGTGATATCACATCGACACCGCTTGCAAGGACGTGACTATGTCACAAGGATGTCATATCACGGAACTAGTAAATGAGTACTTATCAGTAACGAGATTGAAATTGGTATGGTTGATACCAATGATCGAATCTCGTACAAGTAAAATATCACGAGACAAAGGAAATTGGTTACGACATTTATGGTTCGCACGATCACTAGATTCACCGTTGAGTGTGTAGGAGTCATTACGGATCTCCGGGTCCCGTTGTTGACTATTGATCGGAGAGGTATCTCGATCATGTCTACATTATTCACGAACCGTAGGGTGACACACTTAAAATTCTATGACGCGATTGAGTGGATACGGAATATCAGAGAAAAGTTTGGACAACACCAAAATTGTTTCGGCGAATATTGAAATAGTCACCAGAATAGTTTTGAAGAATATTGAAATAGTTCAAGGTGGTATATGTTAATGTTTGATTAACAAATAGTTCAAGGAGGTAAGTGTTAATGTTTGTTAATATGATTAACAAATATTAAAATAAAGAAATGAAATTGTTTTATTGATTTATTAAACAAAACCCTTGGAATTTTGAGTGGTAATTGTTGAGAGAATGAGTGGGTTGAGTGGAGACTCCACCCACATGATGAGGGGAGAGGTGGGGGCACCAAAATTTCGTGGATGCCTCCCCCTCCTTTATAAACAGGGGTTGGACCTCTCTCTCCACACACAACTTGGTGTCATCTCCATCTACATCCTCCCGCTGATCCACCTCATGTTCATGCGCTTGGCGAAGCCCTGAACGAAGTTTTCTCCACCACACCAAGTCGTCGTGCTGCTCATTTCCGAGGGATCCTCTACTACCGATGCCCCGCTGGATCGAGTGAACGAAGGTCTTCATCGAGCTGTACGTGTGACCGAGTGCGGAAGCGCTGCCGAATTGCAGCGCTCATCTTCGCGATCTTGAGATCGATGTGAGTACGACAACATCACCAACGGGATTTGATCTCGTAACACTTTTTGTCTTTGAGGGTATGTTCTCCTTAAGACTCTCTCTATGCCCGTTACCTTTCATCTCCTAGATTAGATCTTGGCCCTTCGGGTTTATCTCGCGTAGGAAATTTTTTGTTTTCTATGCAACGAACCCTTCGGTGGTATCAGAGCCGAATCTATGCGTAGATGATTTGTACGGGTAAAACATAGAGGTGTATGTGGGTGTTGATAATCATGTTATTTCCTCCTTGAGTATTTGATGATCTTAGGCATAGTAGGATGAAGCTGCCCTAGACAAACTTTACGTGTACTTTGTACGCGAGACCTGTCTCGCTTGTGGCTGAGGGGGTGTCTATTTCTCCTACTATAGTTAGGATCTAATCTACAAGGGGTTGTTAAAAATATATTTCCTACCTAGATCAATATGATTAATGATTGATTGATCTAGAGAGTAATTAATTCCTACTTAGAATCCAAAGTCATGCTTGCTTCCATATTACTTTATCTTCAAAAGAATGTTTTGTTAATCAAGGTGATTTAGGAACTGAAAAGAATTGTTTTCAGAAACAATAAAGTGAAAGATATATTGATATCAAGAAACTTATTTGTGGCAACATGACGGAGTATAATTTAGCGTGACAATGTATGCTTATATTATTTGAATATATGCAATGATTGAAGACGCTAGGCCTTTGAATATTCCAAGAAGTTGGACGCTAAAAATTATCCTATGAATTCCTTCCTTCGAGCTATAGTAGCTTAATCATAAAATTGTTATGATGGGATAGATTAAAAGTATGGGTAAATTCGTTTACCTTGCCTGGAGATTGCTAAGAGTGGAACCCGGAAGAATGCTATTAATTTGGTGATATTAGTAGAACAATCAAACTCAAAGTATGACTCAATGGGTGATATTATATGACTAACACGTCAAGGAAAATGAGTTAGTATGACTAGCGTTGTTTGATGTTGAATGATTCTTCTTGTAAAGAAAAGGGAATATTAAAAATAGAATTGCAAAAGATATATGGCAGAAAAGAAGATAACTGAAAAAGTCCAGCTCAGGAGTATATACTTGATATACAAGTTATAGATGTATTACTAGTTAACAAAGTATTTTTTTTTGGGTATTTTGATACCAGATTGGTTGGAATGAGTTGTCATACAAAGCAACGCAATACAAGAAATACAAGGGCCTAAAAGGAACTAGTAGTAGATGTGGAATCGATTATGACAGGAAAATAAATAAAGTGTTATTGTGTTCATTGTTGTATCGAACCAAACATTCAAGGTTTTTTTAAGAACTTAATAACTTGTTATTTTGTTCTGGTCTTTTGTGAGAACAAATGAGATTGTTTAAACTATGACCATATTCCATATTTGATGGATGAGTTAATATAAATCATGTTGGTAAAATAAACATCTATAAAACTAAACGCTAAATGTTGCAAGATGTAAAAGAATTTCACTTAAATTGTGACACCACCATTTTAGTTCATATGGCAAAGGAAAACATGGAAGGAACTCCATGATAATGGACTTCCGGAGTCATTTTGTTTTGAATAAATGGACGCTTCTGAGACCTCTTCCAAAACGATGACTAGAATTCCATTCATAGGACAAAGTAAAATGGATGATTAATTCAATGGAGATTGTACATATTGATGTATATAGTCCATTATGTATAGTCATGTGTGGTGGATTAATTTTTCCTTCATATAATTTTGTCGATGATTTGAGTAGATATATGAGTATATCTATTTAAAGAGAACATATTTTGACATTTTTGAATTAGTTCAAATTATTGTTAGTATGAAGTAAAAAATCATCGTAACAAGATAATAAAGTATTTATGGTTGGATCATAAAGGATAAAGTTTGAGTTACAAATTTAGCAAAACATCTTAGGAGTTGCAGAATTGTTCTACAACTTATACTTCTCGAATACCCCACATTAGTTTGGAGTATTCAAGAGACAAAATAAAACCTTGTTAGACATGGTAAGATAAATAAAAATGCCATTATAATTTTGTAGTTTATACATTAGAGACAACCACTTTTACAATGAAAAGAGCGCCATCATGATCCGTTGAAATTGACACCATATAAGTTATGGTTTGGGTAGTGACCCGAATTATCTTTTTCTTAAGTTTTGGTATGCATATCATGTGTAAAATGTTTACAAACAAAATAGGATACATATATGTCTATAAGGTTATCCCAACGAATCCATTAGGTATTTCTCCTATCACCGAACCAAAGACAAATGTTGTTTTTCATGAAGGGTTGATTTCTCGAGAAATTAGTTCTTGCGAAACAAGTGAGTGGGAGGACAGTACAAACTCGACGAGATTAGAGAATCTTTGTTATCATGTCAAAGTAGCACAACACTAGAAGTTGTTCCAGGGTTTCCTATTTTGACTAAATAGAAGACACTACATATGTTGTATATACTTCGAATGAGTTTGCGAACTGAACCACAAAAGTCCTATAACTTTTTACTTAGACCAACTTGTGGTTTGAGAGTGAAGTGTTGTTTTGACAACAAAGGACCCGGGCCTTATAAAGGAAGCAAATGATGGGCCCTAACTTCGTAAAATTGGCTATTAGTCATTATATCCGCGATAGTATCCCTGTATGTATATTAAGTATGTGACTTGGTAGTCCTTTTCGACAGGCATGATGCCTAACGATAGCAAACATGTCTATATAGCAACAAAGACAGGGATTTTTACATCCTTTGAAAGTTGTGCTTGTCGAAAAGTTGTTTTCGACGAAGTTCAAAGAGTTGACTACTACAAGATTTTGATCTTCCGTAGTGATGCTTTAGTCTTTGCGGATAGTTCTAGCAAAAGTTACATAATATGATATGGCAGTTGAATAACAAAAACAAACTTTCCTCCCAAGGAAGTTTGATCGAGGATGTGTACTTGACACAGTCTGGGAGTTTTGTAAAATTCAAAAGGTTGCTGGAAAGGTATGCACACTTCAATGGTTGAAGTGAGCATAACGAAGTTGGAATCTTTAACTTAATGAAGCTATCAAAAGAGTTTGATTTCATCATGAACGATAAAGATGCTTGTAGAGTTACAAAAAATTATGTGGGAGCGCTATGACATATTTCTAATGCTTTATGTAGATGACATATGGTTGATTGGAAAATATGTATTATAAATTAACACGGTTAAGATTTTCATATTGATGAAAGTCTTAGGAGATATTGGGCATAGATATCTATAAGAGATGGATTGGAGCCCTGATATGGTTGAGCCAAATTACATAGATGAAATATTGAAGTAAGTAAATATCGAAATGACAAGAAGGAGTTCTTGCCACCTAGAAAACAATTGAGCAAGATTCAAGTGTTTTGACACATGATGAGCATAATTGAAATTAAGATTTCTAAGTCTTATGTTCCATGCTATGTACACAACCAGATAATTCCTATGCTATAGAATGTTGTAGCAGGATAATTCATATGATGATTAGACAACAGTTGGAGAGATCCTTATGCCATTTTAGAAAGCTAAGGATATGTTTTCCTATGTAGTAATGACAAACTATTTGTTGTAATATGTTACACTAATAGTATTGTCATTTATTCAAATAATTTTATCTCAATTAAAATATGCGATGAAGGGTAGCACAATAGGCTAGAAGAAAGTTCCATGCTGGATTTGAAAGAGTTTCAAAATTATAGTATTGTGACGGATACTACAACAAAGGCTAAGTATATCGTTGTGTTGACAACAAATAATAGGAGTATTTCGTGTCAAGGAGTTCTTTCTTGAACTTGGTGAATTTACAAGAATGCTGACACTATGAAGCTACATTTTAACAATGTTAGTAACATTAGTTTAAGCAGAGGAATTAAGGTCTCACCGGTTGACCAAATATATACAAAGTCATCTCATTAGAGAATGAATGATGCGTGTAGACGCAAAGAACATGCAAATACAATAGGACTTGATTCGTGGCGGACCCCCCTCCTATATAAACATGGGTTGGACCCTCTCTCTCCACACACAACTTGGTGTCATCTCCATCTCCATCCTCCCGCTGATCCACCTCATGTTGATGCACTTGGCGAAGCCCTAAACGAAGTTTTCTCCACCACACCACGCCGCCGTGCTGCTGGTTTCCGAGGGATCCTCTACTTCCACTGCCCCGCTGGATCGAGGGAACGGGGGTTGTCATCGAGGTGTATGTGTGTATGAGTGCGGAAGTGCTGTCGGATTGCAGCTCTCATCTTCGCGATCTTGAGATTGATGTGAGTACGAAAACATCACCAAAGAGAGTTGATCTCATAACGCTTTGTGCCTATGCCCGTTACCTTTCATCTCCTAGATTAGATCTTGACCCTTCGGGCTTATCTTGCGTAGGAAATTTTTTGTTTTCTATGCAACGAACCCTTCAGTGGTATCAGAGCCGAATCTATGCGTAGATGATTTGTACGGGTAGAACACATAGGTGTATGTGGGCGTTGATGATCATGTTATTGCCTCCTTGAGTATTTGATGATCTTAGTGGCATCGTAGGATGAAACTGGCTTAGACAAATTTTACGTGTACTTTGTACGCGAGACCTGTCTCACTTGTGGCTGAGGTGGTGTCTGTTTCTCCTACTATAGTTAGGATATAATCTACGGCAAGCCCGCCTCGGTGTGCTACCTCTTCGGCCTCAAGTTCACGCCCAACGCTCTCCCCATCATCATCAACCTCACAACCACACTACTCCACTTCTAGCTCATCATTCTCTTTCTTCGCTAGCAACTACAGTAGTCTTATTAATTAATACTACACCAGACTCGCTAATTGTACTTAACTGTCCATTTGTACCCACTGGATTTTGTTCTTCTTGACAGGATACCGATCATAGTTTAAAATAGCCGTCTACTGTATTTAGCCGCCGCATTTTCATAATCTACCGAATAAATTTTATAGATGGTCTAATCCATTTCACGTTTTTTCTAAAAACATGCATGGGGATATTTTAGTCACCATTTGTTGCAGCAAATGAAAAATATGACTCAAACATTATTCAGTCTAAAAAGCATTCGACTATTTAACACAAAAAAAATAATATCGACTATTCAACTCATATGTTTTACCTATCAAAAGGCTTCAAAAACCGGAATCGATGACCTCAGCGAGGCATCAACTACGTGTTATAGAAGAGAGTCGAAGGACCAGGGTTACAACAGTGTATGGCAAGTTATAGAGAGGGGGAGAGATCGGATCGGTGTACTAACACCGTATCCTAAACCAAGTACAGTCCTAGCAATATTACACATTCAACAACCCATCTTAATCACAACCTTATCCAAGGTTGAGACTACGTCTAAACTCATGAAGATCTCTAACAGTCTTGCTGAAACCGTCTGCAACATGGTCCTTGCTCGACATGAATTTGATATCCAGGTGTTCATTTGTAACAAATTCTTGAACAAAGTGATAGTCGATCTATCTTAATTGTTTAGTAACAATTTGTTGCAGCAAATGAAAAATATGAACAATATGCCCGAGAGGCAATAATAAAGTGGTTATTATCATATTCCTTGTTTATGATAAATGTTTCTTTCTCATGCTAGAATTGTATTAATCGGAAACGTTGATACATGTGTGTTTAATAAACAAACAATGGTTCATAGTAAAGACTCTCTTTTAACTAGCTCGTTGATTAATAGATGATCAGGGTTTCCTGATCATGAACATTGGATGTTGTTAATAACAAGGTCATGTCATTAGAAGAATGATGTGATGAACATAGACCCAAAGTGAATATATTAATGCGATCAAGTCATTAAGTTACATTGTTATATCACACATACGAAGTAACTCTAATCCTTAGACCATGAGATCATGTCAATCACTAACACCGAAAGAGTGCTTTGATGTCATCAAACGCCACACCGTAACATGGTGACTATAAAGGTGTCGTTGGGTATTCAAAAAGTATTAGTTGAGGCTCATGGATCAAGAGTGGGATTTGTCCACCCAAATGACGGAGAGATATACTCTGGGCCCTCTCGGTGATATCACATTGACACCGCTTGCAAGCACGTGACTAGGTCACAAGGATGTCATATCACGGAACTAGTAAAAGAGTACTTGTCAGTAACGAGACTGAAGTATGGTTGATAACAATGATCGGATCTCGGACAAGTAAAATATCGTGAGACAAAGGGAATTGGTTACGATATTTATGGTTCACACGATCACTAGATTCATCGTTGAATGTGGAGGAGTCATTACGGATCTCCAGGTCCCGTTGTTGACTATTGATCGGAGAGGTGTCTCGATCATGTCTACATTATTCACGAACCGTAGGGTGACACACTTAAGGTTTGATGACGCGATTGAGTGGATATGGAATATCGGAGAAAAGTTTGGACAACACCGAAATTGTTTCGCGGAATATTGAAATAGTCACTGGAATAGTTTCGGGGAATATTGAAATAGTTCAAGGTGGTATATGTTAATGTTTGATTAAAAAATAGTTCAAGGGGGTTAAGTGTTAATGTTTGTTAATAGGATTAACAAATATTAAAATAAAGAAATAAAATTGTTTTATTTATTTATTAAAGAAAACCCTTGGAATTTTGAGTGGGAATTGATGAGAGAATGAGTGGGTTGAGTGGAGACTCCACCCACATGATGAGGGGAGAGGTGGAGGCACCAAAATTTCGTGGCTGTCTTCCCCTCCTATATAAACAGGGGTTGGACCTCTCTCTCCACACACAACTTGGTGTCATCTCCATCTCCATCCTCCCACTAATCCACCTCATGTTCATGCGCTTGGCGAAGCCCTGAACAAAGTTTTCTCCACCACACCACGCCGTCGTGCTGCTGGTTTCCGAAGGATCCTCTACTTCCGTTGCCTCGCTGGATCGAGGGAATAGAGGTCGTCATCGAGTTGTACGTGTGATCGAGTGCGGAAGCGCTGCCGGATTGCAGCGCTCATCTTCGCGCTCTTGAGATCGATATGAGTACAACTACATCACAAACGAGATTTGATCTCGTAACGCTTTGTGTCTTCGAGGGTATGTTCTCCTTAAGACTCTCTCTATGCCGGTTACCTTTCATCTCCTAGATTAGATCTTGGCCCTTCGGATTTATCTCGCGTAGGAAAACTTTTGTTTTCTATGCAACGAACCCTTCAGAAACCAATATGAGTACATTTGAATGTACTCTGCAATATATCCTTTATGTAACTTACAAAATGCAAGATTCTTATATGGTGGAATGGGTAGGCTATACATAGGGTTCACTACCCATGATGGATGAAAGATACACCATGGTTGATTTTGACATCTCTATATCTTTGTTGAAGAAGATATTTCAAAATAAAGTAATATATTTTTCTTTCTCTTGTAGATATTGCATGTCCAAGAGATTTTATAAAACTTTGTTTAGAAATGAAATTTTTTCTTTACAAAACTTCTTGTAGAACAACTCCCAGCTTTTCCTCATCCGTACCTCGCGGGTATAAAGTTCACCTTTCCAGTACGTCACAGGTACAAGTCCTTTTTTCATAAATCTCCTTTTGAAAACATTGACACAATACTAGCTACATGACCATTCAACTGTCCATATCCGAGGACTCGGCTATTCTGGACAGATTTACTCTGCAGAGGTGTACACAATCCACAAGATCCAATTCATCCGCCATGAATCACCCATGGACTGTTCACAATAGTATGCGAACATCAGATAATTGATCCTAACTTTCCACTATGGTCATACTAGTATATGACTATTGTAACATCCCAAGTATGAAAACAACCTTAGAATGTTTTGCTTCTTGTTAATTTATGTTATGCATCATGTCATCATAAGCATTGCATGTGGCATGTGTTTCAATTTGAAATTTAATTCAAATTCAAATCAATTTCATTCATACGTGGCATGTTCCAATTGTGAATCACAATTAAAATTTTGCAAACAAATCAATTCAAAAAGCAATCCATTAATTGGTTGGAATTATTCAATATTATTTGTTATTTCAAAAATTCATTCTTTTGTAACCATATTTGAAAGTTCAAATGACAGATTCAAAATAATTTCAAATCAATGTGTTTCACACTTGGTCTGTTACAACTTTTCAAATAAAATATTCAAATCAAACAGTTTAATTGCTTCCCATAAACTTGATTTTCCAAATGAGTGACTTGGTTAATTTTTCAAATAATTCAATTGTTGCAAAGCTCAAGCAAATTCATTTAAAATTCAAACATCCACAAATATTTAAATTTTTTGAAAAGAAAACATCATGCAACTGGGCTTTTGAGTTACTTTAATCCATTAAAAAATATTTGCAACATAAAATCCCAAATCTCACCTCTCTTTTCTATCTATTTCCTCTCTTTTATATTCTCTACAACAAAAAAAGGAACAAAAAGGAAAGGAAAAAAATGGGGGAGGCAGGCCAGCCCAAGTGGGCTGAGCCCACCTACTACCCCAAGCCCAGCCCCCCACGAATCGCTGTCGTCTTCCTCCTCTGTACGGAGACAGAGGAGGGGGGATCCTCCCCACCTGCAGCATCCACCTGCCCCCCTCCTCCTATTTCTACTCCCCAAGCCGCACAACCACCCTAACCCTAGTCTCCACCCACCTGTTCCTCGCGCCGCCGTCTCCTCCTCCTTTTCCCTCTCGCTGCTCTGCTTCCTTCTCTCTGAACCTGCCACCACCGAGACCATAGAGGAGAGCGGCCGGGAATCGCCGTCGCCATGGAGCCCCTCCGAGCTGGCTAGGAGCGGGAATCGAACCTCCGCGGGCACGTCCTCCTCCTCGTCACCACAGCCGAGGCCGGAGAGCAGCCGGACAACCCCACCGCCTCCGTCTTCTCGCCGTCGACCACCGCGGACATCCGTCCTCGTCATCCGCTCCCGCTTCGCCAAGGCCCCTCGGTGAGCACGCCCCGTCCTCCTCTGTATCCCCCTGCCCCCACGCACGCACCAGTGCCCCGCGCAGCACGGCGCACACGCACGCCGAGCAGCAGCTCGCTGCCGTCGTTGCCGGCCCGATCCGTGTTCAGTAACTGAACAAGGTTCAGTTTCGTCAGAAAACGAGAAAAGCCTGAACCTTTCACCCCAAAAGCCCACGCCTCCTAGTTCCATCACAAATGTCGCACCCGGACTTCTAGGGGATACTCACAGTCCGTTAAACAGTAGATAAATGGCTTACGGGGCATACCAGCACCCGCATCTCAATATGAGTAGGCCAACACGTAAACGTGTGACAACCATTCTCTACTATTCATCGTCTGCGCAAACCATCCCATAGAAATCCAGGTACTTCCATTGACGTACTTCAAAACATACACACATGGTACGTCAACGGCATTTGAACAAGTGATATCACAACAGATCTCTAAGACACAAAAGATTGAAATAAGTTGCAAATGGCTCTCACTAGAGCAGAGATAGCAAATACAATCATCCAGAGGACACATGTCCCAACAATTCATCATTACAACACAGCGGAAGCATCCAAAGTGTCTGAGTACAGACAAGATCCAAATAGGCCTAAGAGGCCGGAAACGAAAAGACGGAGCCCATCCACGAAGTCTCGGATCCTGCCCGGGTCCGCTATCTACTCGTCAGCAGCCTCGTCATACTCCACGTAGTAGCCACCATGGGGATCCTCGGAAACGTAGTCTGCGGAAACCACAGCCCCAAAGGGGCCAGTACATAAATGTACTGGCAAGCAAGACTCACAGTTCACCAAAGTGTACCCGTCAACACCAAGCACAGATGCTTTGGGTTCAACGGAAGAAAGGGTGATACAAAAGATGCTGCAGCGGGCTGCACTAACCAACTACAGATACATGCTACAACTTCCGGCTAACAGAATGGGGATAAGATAGCGTATCGTAACCAACCTACCAACTAACCACCAAACAAAACCCATCCTGGATCTCGCCCCTTATCCAAAGAAGCAATCCGAGGATAACTCACACAGTTGGATTAATGATGGTTCAGGTTATTGTGTCAATAAGACTATTACTAGTCAAGTTGTCATTAGTTAGGTGTAAGTTGTTCTGAGTACTTGTTAGCCAGTACTTCCACCAAGTCATCCATAACCGCGGAAAACACGGCTTCTCGAGAAGATTTACCCTGCAGGGGTGCACCAATTTGGCCGTACACATAAGAATAACCCGCCAGATGGAAAGGCCTTTCCCACCAAGCGGGGCACTCAACACAACTCAACTCTTCTTCGCATCAAGCCCAAAGAACCACATGCTGTGCGTGCGCGGCTAATCGATCCCCACGAAGAAAAGGGGACCCTCATAGCACTCTAAGACCGCGCCGCCCTAAATGCCGACTACAAAAGTTCCACCCTGGCGCCAAGGGTTCGCACCTGCACATGCATGCATCAAATGGAAAGCCCGAACTAAGTGTGGCGATTTGGACGAGATGCGAATCGAATCAAATTGAGGGGGGCACCCATACACGCTTCCCACATGCGGTTAGTGCGCTCATCATGGATCAGTAGACAAGACCCTTTTCCTAATTAGGGTCGACACTAGCAGGCCTCAAAACCACGCCGGGCCTCCTGCCGGTGCCTTATCATCAAATTATTATTACCTCAAACATTAACAGGTTGATTGTTTAAACATCGAGCCCCAGAACATAATGATATAGTAATAGAAAGTAACGGACAACAGACTCGAGCAAAACAACCCTAAGCATGCTAGTAAGACACGGGAAGCAAGCAAAAAGGTTATAGGTGTGGAGGATGACGAGGGAGGCGAGGGGGTTCCATCCCCAGGCCTAACCTGGCCGGAGGGTGGCCCTCCCGACGGCGATCACCGGAGAAAGAAGAGGTGGGGTTCGGGTTCAGGTTCAGAGAGAGGGAGAGGTGCAGAGAGAAGAGAGCAGAGGGGGAGGAGAGAAAAATGGAGGCGGAGGAGAGAGGAGGGGGGAGAGAAGGGTTAGGGCAGGGGAAGGGCATCGAGCTAGGGTTTATAGGGGGAGGGGGAGAGCTCCTGTCCGTCTGCTGCTCCCCTCCGTCGATGTGGCTGCGTGGATTTCCTGCCGTACGAGGAAGAAGAAGGGTAAGGGGGTATCGGGCCTGAGGGAGAGGATGGTGGGCTGGGCCTGCCCCTCTCTCTGCGCTGGTTGTTTTTTTTATTTTTTTTTGTTCTATTTTTTTTTTGCAGATTTGAACAAGGAGGAAAAGAAAGGTTTTAGTGGTTAGAGAAATTAGGGCAAAATTTGTGTAAGTTAATTAGGGCAACAGCAACAAAATTCCACTTTTGTTTTCCAAACATTTTGAATTATGGTGATGTTTGTATTTTAAATGAATTTGAGCAAAATTGACATTAATTAACTTATTGAAAGAAACATTTTAAACTATTGTGAACTTTCCATGTTTATTTGAAACAAATTGATTGGAGTGTTTTGTTTCATTAATTTCAAATGGTTGCTGTTTGGAAAATGCAATTGAATTTGAATGCAATTTGAATGAATTTTGAATATTAAGTGAAATATTGAAAGCAATAATTTAAATAGTTTGAACCTTAGTTTAATGGAAACAAATGATGGAAGTGTTTTGTCATTTTCATAATTTTCAAAAGGGTTGCTGTTTTGGAAATTAATTGAATTTGAAAAGGAATTTGAATTAAGTGAATTTGCTATTAAATGAATTATGGAAACTTAAACAATTTAATGGTTTGAGCTTTATAGTTTAATGGAAACAACTTGATGTTTTGATTTGGATAATTTTATTTGAAAATTGTAACAGCACAAGTATGAAACAAAAGGTTTGAAATTTGATTTGAAATTCAAATAGAAAACAAAGGAAAACAAATGAAAACAGAGGAAAACAAATGGAAAACAAAGCAAAACAACTGCAATGAACATGATGTCATGATGCAAAACATAAAATAACAGAGAGCAAACATTCTAATGGCTGTTTTTCATACTTGGGATGTTACAACAAAGCAGCGAGTAGCCCAGTGGCTAGCGCATCCGTGCGCGCGCGCCTGAGGTCGCGAGGTCGAATCCCCGGGGGCGCAAAAGGCCCCCTTTTATTTTCCTTGCCACGCCAGCGCCCAGGCCCCACCAGTCAGTGGCACTGGTGGCCACTCAGCCCACGCCCAGCCACGCAGGCGCCAGCAGGGCACTGACCCCACTGGTCAGTGACCCAGTATCACGCTGCGCTGCGTAAGAAAAGCCCTAGGGGCTTGTTCTGTAATTCCTGTTATTCTTTTAAGTCCCTGGAATTTGCAGAATAGCCCTTGGATTTCAAATGCTTATAAATAATTCAAATGAACTCCAAATTTAAAATGTAAAATATGGTTTCCATGTAAAATTGAATAATCTTTCCAAATATTACCTTTGTTTCCTGTTTTGAGTATTTTAAATTGGTGCAATAATTAAATCCTTATTTAATTCATTTAATATTGCAAAATTCATAACTTGGGCATAAAAATTCCTAATTCAACAAACCAAATATATATTCCATTCAAAATTTCCTGTAGATTCCAAATATGAAATTTGTTTCCTGTTTTGAGCAAATAAAGTTGGTGCACTAAATCAATACTTTAATTCCATCTTTTAAATTGCCAAATTCATAATTAATTATTTAAAATTCCAAATTTGACAAATGAGGTATCAATTGGAAGCTAAAGTTTTTTTCTTGCTGTTTTCATCATTCATCATGCATGTAATCACTTCACCTTAATGTTTACTTGTAATCCTTTTAATTCATTAATATTACATATGGGTAATTCCCAAATGCAATCTAAATTACTATTGGGCCCATTTAATATTGCTTGCCTACTCCTTGTTTTAATTTGATGCATCAATTAAATTGTCATGCATCATCCCATGTTTGTGCATTATGCCATGTTATTGATTGTCCGTCTCTTTTCGTTGCTTGCTTGCTTCTTCTCGATTAGACGACGACGGTGAGACAGACGAGGTTTACGACACTACTTCAGAGGAGTTAGCCCGGTACCAGGCTACTGAGTTTGCAGGCAAGTATTCACTCACCTGAACCATTGTGTCCTTTCCACACTTGATACCGATACTTTCCGTTGTCTAATCTGCTAGCCTTCTGATTCGTTGCTTGTGTTCCGATCCTATCACATGTTATTCTGTAACCCTGATATAGCCTCACCTCCATACCAATAAACCTGTTGCCTGTTGCCTGTGTCTTACTAGCATGCTTAGGGTTGTTGTGCTCGAGTCTGATGTCCGTTATTTCTTTTACCATATTTATTATGTTCTGGGGGCTCGATATTTAAACAACAACCTGTTAATGTTTGAGGTAATAATAATTTGATGTTAAGGCACCGGCAGGAGGCCGGGTATGGTTTTGAGGCGTGCTAGTGTCGAACTCAGGAAAAGTTCTTGTCCTCTAGATCCATGAGGAGCGCGCTAACCGCATGTGGGAAGCGTGTATGGGTGCCCCCCCCCCCCCGCAATTTTGATTCGATTCGCATCTCGTCCAAATCGCCTCATTTAGTTCGGGTTTTCCATTTGCCGCATGCATATGCAGGTGCGAACCCTTGGCGCCAGGGTGGTAACTTTTGTAGTCGGCATTTAGGGAGACACGTTCTTAGAGTGCTATGAGGGTCCCCTTTTCTCCGTGGGGCTTGATTAGCCGTGCACTCAATTGCACGGGGTTCTTTGGGCTTGATGCAAAGAAGAGTTGGGTTGTGTTGAGTGGCCTGCTTGGTGGGTTTGATCCCCGCCTGGCGGGTTATTCTTACGTGTACGGCCAAATTGGTGCATCCCTGCAGGGTTAAATCTTCTCGAGAAGCCGTGTTGTCCGCGGTTATGGATGACTTGGTGATAGGGCTGGCTTACAAGGATTAGACAACTTACACCTAATTAATAATAATTTGACTAGTAATAGGCATATTGTCACAATAACCTGAACCTTCATTAATCCAACTGTGTGGGTTATCCTCGGATTGCTTCTTTGGATAAGGGGCGAGATCCAGGATGGGTTTGTTTGAGGTTAGTGTTAGTTGCCTCCGATGCGCTATCTTATCCCTTTCTTTTAGCCGGATGTTGTAGCGTGTCTCTGTAGTTTGTTAGTGCAGCCCGCTGCCGCACCTTTCTATCACCTATCTTCCGTTGAACCCAAAGCATCTGTACCTGGTGTTGCCGGGTACACTTTGGTATCTTGTGCGTCTTGCTTGCCAGTACTCGTTCGTACTGACCCCTTTGGGGCTAGTGGTTCTGCAGACTACGTTTCCGAGGGTCCCCATGGTGGCTACTACGTTGAGTATGACGAGGCTGCTGACGAGTAGATAGCGGACCCGGGCAGGATCCGAGACTTCGTGGATGGGCTCTGTTCTTTCGTTTCCGGCCTCTTAGGCCTATTTGGATTTTGTCTGTACTCAGACACTTTGGATGCTTCCGCTGTGATGTAATGATGACTTGTTGGGACATGTGTCCTCTGCATGACTGTATTTGTTATCTCTGCTCTAGTGAGAGGTTTTGCCACTTATTTCTATTTCTTTGTGTCTTAGAGATTTGTTCTGGTATCACTTGTTCAAATGCCGTTGACGTACCATGTGTGTATGTTATGAAGTACGTCAATGGAAGTATTCAGATTCCTATTGGATGGTTTCACAGACGATGAATAGTAGAGGATGGTTGTCACACGTTTACGTGTTGGCCTACTCATATTGAGATGCGGGTGCAGGTAGGCCCCGTAAGCCAATTATCTACTATTTAGCGGGCTGTGTGTATCCTCTAGAAGTCCGGGTGCGACAAATGGTATCAGAGCCTGTCTGCCTGTAGGATCCCTTTTACTGGTCGCAGTTGAGTCTAGAAACTATTTTGTATCTATATAGGAAAAATGAAACGTGAGAGTAGGAATTATGTTCTTTTATTTCTTTCCCCACCCACCCTCCCTTTTCTGGTAAGGAAGTGCAACGTTGTTTTCTCTTCTCATCTAAACTTTCAAGTTAGGATTTCACGTATCCTGGTTTCTCTAGGATGGTTATATCTACTAGACCATAGGAATGGAGGTCGTTGTGACATGATTTTCATGTTGCCTACTCACGATTGAGAACGGAGGCACATAAGCCCGGAAGCAGATCCTCTATTCCTTAAGCAGTAGATATTGATCCTCTAGAAGCCCGGATGGGTTTTCCGTAGTACCTCAGGAGTGTTTGGTCTCGTGTTTCCCAAATGTTGCTTTGATATCCTGTTCTTCTCAAGATCCTTTTCGTCCGTTGGAACCTTGTTGTTGCTTGCCACTTCAATTTTTCTACCGGCGTCTAATCAAAGCTTCCCCGATCATCTGCAGATGGATCTCAGGTTCTACCCGCAGGTGGTTCGTATGACTCGTTGTGAGAGCACTAACCGGTTATCGGAGATGCTGAGAGACATGGTCACTTTTCTGGGGTTCCGTTGGGCACCAGAGTACCAGGTCTACGAGCAGCAGCGAGAGTTTGAGCAGACCTACTACCAGGCTATCGTCTACATTCTGTCGGATGATGGCATGAGTGTAGTCACCGCTACGAGGGCAGTGGGTTCCACAGTGGATATGGCTGTGCAGCAGGCAGCTTATGTGAGCCTCACCGTCCTTCGTGCTGACTACTGGGGATTTGACGATTCTATTTATCGCCACATTCCCGTGGTTACATCACTTTGGAGGGAGCTCACTTCACTCTCTACGACAACTTGGATGTTTACGAGCATGATAACTCCAGGTTGCACACCACGCTCAGTTTGTGAGACACAGTGACGCAGTTGCCCGCACACTATCTCAGGAGTTGGCTTCAGTCAGAGAGCAGCTTTACTTTGCTTTGACTCGTCTGGCGACTTACACCACAGACTTTGTTGGAGACGACGCTTTGCACGTTTCGATCAGCCAGTGGGGCGTCATCTGCCAGATGCTGGAGGTTACGAGCCGATCAGAGGTCCACTCCTTAACCTTGGTACTGGTTACACTGGGATTCCCCGCTTTGGAGCACAGGGATTCGACGACTATGTACTTCCACCACGCCTAGAGTCGGTCTCAGACCACGTCAGATCTACGTGGATCGTCGTTCCACCTACTTTCGTGGGCGTGCTCCTCACCGTACCTCTCGTCGTACTCCTCGCCGCCCGTCCTGCGTGATGAGCATGGGAGTACCGATGTATCCATTCTTAGCTATGTTAGTTATCCTTTGGTATTCGAACCATTTATGGTGTGTTGGATATTCTGATGTACTTGAACATGTGATGGTGTTACCTTTTGGTTATCTATTTCTTACATCAAGAGAATCTCTCTTTCGGTTGCCAAGTCTATCCTTTTCTATTGTTGTGCTAAAATGCATTTCCTTTCTGGAGGTGCCGTCAACAAGGAACACCACGCCTGAAACCACCGCCAATCACGGAGCTGTTGACTCAGATGACCCAGCATGACGCAGATGGCTCAGTTTCAGGGACCAGTCATCACATCAACCCGACAGCTCCACGAGTGAGCATCAAGGAGTTCTCAGTCTGGGGCCCAGAGCTTTCGTGGCCACACGCAAGCCGTCTAGACGCTGATGACTAGATCGTGAGATAGCAAGGCTCTGGATATTGCACATGTAGCTGAGAAGACAAGGTCAAGTATGCTTCCTATCTGCTGTAGGGTCAGGCCAGCTCTTGGTGGGAAACTTCCAGGCCATGAGAAACTGGCATGCCAGTCACGTCGGGATCGTTTCATCAAAGGAAGCCTTCCTAAAATACCACATTCCAGATGGTCTCATGGAAAGAATGCGTGAAGAGTTTTGCTCTCTCAAGCAGGGAAAGTTGGACGTTATCGGGTATCAGAGTGAGTTCAATCGCCTCGCTCGATACGCTGGAGATGAGGTGTCCACTGAAGCTAAGAAGATGGCAACGTTCCGCAGAGGCTTTAACCCGGAACTCAAGTATGCCCTCACCAATGTCAAGGCCGACAGCTTCGAGGATCTCGTTAACACCGCGCTCAATGAAGAAAATGGGCGCAAGGCGTTCGAGGAGTCTCGCAAGCACTCGCGTGAGGGTGGTTCCTCCTCCAACATGACCACCCCTCCGCAGAAGCGCCGCATCTGGGTACCAAATGGTGCTCTCACTCGGGCTCCATACGCCCAAACTTCTCCAGGCTTCGCTCCCCGCCCACCCAACCCTGCTCAGATGCATGATCAAAGGGCTTCGATGTGGCAGCCAAGGCCAGGGCCTCCTCGTGTCGTCACATGCTACAAGTGCAAGGAGACGGGACACTACGCCGACAAGTGTACGCAGAGGCAGCTACCTCCACCACCACCTCGTCCTAACACAAACCAGGCAATGGTGCGCGCTCCCCCGCCTAAGGCCTTCAACTCCAACAACAGGCCTGTCGGGAGGACCGCAAGGGTGAATCATGTCAAGATCGACAAAGCTGAGGAAGCTCCTGACGTCGTTCTCGGTACATTTCCCGTAAACTCTTTTCTAGCTAAAGTGTTGTTTGATACCGGAGCATCACATTCTTTTGTGTCAAAGACCTTTGCCACAACAAACAACCTAATTGTGGTTCCACTAAGCAATCAGATAACTGTTCACTCCCCGAGATCTCAAATGTTGACTTCCAAGATAAGTAAGGACAATCAAATCTTAATTGGAGGCCACATATTCCTTGCTTCTCTCATGTTGCTTGGAAATTCTGACATTGATGTCATTCTTGGTATGGATTGGCTGAAGGCCAATAAAGCAAGAATTGACTGTGCTCAAAAGTCAATAACTCTGTTCCACCCTTCTGGCCAGATAATCTATTCTCCACATGAATCAAGTTCCATTCAGCTATACACCCTCAATGCTAATCCTCTACCTTCACTTGAAAATGTTCCGTTGGTTTGCGACTTCCCTGACGTCTTTCCAGAAGAGTTGCCAGGAATGCCTCCGGACAGAGCTGTTGAGTTCGTGATCGAACTTGAACCGGTACTGCTCCAATCTCTAAACATCCCTACAAGATAGGAACTCCCGAGCTGAAGTTGTTGAAGGAACAAATTGATATGTACATGGAAAAAGGTTACATTCAACCTAGTTCCTCGGCTTGGGGTTGCCCAACTCTGTTCGTTGCGAAGAAGGATCAAACAAAGAGACTCGTTGTTGACTATCGTCCTCTTAACGAGAAGACCATAAAAAATAAGTATCCAATTCCTCGCATCGATGATCTTCTTGATCAACTTGTTGGAGCCTCTATATTCTCCAAGTTGGACTTGAGAATGGGTTACCATCAAATAAAGATCAGAAAAGAGGATATTCCAAAGACAGCCTTCACCACTCGCTACTGTCTATATGAATTCACCGTCATGTCCTTTGGTCTCACCAATGCACCGGCGACCTTCTCTCGACTCATGAATTCTGTCTTCCATGAATACCTAGACAAGTTCGTTGTGGTATATCTTGATGACATTCTTGTCTACTCAAAATCCGAGGAAGAGCATGAAGAACATCTTCGTCTCACTCTCATGAAGCTTCGCGAGCATCGTCTCTATGCCAAGTTCTCCAAATATGAGTTTTGGATTTCCGAAGTCGTTTATCTTGGTCATGTCATCTCTGCCAAGGGCATAGCCATTGATCCAGAAAAGGTTAAAGCAATTGTTGATTGGAAACCTCCAAAGACGGTGAAGCAAGTAAGAAGTTTTCTTGGCTTGGCTAGCTATTGTCGCCGCTTCATCCCAAACTTATCCAAGATTGCCAAACCTCTCACTGACCTCACAAAGAAGGACAAGAAGTTCGTCTGGTCTCCACAATGTGATGAAAGCTTCAATCTCCTGAAGACTAAACTCACTTCTACACCAGTCCTGGTTGGCCCAGATCCTTCCAAACCTTTCCAAATATTCTGTGATGCTTCTCTCCAAGGTCTAGGTGCAGTTCTCATGCAAGAACGTCAAGTTGTGGCTTATGCTTCACGTCAGTTGAACACACATGAGCTCAATTATCCCACTCATGACCTTGAACTTGCAGCAGTTGTGTTTGCCCTCAAGAAATGGAGACAATACTTGTTGGGTAATCGCACTGAAATCTTTTCCGATCATAAGAGTCTGAAGTACATCTTCACTCAACCAGATCTAAACCTTAGACAAAGGAGATGGATTGAAAAGATTAAAGACTTTGATCCTACCATTTCTTACACTCCAGGCAAGGCTAATGTTATGGCCGATGCTCTCAGTCTCAAGTCGTATTGCAATAATCTCATGATCATGGAAAGCCAACCTCCTCTTCATGAAGAATTCCAAAAACTGAATCTTGGTCTTGTTCCTCAAGGCTATCTTGCAAACTTGACAGCCAGTCCAACTCTCGAGGACAAGATTCGTTCTGAACAACTTTGTGATGCTAAAATCAAGAAGATTGTAGAACACATCAAAGCAGGAAATGAGAAATTTGAGTCCTTCTCAATTGATGACAAGGGAACTGTGTTCTTCGAAGGACGCATTGCAGTTCCTCAAATTCAAAGTCTCAAAAATGTCATTCTCAAGGAGGCTCATGAAACTCCGCTCTCCATACACCCTGGAAGACAAAGATGTACCAGGATCTCAAGACACTGTATTGGTGGCCTAGCATGAAACGTGAAATTGCTCAATACGTTTCTGAATGCGACGTCTGTCAGCGTGTCAAGGCAGTTCATCAGAAAATAGCCGGTCTTCTCCAACATCTGAAAATCCCTGAATGGAAGTGGGACATGATTGAAATGGACTTCGTCACGGGTTTTCCAAAGTCCAGGAGGGGAAACGATGCAATCTTCGTTGTCATTGATCGACTCACTAAAGTCGCTCACTTCTTTCCTGTCAAAGAAACAATCTCAGCTAGTCAGTTAGCAGAGCTCTACACAGCAAAGATTGTTCCTCTTCATGGTATTCCATTGGAAATAAGCTCAGACCGTGGAAGCATCTTCACTTCTCATTTCTGGAAAAGCTTTCAAGAAGCCTTGGGCACCAAGCTTCTGTTCAGCACAGCCTATCACCCTCAGTCTCAAGGGCAAGTCGAAAGAGTCAATCAGATTCTCGAAGATATGCTCAGAGCATGTGGTCTCTCTTTTGGCATGAAATGGGAGGAATGTCTTCCATATGCTGAATTCTCCTACAACAACAGCTTCGAGGTAAGTCTAGGCATGGCACCATTTGAGGCTCTCTATGGTCGTAGATGCAGGACTCCAATCAATTGGTCTGGAGCTGGTGAACGTTCACTCTTAGACCCTGACATTGTTAAGGAGGCCGAAGAGAAAGTTCGCATCATTCGCGACAATCTGAAGATTGCTCAGTCTCGTCAGACAAGCTACTATGACAGCAAACACATGGACATGGTCTATGCAGCTGGAGACAAAGCATATCTCCGTGTTACTCCCCTTAGAGGCACTCATCGTTTTGGTATCAAAGGAAAGCTTGCACCAAGATATATTGGTCCCTTCAACATTTTCCCAAGGCGTGCAGAAAATGCCTATCGTCTTGAACTTCCAGAAAAGCTATCCAAGGTGCATGATGTCTTTCACGTGTCACAGCTCAAGAAGTGCTTCAAAGATCCAGGTCGTGCAGTTGATCATGATTCCATTGAACTGCAAGAAGACCTCTCTTATGAAGAGCACCCTATTCGCATTCTCGATGAGACCGAGCGCAAAACTCGCAACAAGAGCACCAAGATTTTAAAAGTGCAGTGGTCTCATCATTCCGATAAAGAGGCAACATGGGAGACCGAAGAGGATCTTCGCAAGAAGTATCCGGACCTTTTCTCTTCTCAGTAGGAATCTCGGGGCGCGATTCCTTCAAGGGGGGGGGGGGGGCGTTTTGTAACATCCCAAGTATGAAAACAACCTTAGAATGTTTTGCTTTTTGTTAATTTATGTTATGCATCATGTCATCATAAGCATTGCATGTGGCATGTGTTTCAATTTGAAATTTAATTCAAATTCAAATCAATTTCATTCATACTTGGCATGTTTCAATTGTGAATCACAATTAAAATTTTGCAAACAAATCAATTCAAAAAGCAATCCATTAATTGGTTGGAATTATTCAATATTATTTGTTATTTCAAAAATTTATTCTTTTGTAACCATATTTGAAAGTTCAAATGACAAATTCAAAATAATTTCAAATCAATGTGTTTCACACTTGGTCGGTTACAACTTTTCAAATAAAATATTCAAATCAAATAGTTTAATTGCTTCCCATAAACCTGATTTTCCAAATGAGTGACTTGGTTAATTTTTCAAATAATTCAATTATTGCAAAGCTCAAGCAAATTCATTTAAAATTCAAACATCCACAAATATTTAAATTTTTTGAAAAGAAAACATCATGCAACTGGGCTTTTGAGTTACTTAATCCATTAAAAAATATTTGCAACATAAAATCCCAAATCTCACCTCTCTTTTCTATCTATTTCCTCTCTTTTCTATTCTCTACAACAAAAAAAAGAAAGGAACAAAAAGGAAAGGAAAAAAATGGGGGAGGCAGGCCAGCCCAAGTGGGCTGAGCTCACCTACTACCCCAAGCCCAGCCCCCCACGAATCGCTGTCGTCTTCCTCCTTTGTACGGAGACAGAGGAGGGGGATCCTCCCCCACCTGCAGCATCCACCTGCTCCCCCTCCTCCTATTTCTACTCCCCAAGCCGCACAACCACCCTAACCCTAGTCTCCACCCACCTGCTCCTCGCGCCGCCGTCTCCTCCTCCTTTTCCCTCTCGCTGCTCTGCTTCCTTCTCTCTGAACCTGCCACCACCGAGACCACAGAGGAGAGCGGCCGGGAATCGCCGTCGCCATGGAGCCCCTCCGAGCTGGCTAGGAGCAGGAATCGAACCTCCGCGGGCACGTCCTCCTCCTCGTCACCACGGCCGAGGCCGGAGAGCAGCCGGACAACCCCACCGCCTCCGTCTTCTCGCCGTCGACCACCGCGGCCATCCGTCCTCGTCATCCGCTCCCGCTTCGCCAAGGCCCCTCGGTGAGCACGCCCCGTCCTCCTCTGTATCCCCCTGCCCCACGCACGCACCAGTGCCCCGCGCAGCATGGCGCACACGCACGCCGAGCAGCAGTTCGCTGCCGTCGTTGCCGGCCCGATCCGTGTTCAGTAACTGAACAAGGTCCAGTTTCGTCAGAAACGAGAAAAGCCTGAACCTTTCACCCCAAAAGCCCACGCCTCCTAGTTCCATCACAAAGCAGCGAGTAGCCCAGTGGCTAGCGCATCCGTGCGCGCGCGCCTGAGGTCGCGAGGTCGAATCCCCGGGGGTGCAAAAGGCCCCCTTTTAGTTTCCTTGCCACGCCAGCGCCCAGGCCCCACCAGTCAGTGGCACTGGTGGCCACTCAGCCCACGCCCAGCCACGCAGGCGCCAGCATGGCACTGACCCCACTGGTCAGTGACCCAGTGTCACGCTGCGCTGCGTAAGAAAAGCCCTAGGGGCTTGTTCTGTAATTCCTGTTATTCTTTTAAGTCCCTGGAATTTGCAGAATAGCCCTTGGATTTCAAATGCTTATAAATAATTCAAATGAACTCCAAATTTAAAATGTAAAATATGGTTTCCATGTAAAATTGAATAATCTTTCCAAATATCACCTTTGTTTCCTGTTTTGAGTATTTTAAATTGGTGCAATAATTAAATCCTTGTTTAATTCATTTAATATTGCAAAATTCATAACTTGGCATAAAAATTCCAAATTCAACAAACCAAATATGTATTCCATTCAAAATTTCCTGTAGATTCCAAATATGCAATTTGTTTCCTGTTTTGAGCAAATAAAGTTGGTGCACTAAATCAATACTTTAATTCCATCTTTTAAATTGCAAAATTAATAATTAATTATTTAAAATTCCAAATTTGACAAATGAGGTATCAATTGGAAGCTAAAGTTGTTTTCTTGCTGTTTTCATCATTCATCATGCATGTAATCACTTCACCTTAATGTTTACTTGTAATCCTTTTAATTCATTAATATTACATATGGGTAATTCCCAAATGCAATCTAAATTACTATTGGGCCCATTTAATATTGCTTGCCTACTAGTTGTTTTAATTTGATGCATCAATTAAATTGTCATGCATCATCCCATGTTTGTGCATTATGCCATGTTATTGATTGTCCGTCTCTTTTTGTTGCTTGCTTGCTTCTTCTCGATTAGACGACGACGGTGAGACAGACGAGGTTTACGACACTACTTCAGAGGAGTTAGCCCAGTACCAGGCTACTGAGTTTGCAGACAAGTATTCACTCACCTGAACCATTGTGTCCTTTCCTCACTTGATACCGATACTTTCCGTTGTCTAATCTGCTAGCCTTATGATTCGTTGCTTGTGTTCCGATCCTATCACATGTTATCCTGTAACCCTGATATAGCCTCACCTCCACACCTATAACTCTGTTGCCTGTTGCTTGTGTCTTACTAGCATGCTTAGGGTTGTTGTGCTCGAGTCTGATGTCCGTTATTTCTTTTACCATATTTATTATGTTCTGGGGGCTCGATATTTAAACAACAACCTGTTAATGTTTGAGGTAATAATAATTTGATGTTAAGGCACCGGCAGGAGGCCGGGTATGGTTTTGAGGCCTGCAAGTGTCGAACTCAGGAATGTTCTTGTCCTCTAGATCCATGATGAGCGCGCTAACTGCATGTGGGAAGCGTGTATGGGCGCCCCCCGCAATTTTGATTTGATTCGCATCTCGTCCAAATCGCCTCATTTAGTTCGGGTTTTCCATTTGCCGCATGCATATGCAGGTGCGAACCCTTGGCGCCAGGGTGGTAACTTTTGTAGTCGGCATTTAGGGAGACACGTTCTTAGAGTGCTATGAGGGTCCCCTTTTCTTCGTGGGGCTTGATTAGCCGTGCGCTCAATTGCACGGGGTTCTTTGGGCTTGATGCAAAGAAGAGTTGGTTTGTGTTGAGTGGCCTGCTTGGTGGGTTTGATCCCCGCCCGGCGGGTTATTCTTACGTGTACGGCCAAATTGGTGCATCCCTGCAGGGTTAAATCTTCTCGAGAAGCCGTGTTGTCCGCGGTTATGGATGACTTGGTGATAGGGCTGGCTAACTAGGATTAGACAACTTACACCTAATTAATAATAATTTGACTAGTAGTAGGCATATTGTCACAATAACCTGAACCTTCATTAATCCAACTGTGTGGGTTATCCTCGGATTGCTTCTTTGGATAAGGGGCGAGATCCAGGATGGGTTTGTTTAAGGTTAGTGGTAGTTGGCTCCGATGCGCTATCTTATCCCTTTCTTTTAGCCGGATGTTGTAGCGTGTCTCTGTAGTTGGTTAGTGCAGCCCGCTGCCGCACCTTTGTATCACCTATCTTCTGTTGAAACCAAAGCATCTGTACCTGGTGTTGCCGGGTACACTTTGGTATCTTGTACGTCTTGCTTGCCAGTACTCGTCCGTACTGACCCCTTTGGGGCTGCTGGTTCTGCAGACTACATTTCCGACGATCCCCATGGTGGCTACTACGTGGAGTATGACGAGGCTGCTGACGAGTAGATAGCGGACCCGGGCAGGATCCGAGACTTCCTGGATGGGCTCCGTTCTTTCGTTTCCGGCCTCTTAGGCCTATTTGGATCTTGTCTGTACTCAGACACTTTGGATGCTTCCGTTGTGATGTAATGATGACTTGTTGGGACATGTGTCCTCTGCATGACTGTATGTGTTATGTCTGCTCTAGTGAGAGCTTTTGCCACTTATTTCTATTTCTTTGTGTCTTAGAGATTTGTTGTGGTATCACTTGTTCAAATGCCGTTGACGTACCATGTGTGTATGTTATGAAGTACGTCAATGGAAGTATTCGGATTCCTATTGGATGGTTTCACAGACGATGAATAGTAGAGGATGGTTGTCACACGTTTACGTGTTGGCCTAGCCATATTGAGATGCGGGTGCAGGTAGGCCCCGTAAGCCAATTATCTACTATTTAGCGGGCTGTGTGTATCCTCTAGAAGTCCGGGTGCGACAACTATCCCTTCAACTGGGTTTGTTCTCACCCGCACCATGCCGCACACAGCCATGACAGGAGACCCAACTGTTACATCCGGAGGAAAAATTAATATCACACTTTACATGTTCCGTATCTCCCACCTGGCGACATTTCGGTTCAGAGAATCACATTCTCTATAGCATTTGGGATAGAATACACACTAACACGAACAAGTTTCTAGATAGGCCTCTTGCCCATGTTGAGGTAGAGTAGCAGTACATATTGGTTGTCCAGCGAAGACTAGGTTATGTGTCTTTTCTAAAACATTTCAAAAAAATTCCTCTTTGCCTCCTCCGGTTAACAAGGTCCTACCTTTTCACCGAGGGTTTTCCTTGAAGCATTTGTTTAAAAAGCACATTTTAGAGTGTCCACTTGGGGACTTCAAGATTATTAACATTGGTGGTATTTATATACCATATGGCTGCTAAGAGCTTGGTAACACCAAGTTTGAATATTGTCAATGTGATAGATAAACATAGTATTAATAGTAATAAGTCACAACAAAAATAGTTTTGCTAACCATATTTTTTAAAACTTTAGAAGTAAATCATGCATGATAGATAATAATAAGTATAATAACAACAAGATTTAGGATGGCTTGCCTTGGTATGAGTTCAAGTCTTGCTCTTGGAAATAGCAAGAGTGGAAATAAGGTTTTTCTCCTCCAATCACTTCCTCCTCGTTTTCTAACTTTGTAAAATAAAATAAAAGACACACAATCAGAACCAACTAAGGCAACCAATGGTACTAAGCAATACATACAGACAGCAATGCATAAAACAATTCATCACTCTATTTTCCAAAGGCAACAATCCACATGGACTCATAAAAATAACAAGAGTATTTGCTAACACAACTAGGGTAGAGAAATCGTATTTCTCACCAAAATGCAATGGCATCAGTGGGTGTACCACTAGCCTACTAAGGCATTTAAGAGGTCACAATGCCTCTGGTTATACTCGTGGAAAAATAATATTCCACCAAACATTCATTACAAAACCACTCATACTAGTGAAAACAATAGGGTACAAAATAATTAAGCTAATGCTACTCATGCTTTCCTATAAAATAAAGTGCAAGCTAAGAGAGGTGATAACATCCTAAAATCAGTACCAAAATGGTACTGGACTTATCATATCAACATAAAAAATCTAGGTACTAAAATTAACAATACATTGTCCGTATTTCTGTTTAAATAAAAATACTAGAAAACAATACTAGACTATCCCTTAATCCTATTCGTTTTCAAACATGCCCAAAATTCCTAACATGCTAGTACTGTAAAAAAAAACAACATTATAACAGAGAGTAGCAGATCTACACATGCTAGAAAACAAGAATCTAAAACATAAACATTTAATTAAAACTATTTATACAATATTTAATAAAAATAGAAAAGTACCAAATCTAGATATGGATGCCATAATTATTCTAGAGTTCTAAAAATTACACCAAGCTAGGGTTCGATAGATCTAATCCTAGCCCCTGTCGCTGCCAAATCTAGATATACATGCCATTCGTGTCGTCCCGCCCCTGTCGCTTCCACCGCCTCTAGGAAGCTCCTGCCGTTGCGGCGCCTCGGACCGCTCAAGCCAATATGAGCCCGCCCGAGCCCATCTGAGGCCCGAGAGGCTCAGGCCATGGCCGAGCCGGCCGCTGCTACGCCTCGATGGTGCCAGGAATTCATGTTGCTTGTGATGGTGTGTTGGGAACCCCAAGAGGAGGGTGTGACGAGTGCATCGGTAAGAATTTTCCTCAGTTAAGAACCAAGGTTATCAATCCAGTAGGAGAAAGAGGATCTTCGGAAGGTTGATGCCACTGACGGTGGTGATGGCGCTTCACTGGTGTCAGCAACAACGCGGAACCTCCACACAACACAACCAAAATACTTTGTCCCAACGGTACAGTTAGGTTGTCAATCTCACCGGTCTTGCTGAAAAAAAAGATTAGACGTATAGTGTGGAAAATTGTGTATGCTTGCAGTAAGTAAAGAAAGCAGGGAATTGCAGTGGTTTGTTTAACAGTGTAGGAAAATGGATCAGGGTTCGTAGGTTCACTAGTGGTGTCTCTCCATAAAAGATAGCATGCTGGGTGAACAAATTAGAGCTGGGCAATTGACAAATAGAGGTTGCACCGTAGTGCACATTCATGGCATGATTACTACTATGATATTTAGTGCGGGCATTACAACAATATACATAGACCGTAATCCAACTGTATCTTTGACTAATAATTCACCCTCAGGTTATCATCCGACCCCCCTTAGGTATTAAGATGCAAGCAACAGATAATCACATTAAGCAATGTGTGTAATGTAAGGAATGATCGTGCACGCGGGCACTCACACTGATGTTTTCTCCCTAGTGGCAACATCACATCCTCCCCCTTCACGTTTCTGTCACTCGAGAAGAGGCGAAAAGGAGGCATGAACCCAACTATTGACCATAAATACTCCCTCTTGGAGTCACTAGCAACTACTTGGCCAGAGCAACCACTAGCAACGGAAAGCATGCAAGATCACAAATAACATATGCAATAAAGACTATAATCAACTTGGTATAAGTTCAATATTCATCGGATCTTAGCAAACACAACACATAGAATTACATAAGAACAATCTCGATCATGTTAGGCAGCTCACGAGATCTAAACATTGATGCATAGGAGGAGAAGACAACCATCTAGCTACTGCTATGGACCCGTAGTCCAAGGATGAACTACTCACGCATCACTCCGGAGGTAGGCATGGTGATGAAGAAGCCTCCGGTGATGATCTCCTCTCTAGCAGGGTGCCGGGAGACAGCTTCAGAACCCCCCTGATCTAGGGTTGACGACGACGGAGGTTGCGGAACTTTTCAGGGATTTTTTATCAGGTGCCTAGGGTTTTCCTTCAGAGGGGAATAAATAGACGAAAGTGCGGCGTCGGTGGGCCACCAGGGTGGCCTCACCACCCCCAGGCGCGGCCAAGGGGAGGGGCGTGCCTGCCTATGGTGAGCCCCCCTGGTGCCCGTCTTCGACTCCTCTTCGGACTTCTGGATGCTTCCGGGGAAACTAGGAACTTCGGGATTCGTGGGGTCCAATTCCGAGAATATTTCCAGGACAACTTTTCTGAAATAAAAAACAACAGAAAACATGGAACTAGCACTTGGCATCTTGTTAACAGGTTAGTCCCGGAAAACATGTAAAAATGCTATAAACAAGGGAGAAAACATGTAGCAATTGGCATAATATCATCATGGAACATCAGAAATTATAGATATGTTGGAGACGTATCAAGCATCCCCAAGCTTAGTACCTACTCGTCCTCAAGTAGGTAAACAATAAAACAAAATAATTTCTAAGGTGACATGCTACCACACAATCTTGATCATCAAAATGTAAAAGCGTATGTAAGCTAAGATCATAGAAATTTAACACAAACATGATAAATAGAACTTTAACAATCACTTTGCATCATGAGAAGTAACTCAAATAAGAGATCACGAGTAACAATGCAAAGAAAGATATACGTTTGTTTCAAGTACAGAGAAAGCATGGAAATGTGGCATTTCGCTAGTCCTTAAGAGTGGGGCAAAACATACATGCCAGGACACGTTCAAAGTTCATGCTGAAGACTAGAACAAATAGTTAGAGAACAAGCAATAACACATCATGAATCGATTAATAATGTTTCTGGGACAAATGCACATAAAAGTCAGAATGGCAAAAATGCTCTCTCAACTGTGCATAAAGTTAGAAGATGGGGACTCAACATAAAAGTAAAAGAAAGGCCCTTTGCGGAGGGAAGCAGGGATCACTCATGTGCTAGAGCTTTTATTTTATTAAACAGAGGTATTAAAAGTTTGACACTCCTCCCATCCATCTTACACAAACCATGGCTAACCGAATCCTCGGGTGCCTACCAACAATCACATACCATGGAGGAGTGCCTATATTTTAAGAGAGGTGTATGCTAGTGTCAACGAATGGTAAACAGAAAATAAAGTACGTCACAAGCCAACTAGATTTCACAAGAGCGACTCCCATATGAAGGACGCATCTGGGTAGAAGGTCATCCCTGTTTCTCTTTTGTTTACACAATTATGCTTTGACTGATAAATCAGGAGCAAAAATAGTGAAGATAATTTGCTTACATTAATTTGGGGCTGGGCACCCCGCTGCCAGCTCTTCTATCAATTGGATAAGCAGATGAAGCCACTAGTCCAGGGTGTAAAATCTAATCAAAAAGTGAGATAAAGATTCTCTATTTACGTCCTCATGAGCAAAAACAAGAACACAAAACATGAGTAATTTTGAATGTTTTAAAGGTAGCACATGAGCAATTTACTTTGGAGTGGCAGTTAAATACCACATGTAGGTAGGTATGGTGGACACAGTGGGAAAACTTGGGTTTTTAGGAAGTTGGATGCACGAGTAGAGCTCATACTCAGTACAGGTGGAGCCTAGCAAAAGACTGGGAGCGACAAATCAAGAGAGCATAAGAGCCATAATCATGCATAGCGACATAAACATCATTAATCAAAGCATGAGTGGTATCACAAGTTCAAAAACTAAATGATCATAGAGGCTATTAGTGACTGTTTCATAGTCATTAACATGGTGTGAGCATGCGCCAACTCAACCAAATAAAACATTCAAAAGAGAATACCACAAATTTATGCTTCAATATGACAAGAACAACTCATGATTCTTTCAATGACACTTTAAACACTCTCAGCTATTTGAGGCTAACCATGCTAGTCAATAACCACAAGGCTTTAAAACTAAAATAACATCTAGCATGATATGAAAAAGTTCTAGCCACATCCTATACAAGCTTCTACTTGCACCATTAAAAATTCTACTTCAAGCAGCAGTTTCTTTCCCAACAAGCACCATACAAGATATGTTTTAACAAAAATACTCTACATGATAAAACAAGCAAACATGAGAGTACTCACATAACACTCTAACAACTCTAGATAAGAGATGCATGCAAAACAAGAGCTAAACAAATGTAGCAGCCAGACAAAGATTAAGAATACAAAGTATTCCCATGAAAAAGCGGAGCATGTCACTCTCCAATAAAATAATGCTGGGTCCAACCAAGCTTATTGCATTAATAAAAACAAACTGAAAGAAAAAAAGACGCTCCAAGTAAAGCACATAAGATGTGACCAAATAAAAATATAGTTTCACTAGAAGTGACCTGATAATTTGTCGATGAAGAAGGGGATGCCTTGGGCAACCCCAAGCTTAGACGCTTGAGTCTTCTTGGAATTTGCTTGGATGTACCTCCGGGGCATCCCCAAGCTTAGGCTCTTCACTCTTCTTGATCACTTCATATCATCCTCTTCTCCTGACCCTCGAAAACTTCCTTCACACCAACTTCTCATAATCTTCATTAGCAACGTTAGTGCAATCGAAATAATAAATTCACATGGTTCAGTTTCAACACAAGCCTAACACTCATAAACACATTACCTACTGTCACAACTTCTTCTAAAACTCTTTTTCTCAAAAGAACACCAAAAGAAAGAGATTAATATGCAAATGCAATTATTGGCACGAATCTATCAAAACAAGACAACAGGTAAAGATGATTTTTTTAGAAAATCTTCTGTTGCTCAAATAAAGAAGTGTTCAACTAAGAAAAGTTGCGGATATAGCCCAGGATTACGCACAAACCAATTCAGGTCATTTTGAATTTTATTTGATTTTATACGAATTTAACAGTGGAGAGCAGAAATCTGTTTCCTGCGCAGAAATACGAAATATAGTCTCAACTTTCCACTAGAGGCTTTACTTGGCTCAACAAAGACACAAAAGAAAAGATACAGCAGGGTTGCTAAGGAAATAAACAACACCTAGGTGTATAGAAAACAAAAATAAACGACGAAAAACGGGTTGAAAACGGAGAAATAAAACGGGTTGTCTCCCGGTAGCGCTTTTCTTTAACGCCTTTCAGCTAGGCATAGAAAGCAACTCAAGTATTTTCAAATGAGGAAGCACCAACATCATAACTTTCTCTAATCATAGAGTAAAAAGGTAGCTTCTTTCTCTTTCTAGGGAAGTGTTCCATACCTTTCTTGAGTGGGAATTGATATTTAATACTCCCCTCTTTCATATAAATAACATCACCACCAGTTCTAAGAAAAGGTCTTCCCAAAACAATAGGACAAGAAGCATTGCATTCAATGTTCATAACAACAAACTCAACAGGGACAAGGTTATTGTTAACCATAATAAGAACATCATCAATTCTACCAAAAGGTTTCTTCTTAGCATTATCAGCAAGATGAACATCCAAATAACTGTGTTCCAACGGTGGTAGATCAAGCATATCATAAAGATTTTGAGGCATAACAGAGATACTAGCACCAAGATCACACAAAGAATTGCAATCAAAATCATTTACTTTTATCTTAATGATGGGATCTGATACGTCTCCAACGTATCTATAATTTCTGATGTTCCATGTTGATATTATGCCAATTGCTACATGTTTTCCGTATGTTTTCCTACGTTTTCCGGGCCTAACCTATTAACAAGATGCCAAGTGCCAGTTCCCTGTTTTCTTCTATTTTTTATTTCAGAAAAGTTGTTATGGAAATATTATCGGAATTGGACCCCATGAATCCTGAAGTTCCTATTTTCCCCGGAAGCATCCACAAGTCCCGAAAAGCCCCGGAGGGGGGCCACAGGGTGGCCACATCATAGGGTGGCGCGGGTCCCCCTGGCCACGCCACCTGGTGGTGTGACCCCCCTGGCCAGCCCCCGGCATTGCCCTTTCTCCTATTTATACTCCCCCGAGGGAAAACCCTAGGAGAATTGACCTTTTCCACAAAATACATTCGTAGCTCCGCCGCCACCGCCGACAAGTTTCGGGGGACAGATCTCTGTTCTGGCACCCTTCCGGGACGGGGAAGTGCCTCCGGAAGCCATCTCCATCGACTCCACTGCCATCTCCATCATCGTTGTTGTCTCCTATGATGAGGAGGGAGTAGTTCTCCCTCAGGGCTGAGGGCTCTACCGGTAGCTATGTGTTTCATCTCTCTCTCCCATGGTGTGATCTATATGTGATCGTGAGCTTTGTAATCTAGTTGAATTCATAGATACTATTCTTCATATATTATACTACCCAAGTGGTTTTTGTTATGAGATCTCCATAAACACTTTGATCGGTGTAAAGGTGACAGTGTGTGCACCATGTGGTTTAGCATTATATTTATATTTTGTGTTGGATAACCCTATGAAATTGTGGTGTTTGCGTGGAACCATCTAGGTCCCATGGTGATAGCGTGGGGGTTGCTTAGTTGGGAAAGTGCTTACTCTGAGGAGTGCTGTTAAAGCCCTACGCATGGATTGGTGTTATTTTCGACCGGAGAGTGGTTAAGAGTAGCATAGTGAAGAGAAGATATCTAGTTATTCAATTATGTGATCATTGTTGAGAGTGTCCTCTAGTGAAAGTAGGATCCCTAGTCCTTATTTCCAAGCTTTGAAACACCGTTTTCCGCCTGTTCTGCTACATGTTAGCTTGCTTGCATTTTTTATTTCAGATTGCTATTATCACTTATTATCATCCATATTACTTGCATTTTACTCTCTCTTCGCCGAACTAGTGCACCTATACAACTGACAATTGTATTAGGTGTGTTCGGGACACAAGAGACTTCTTGTATCTTAATTGCAGGGTTGCTTGAGTGGGATATCTTTGACCTCTACCTCCTTGAGTTCGATAAACCTTGGGTAATCCACTTAAGGGAAACTTGCTGCTGTTCTATAAACCTGTGCACTTGGAGGCCCAACACTGTCTACAAGAATAGAAGCGTGCATAGACATCAAGATCTTTTCTGGCGCCGTTGCCGGGGAGGTAAGATAAAAGTTACTCACATCCTCCGGTGTGAGTGCTCGGAGTTATTTCCTTTAGATTCTGCAATTTTATCTTTTTGTTTCTTGTTTTCACTAGTTAGGCTTATTTTTACTTGTTGCTTGTTTTTATTTTTACTAGTTAGTCTTAATGGAAAACAACAAAAATATGAGAGAGCTTTATTTGCATTCTAGTAGCAATGTTATTAGCCTTAATTATTTGGATACCATTATTTCTAGTACTATGGAAAAGTCTAAGCTTGGGGAAGCTAGTTTTTATAAACTTTTTATTTCCCCAGCTTTAGAGGAGAAAATTTGCTCTGATGATAATTTATCTCCCATATGTGATAAAACTAACGATGCTTGTGATATTTTAAATCCCCCTACTGAAAGCATTCCTTTTAAAATACCCAAGAAAATTGTTGAACTTGTCATGGATAACCGTTATTTTGGAGATGGAACTATCCATCCTAGTGATCATTTACACTTTATGCATGAATTATGCGAGTTATTCAAGTGTGCATGTATCTCAACGGACCAAGTTAAGAGGAGGCTATTCCCTTTGTCACTTAAGGACAAAATAAGGGAGTGGTATGAACTACTAGACGATCCTAATCATTTGGAGTGGAAGAAACTTGAATCTCTCTTTTACTCTAAATTTTATCCTTCTCATGAACTATATTTAGATAGGAATTACATTTATAATTTTTGGCCTCATGATGGAGAAAGCATTGCCCAAGTCTGGGGAAGACTGAAAACATTAATACTCAAATGTCCTAACCATGAGCTTCCTGAG
This sequence comes from Alopecurus myosuroides, assembly GCA_028641055.1. Classification (NCBI taxonomy): domain Eukaryota; kingdom Viridiplantae; phylum Streptophyta; class Magnoliopsida; order Poales; family Poaceae; genus Alopecurus; species Alopecurus myosuroides. The sequence goes on along the minus strand of CM054058.1, from coordinate 300,251,325 downwards.
GAAATATTTGTTACTAATTTTTATGCAAGCTTTCAGAACATTGGAAGGATTATCTAGATGCCTGTTCAGAGGGTTCTTTTGGTTGTTAGAAGGTTGAAGCTAAGTGGGATCTTCTTGAGAGAATTCAAATAAATAGTGAAGATTGTAATAACAACAAAGGTAAATAATCAGGTATAAACTATGAGTATTATTGCATTAAGACTTTTGCTGAAACTGCTGATTTTCATGAGCTTAATGCTAAATATGGTCTTGATCCTCAAATAGTTGTTGGTTGGTATAGATCCTTTGCTTCTTATCTTAATATTCCTACAGAAAATTGGGACATATATCATGATCCTTTTAAAGACACTTGCATGGAAAATGAAATTGTTATTGATGATTGCAATAAAAACGATCAAACTTTTGAAAGTACTATCTCTTATAAGCATGTTAATTTTTCTAGAGCACTTAGACCTTGTGAAAATAATCAAATTGAATAAGAATATTGTATCCATCATAGGAATGAAAAAACTAGAATGTGGGATAGGGCTCTAAATGATCTTGGTGAAAAAGTTTGTGCCCTCTATCCTTTTATTTGTGGACTTTGCTGTAAAGTGGGTCATTTTAATTTTCAATGCTCAAGCCATGATAGTAGCCTTTTGAATCCTATGAGTACTGCAAGTTTGTATTGTGATGACATGACCACCCCTAATGAGCATGATGACCTTACATTATTTTTGGGGTGTGAAGAGTTATTAAGAAAAACTTCTTTGATTGATATGAGTGCTTGCCATCTTTATTGTGTTGAAAATTGCCATGCAAATACTTACATACAAAATATTCTAAAAGAGTACACTTTACCAAAACATGACAGTGATAATATTTGTTTTCATGTTATTAATGAAGAGGAGGAATCCTCCAAAGTTCTTTCTATTGTTTCTGACAATAAGCCAGGGTATATGGAGAAGCTTCCTTTCAAGCCTCTCCCTCCTATAGAGAGGAAGAATAAGAAGAAGAGGAGGAGGAGTAAAAAGAGAGAGGTAGCGGTATCTCCCCCTAAGAATGTTGCTCATATTAGAGCTTTTGCTGATGAGTCTGAACTCGATGATTTTCCTATGCATGTTATTTATGAATGTGATCATGATTGGGAGAAACACACTACTTTTGATATTGAAAATTTGTTTGGTACCAATTATGAAAATGAGGATAATAATTGTTGTACTATTAGTACCATCCATGTTCCTTCCAATGATGATATATAAAGCTCTAAACTTTTGGATGATGTGTTTGAAAATCCCTTTGATATTAATGATTATATGCTTGATACATATCCTCCTAGTAAAAATGACGATATGTTTACAAGTGAACGCATTTTGAAAGACAACTATTTTATTGCTTGTGATGATACTATGCCTCCAATAGATGATGATTGCAATGATGAATATGATAGTTTTAGTCCACCTACTATTGAGGAGAAAATTAGTTATGATTTCAATATGCCTCCAGTCTTTGATACTTATTATAAAGAAAGTTATAACATAGGCTATGATTACAATCATCCTCATGAAACTTGCCATAATTATGGTGGGATTACCCAAAACCATCTCTTTAATATGAACTTGTCTATCATGTTCGATTTCTTTATCATAATCCTACTCCCGTTGCTATTAATAAGAATGACTATGCTTATGTGGAGAGTAATTATTCTTTTATGCATGTGTCTCATGATAAGAATATTTCATGTGATAGTTATGTTGTTAATTTTATTCATGATGCTGCTGAAAGCTATTATGAGAGAGGGAAACATGTTTTTTTATGTATCTCAATAATATTAAGTTTCCCCTCTTTATGTTGGAAATTTTGAAGTTGCACTTATTTTGTCCCCCTATGCTAGTCACTTTGTGCTTTGTTGACTTGTTTTTCTACAAGATTCTTTTTCATAGGAAGTGGGTTAGCCTTAAATGTGTTTTATATTTTTTTTCTTGATGCTCTCTTATTGTGCTTCAACTCTTATTCTTATGTGAGCATCTTTTAAAAGTCATTGTGCCTAGCTGAAATGCATTAAAAGAAAAGCACTTCCGGGAGACAACCCGTTTTATTTCTCCGTTTTGAACCCGTTTTCCGTCGTTTTTTTTTCACCTGGGTGTTGTATATTTCCTTAGAAACCACTCTTTATATTTTCTTTTGTGTCTTTGTTGAGCCAAGTAAAGCCTCTAGCGGAAAGTTGAGACTATATTTCGGATTTCTGCGTAGGAAACAGATTTCTGTTGTCCACTATTAAATTTGTATAAAATCACAGAAAATTCAAAATGACCTGGATTGTTTTGTGCGTAATCCTGGGCTATGTACGCACCTTTTATTAGTTTAACACTTTTTTTATTTGAGCAACAGAAAGTTTTCGAAAAAAAATCATCTTTACCTGTTGTCCTGTTTTGACAGATTTCTGCCAATAATTGCATTTGCATCTTAATCTCTTTCTGTTGGTGTTCTTTTGAGAAAAGGAGTTTAAAAAGAAGTTGTGAAAGTATATAATGTGTTTATGAGTGTTATTTTTGTGTTGAAACTGAACCATGTGAATTTATTATTTTGATTGCACTAACGTTGCTAATGAAGATTGTGAGAAGTTTGGTGTGAAGGAAGTTTTCAAGGGTCAAGAGAAGAGGATGATATGATGTGATCTAGAAGAGTGAAAAGCCAAAGATTGGTGATGCCCTGGTTGTACATCCCAGAAAATTCCAAGAAGACTCAAGCGTCTAAGCTTGGGGATGCCCAAGGCATCCCCTTCTTCATCGACAAATTATCAGGTGACTTCTAGTGAAACTATATTTTTATGCTCACATCTTATGTGCTTTACTTGGAGCGTCTTTTATTTTTTCAGTTTGTTTGGTTTTATTTGCTGTAATAAATAGTTGGAACCTATCATACTTGCGTGGGAGAGAGACACACTTCATTTTCATTGCTTAGAACACTCTAGTTTTCATTCTTATTGTTCTGTGAGTGTTCACTTTTTGCTAGTACTGCGTTTAGCCCTTGTTTTCATGCATCTCTTATTCAGATCTGTTAGTTTTAGTAGACTTGTTTTATTACTATCATGCATGCTTTCTGTATCATGCAGAGTATTTTTGTTAAAACATATTTTGTATGGTGCTTGTTAGGAAAAGAAACTGCTGCTTGAGGTAGAATTTATAACGGTGCAAGTAGAAGCTTGTATAGACTGTGGCTAGAACTTCTTTCATGCCATGCTAAATGTTATTTTAGTTTTAAATACTTTTGGTTATTGAGTAGCATGAATAGCCTCAAATATCTGAGAGTGTTTAATATGCCATTGAAAGACTCATGAGTTGTTCTTGTCATAGTAAAGCATAAATTTATGGTATTCTCTTTCGAATGTTTTATTTGGTTGACTAGGCGCATGCTCACACCATGTTTATGACTATGAACCAGTCACGAATAGACTCCATGACCATTTAGTTTTTGAACTTGTGATTCCGCTTATGCTTTAATTAATGATGTTTATGTTGCTATGCATGATTATGGCTCTTATGCTCTCTTGATTTGTCGCTCCCAGTCTTTTGCTAGCCTCCACCTATACTGAGTATGAGATCTACTCGTGCATCCAACTCCCTAAAACCAAGCTTTCCCATTGTGTCCATAATACCTACCTACATGTGGTATTTCACTACCACTCCAAGTAAATTGCTCATGTGCTACCTTTAAAACTTTCAAAATTACTTCTGTTTTGTGTTCTTGTTTTTGGTCATGAGGACGTCAGTAGAGAATCTTTATCGCACTTGTTGATTGGATTTCACACCCTGGACTAGTGGATTCATCCTCTTATCCAAATGATGGAAGAGGTGGCAGCGGGGTGCCCAGCCCCAAATTAATGCAAACAAATTCTCTTCACTATTTTTGCCCCTGATTTATCAGTCAAATCATAATTGTGTAAACAAAAGAGAAAGAGGGGTGATCTTCTACCCAGATGCGTCCTTCATATGGGAGCCGCTCTTGTGAATCCAGTTGGCTTGTGACGTACTGTATTTTCTGTTTACCATTCGTTGACATTAACATACACCTCTCTTAAAATATAGACACTCCTCCATGGTATGTGATTGTTGGCAGGCACCCGAGGATTCAGTTAGCCATGGTTTGTGTAAGATGGATGGGAGGAGTGTCAAACTTTTATTACCTATGTTTAATAAAATAAAAGCTCAAGCACATGAGTTGATCCCTGCTTCCCTCCGCGAAGGTCCTTTCTTTTACTTTTATGTTGAGTCTCCATCTTCTAACTTTATGCACAGTTGAGAGAGCATTTTTGCCATTCTGAGTTTTATGTGCATTTGTCCCATAAACATCAATAATTGATTCATGATGTGCTATTGTTTGTTCTCAAATTATTTTCTCTAGTCTTCCTTATGAACTTTGAAGGTGTCCTGGCATTTATGTTTTGTTCCACTCTTAAGGACTTGCGAAATATCACTTTGCCATGCTTTCTCTATACTTGAAACAAACGTATATCTTTATTTGCATTATTATTCATGATCTTTTATTTGAGATACTTCTCATGATGCAAAGTGATTGCTATGCTCTATTATTAAAGTTCTATTTATCATGTTCGTGTTAAAGTTCTATGATCTCAGCTTACATATGCTTTTACATTATAATGATCAATTTTATGTTAGTAGCATGTCACCTCAAAAACTATTTTGTTTTATCGTTTACCTACTCGAGGAGGAGAAGGAACTAACCTTGGGGATGCTTGATACGTCTCTAACGTATCTATAATTTCTGATGTTCCATGTCGATATTATGCCAATTGCTACATGTTTTCCGTATGTTTTCCTACGTTTTCCGGGAGTAACTTATTAAAAAGATGCCAAGTGCCAGATCCCTATTTTCTGCTGTTTTTTATTCCAGAAAAGTTGTTTTGGAAATATTCTCGGAATTGGACCCCACGAATCCCGAAGTTCCTATTTTCCCCGGAAGCATCTAGAAGTCCCGAAGAGCCCCGGAGGGAGGCCACAGGGTGGCCACACCATAGGGTGGCACGGCTCCCCCTGGACGCGCCACCTGGTGGTGTGGGCCCCCTGGCTAGCCCCCGGCATCGCCCTTTCGCTTATTTATACTCCCCTGAGGGAAAACCCTAGGAGAATCGACCTTTTCCACAAAATAAATCCGTATCTCCGCCGCCGCCGCCAACAAGTTTCGGGGGACATATCTCTGCTCTGGCACCTTGCAGGGACGGGAAGTGCCCCCGGAAGCCATATCCATCGACTCCACCACCATCTCCATTGCCGTTGATGTCTCCTATGATGAGGAGGGAGTAGTTGTCCCTAGGGGCTGAGGGCTCTACCGGTAGGTATGTGTTTCATCTCTCTCTCCCATGGTGTGATCTATATGTGATCGTGAGCTTTGTAATCTAGTTGAATTCATAGATATTATTCTTCATCTATTATGCTACTCAAGTGGTTTTTGTTATGAGATCTTCGTAAACACTTTGATCACGGTGTAAAGGTGACAGTGTGTGCATGTAACATCCTAGGTCTTCTCAAAACTTTTAAACAAGCATGCATACATATTATCATAACATAGTCTCACAAAAGCACATTTAAAAATTTAAACATCACTAAACAAAACCCTATGGGTTTACCTCAAAAAAATAATCCTACATTTGGCTCCATGCGAATTCACCTATTTTGAATCTTAGTTTGATTTTTCAAAAGTCACCAAAACATTTTAAAAGTTTAAAACTTTGTAACTTAAATATTCTGCAAAACCATCCAATTTTAGTTGGCCCACCCAACAAATTGTTTGGGGTTTCCTTGGTGTATTAAAAGAGAACAGACAAGAAAAATAAAACAGAACAAAAAAAAGAGAAAGGGAAGAAACCGGCCGGCCCAGTCCCTTCCCCCTGTCCCTCTCTCTCGGCAGCCCACGGGCCCAAAACCTACGCACCGCGCGCGCGCCAGGCAGTCCAGCCCGCTACCCCCACTCCCTCTTGCTGCCATGTGGGCCCAGGTGACGCCACGCTGGCGTCACGCTGACGCTCACCCCCAACCTCTCTCTGTTTCAACCGCAACCGCGCCCGCAACTCCTCCCACGATCACCTCACCCTCGCAGCGCCCGCACCCTCCAAAAACCCCTCCACGCACGCGCCTCCACCTCCTCTCTATTTCCCCTCACTCTCCCCGAGATCCCACGCCTCCAGCCGCACCAATTCCCTCGCCGGAGTTCGACTACCCGCCGCCGTCTGCTACAAAATGCAGCCATGTGAGCCCTCCACCGCGGCCGCAACCGTGCGCTAGTGTCTCGTTGTGCTCCCGCGAACCTTCCTAACCCCTTTCGCATTTCTTTTCGCCCTTAGGTCCCCGAGAACCACACGGACCAAAGCTCGCCGGAGCCGAGCCGCCTCCGTCCCCCGTGGTCACCCTCTGCATCCCCACGGTTCGCTGTGTCTCGTCATCGACTTGCCGAGACCGGAGAGCCACCGTGGGTCCGTCGCCGTCGTCTCCCGAGGGCAGCGCCGCCGCGAACCTTTCTTCCGGCCGTTCAGCCGCCAGGTGAGCTCCACCCCCGCCCCCTACCGTCCGATCTAACCTCAACGGTTAGATCCTTCGCCGTTGACCGGTACACGCCCTAGTCAGCGCGCGCAAACCCGATCTAATCATGCGGCGCCGCGTGGCCCTGCCTCGTCAGCGCACAGTCAGCCCCCCTCCCGTTTAAATAGTTTAATTTCTTTTTCAAAAACAGAAACACCTGTCCCACTGTAAATTTAATAGAAAATTAAATATAGATCCAAAAATGGTGAGACTTGAACCTATAGAAAGCTAATCAAATTCTCTACCCAAATATAAAAAAATATTAGGTGGTCTCTGTATAAAATTTTGGAGTAATCATTAATTTGCCAAAACCACTCATAAACACCATTTAATTCATAGTTTGAGTTCTACTACCTCAATTTTGTTAATTTTGTAGTCTCTGGATTCCTTAGAACTTGTAGAACACAATGGAACCAGAGAAAACCAAAATTGTATCGTGCACACACTTTCTATTTCAAATTTAGTCAAATCAGTAATCTGTCCATAATTCAAATTCTGAAATGTATTTTTGAGTGAAACCAACTGGGTCACCTTGGTATTGGTACCCTCTATCCAGAGAGACCAATGACCACATTTTTACAGAAACTTAAAAGTGTGTTTAAAATTTAATTAATCCAAAGACCTATAAATGGACTACTAAATTGGAGAAATAAAATTAATGCAATGAGATAAAATTCAACCAGAGCCTTGTATCAACCAAATACACCTCATGATATGCCAAACACACCCCAACACTACAACCAACATGTGTAAAAAAAATCTTACATTCATGCATGCATACATGTTTATGTTTGTTTGTTTGAATAGTGTGTTTATGTTTGTATGGTTATTGCTTGTTTAGACTTTGGAGAAGATCAGCACAACTCCTGTGACTGTTGTGCTTGCGCTGGTTGCAGCTACCAAGGCAAGTGATTCTCATGTCCCACTTTTTATTGCATTAGAGTTTTCAGTAGTGTGCATGATAGGTGATATTATTATTTTCCAAGTATATGCTATGCTCAGAACACCTAGTAGTGTGTAGCCAACCTGAAACCCCTGCTAGGTACTAGTTTAGCTATACCAGAACAATATCACAACTGCTGCTGCTAGTTATTGGGTTGTGATACTTTGAAAATTGAAAATTAACAACCCAATGAAACACCTGGGTGGATTGGTAATTGCTTGGATTATGTTGAGTGACTACTCAGGGCCATGTCTGTGGTGGTTGTCACCTGGGTAACCACTCCCAGGGCCATGGATGTGGTGGTTGTCACATGAGGGTACACTTGTGGATTGCCACCCAGGACTAGAGAGATCTGTAGGTCTTCCATGTATAGTTAGCTTCCAGTGCAGCCTTGAGGTAATATGGGCTTTGCCAAGATTTAGTAAGTTGTGGGGGTTCCTCCTGTTGTATTGACAAGGGGTGGTAGAATTTTAGGAGCAACGAGTCAATACTGGTATGGTTGAATCCCTCTTCCCAAAGATCTTGTCTCATTTTTCTCTCGAGGAAAATGAGTCTCAAGGTGAAAGTGCACAACCTCTGCAGAGTTTAAAAACTAAGATCTTAGCCGTGTCCCCAGTTATGGGCCAGTTGAGAAAACTAGACATAGTTGGTGCTGAAGGATCTCCTCATCGTTTCTGAATAAATTAAAACTTGGTAGTAACCTTTTCCTAGAGCACATAGTGTGTCTACCCCTCTGTGCTACCTTTTCAAACTCATGGTGTGTCTACCCATGATGCCTTTATTAAACTTCATGGTGTGTCTACCCATGATGCCTTTATCAAACTACATGGTGTGTCTACCCATGTTGATTTTCAAAGATTTTTTAATGATTTATCGAATATAGGGCAAAACTGGCTTTATGCAAATAGCCTAGACTCCACCAGCCAAATATCATGTAGATAGTTATCCGTCACAACTGCCACCATATAAGTGTCACTTGCCAGTACATTGTTTGTACTGACCTCCTCCCCTGTGGGGGCTGCATATTCCAACGTGCAGGTCATTCAGATGATGAGTAGCTGTTTAGGATCTCGAGTCTACATCCCAACATGTCTGCCTGTGGCGCATGAAGAGAAGGAGGCTCATTGAAGATTTGTTTCCGTTGTATTTGCTTTGAACTCTGTTATGTGGGGCTATTCCATGTTGACTATGCCAATTTGTAAGACTATTTCATTTCGTATCCAATGGATCATACGTTGTAGATTGATGTTATTGCAATGAATATTTCATTTTGTCATGTGTATGCTATCAGTGATCCCGGGAATGGCAGGTACATAGGTATTCTACCTTTGTAAAAAGGTAGGGTGCTACAAAATGGTATCAGAGCATAGTGTTGCCTGTAGGATCGAGACCCTAGGATTTGAAACCATAGGAACAAAACTATGTCAAACCCTTATGAAAACTTTCGTTTTGCTTTTGCCTTTTTCTTTGTTCTATTCTTGTATATTCTTACCCTGTGCTAACCTTATTCCTTTCATTTTCCAAAATTTTAGATGGACCCGGTTGGCGATGACATCGATGATAGGTTTGCTTTTGCTGGAGATGTAGGGTTCTGGATGAGTAAGACCCTATATGACCTAGCCATGGATATTGGAATGCCAGCTCCTCACTTCCACTGCGTGCCAGACGTTATTGATGTTACCGGTGCTCAGAGGTGACGCATCACGACCCATATTTCCGGACGTACAACGGACCCAGACGACCCTGGCATGGAATACGTCCAGTACTACCCAGACTACACAGCTTCAGTGAGTTCAGCCATGCTTGACGCCATCTCCCACATCTGTCACAGGTACCGATACCATATCACTCACGGTAGTGTCTTCCGACTCTTCGGAGAGAGGGATGAGTCAGGATTACCTATTGATCGTAGCCACCAACAGCTCACTCCTATACGTCATCACCTCATAGAGTTAGAGTTCGTGATGTCGAACATGGAGGAGGAGATGCTAAGTCAAATGGAGGCAATTGATATCCAACAGAAGAAGTTTAGGGATCTATGGAAAGCAATGTTGAACCTGGATGACATCAACAATGATCTGCGAAAAAAGCTTGATTTCAAGGATGCGACAATTGCTGCCCTCCGAGTGCAGAATGCTTACTACGCTAAGGACTCCAGTGAGATGGACGAGGTTAAGCATGAGAGAGACCAGTTGAAGAACCAAGTTGAGGAACTGCAGAGGGAAGTAGCCCGACTGAGGGTGACACAGAGAGAGAAGGAGCCCATAGTACCCCCAGCCTCAGTTGATCACCAAGCACCTGCTGCAGAGAAAGACCATCTGGCTCCAGCTGCAGAGGAAGAGGAAGAGGAGGACCCTGAGGAGCGAGTGTTTGAGAGCACTTCTGAGAGCGACCTTGACATCGAGGAGAGCTCGACGGGAAACCGACCCCCTCTGAAGAAGCGCTTGAGGTCCACAGACTACTACAAGTTATTCGAGACTCGCAAGTGAAGAATCAAGATCTAGTGTTGTCGTGGGATAATCACGGCAGACGTTACCGGGGATAACTTATCTTGGGGCAAGACGACACTGGTGTTTGGGAGAGGGTTTAGCTCAGAGGAAAACATGATGATATGCGATCCGGTAGCCGACAAGCAAGTCGCCGAGTCTCCGATCTCGATATATTAATCTCGACTCTCGTGTTACACTGGATACTCGATACCTAGCGATATTGCTCGAACTCTTGGATCGCCCTTGGTCTAACCCTAGGGGACTTCTTATATAATATCCGGACCCCTCTGGCCTACTCTCCAAGGCGCACTCTGAATCCTACCCGGACACTGCTTACAAACCCTAAACTTCCTTATCGGAACCCACAATCCGGGTTATGAGGCCTACGTTCCTGGGCCTTCTAGAAACCCCTTTATCCTAAGCCGGGTCTTGCGCAGCATCCTTTGGGCCGAGTTACTCCTTGGCGTTGGCCTACCGGGTTAACATCCCTCCATCAGTAGTCCCCAGAATAGCTTGGGCTTCACGGGATCCTCCTTGAAGCGCTCGCTATTCCCTGCAAAAATATCAAACGTACAAGTCCATAGAGGCCGGGTTAAGGTGCTTTGATAAACAGCTAGGCCTAACTCCAAGGTGGCCATATAGTAACCCGGCTTTCTCTAGGTCCTTCTTCACTTTTTCCGGGTCAACGCTCTGATAAGAATGTCAAAGATCCGGCTTACTTTACTCGATAACTGATCCTGATATCGCGGAGAAGATCTCCTCCTTATCTCTGTCCGGATATCTCGCCCAACACTTAAAGCATATCTCATCAAATCCAGGCAGGTATCCGTTATTCCGAAATTTCCGGTTCCCGTCCGTTGGACTAGGTTTATCCGCTCGCACCTTATAAATAGGTGCCCAGGAGATAGCCTAACCCCCAACGGTTCATTCCAGCTCCTCCTCTTTCCTCATCTCTCGCGCTTGCGCAATATCATCACGGAGACCCCGCGCGCGTCACCGGAGCCAATCCGCCGCCGGCTACGCTCCGCCACGGTTTGCCCCACGCCGCTGCCAAGATCCGCCGCCGCGCCCTCGACCTGTCCACCGGGAATCGCAAAGGGGCACCAACACTGCGCTATTTGCCGCCGGCGAGCTTTACTTCAATCTGCTCCAGTAAGTTCCTTGTATCCATCAATTCAACCTCGCAATTTTTCGATTTACTCTAGATTGGATCTAGGTCAACCCGTGGGCCATTTTTCTTGTCGCGCCGGATTAGGTCGCTTAGATGCTTGCTAATTCCTCCAATAGCTTGATTGATGGTCACACACCACTCTCCTATCATCACCAATCATCAATTTCTCCGTAGAATCACCCGCAACTTTTCCAATCTAGATCCATTTCGCCAAAATTTTCCGCGCCTGTCATTAACACCCGGAAAATCCTCTTCTTCGGTTCTTTTGCTTGCAGTAGATACATGGGCAATCATCCGTCTTCCTCAAACACCTTCCAATATGTAAGTACCCCATAGTTTTTATAATAATGCTTGATACCCGGATAACTTGTAACCTTGCTTTGTAGAGTGATACCCAGATAATTCTTAACTTCCATGCTTTCTTGGTACCACTCGCAAATACTCGGATAGCTCATGGTTTCCGAGTCTTACTTCTCGTACCTTTTTGCCTTGTGTTTTGCAGGTTGATCCCATGGCTCCCAAGAAGCAAGGGAAGCAGCCAGCCAAGGCCAGGATCTCCAACTCCATATCCGCCAACTGGGCGCGATCCACGGTCACGAAGGCCAAGCTAGAAGAGCTGGCCGAGTTAGGGGTTCTCCCTTCTCAAAAAGATATCCATTGGAGGGTGCCGGGTGACGAAACCCGGCCCACGCCTGCCGACGACGAGGTAATTTGCTTCGTCGAACACGTGACTCGGGGATTCCGTCCCCCGGGTCACCCTTTCTTTCGTGAAGTCCTGAGCCATTATGGCCTCCGGGTATTCGACATAGGGCCTAACTCTATGTTGAATATAACCCATTTCATTGTTCTGTCCGAGTCATACTTGTGCACTTCGCCAAGTTTGGCTCTCTTTATTGAACTCTTCCAGTGCAAGCTGTGCCGCGAAAGCGGTGACGGAGCACTTCTCGCTTGCGGCGGGGTATCCATCCAGCGCCGTAAGAACTCACCAATGCCAACCCTCAATCTGAATTCCCACGTTAAACACTCGCAATTATCCTTCTTTTATTGCCACGACACCTCCCCACCCGGCGAGAAGAAACTGCCGGGTTACTCGGAGGGCCTCCTCGACATTTCCGAGAAATTCAACGCTTTCGCCCCTGACTCGGACAGGGAGGCAATCCAGCCCCTTCTCTCGAAAGTATCTGTCTTATCCGCCCAAGGTCTCCTTGGGCTCAATCTGGTCAAGACATGGGTGGATTTCCGGATCCAGCCCAACTCTATTCGCACTAAGCTGATGTGCGATTACTCGGGGCACACAACGGACGCGCTCCGATACTCCACCAAGAACTACGCAGCCGGCGACACCAACAAGACCATCAAGGGATTCTTGACGGAGAAGTTGGAGGTGATCAAGAACATCGCCGGGTTACCGCCGTTCACCCGGGAGAATCCGGCTCCATCGGTGAGACCCAATACTTGTAGGCCTATTCTCACGCTCAACTTGACTCGGCCACTAATTCTTGCGTCCATGCTTTTATCTCAGGCTGACGACCCTTTCTGGAGCGTCGAGACCTCTCCTACTACCGGAGACCCGGAAGAAGAAGACGAGCCGGCTTACAATGATGAGGGTATTTATCCGGATCTTGTGTCATCTTCACTTGCATAATTTTCCTCTCATTTAACTTTTTCCATCGATAAATACTCGGCTTGCAGGGCTGGAGGACGAAGACGATAAGGATGAGGATGACCCGGAGGCTACCGAATCTGATCAAGAAGTAACAGTTGGGGCCAAGAGGAAGGCCAGAGGGGTGGTATCCAAGGTTCCCTTCTCTTCTATGTCCTCTGAACCTTAGTCCTTCGATAACATGTGTAAACTTAACCAACAGTTGTCACACTCATCTCACTTGAAGGACGCTCTCCCGACCAAGCGCAGGGTGACCCGGAGTTCACCGGGCGACGATCCCCTCAACCCGGGTATCTCCACCTCACCAAACCGCCGGGCTGATACTCCTCCTCCTCGCCCCTCCAAATCTCCTCGGCGTCACCCCTCCCCCAACCATCCTTTGGCCGGGCAGTTCCGGGTTCCGCTATCAACTCCTATGACAATCTCATCGGCTTCCAGCAGTGAACTCCCGCCGGATTACGCTGTGAACAGCGGGTAAGTCTTCCGCTGTATGATATCCTCGCGCACTTGATTGTTTACATCCTCTGTTGTTGACTATTCCTCTCTTTTCCTCAGCGCCCAAGTCACAACTAGTGACCCGGAGAACACGGAGACTGATAACCGGGAGACGGAGGGGCCGATTGATAACATGGACGCCGCGAATGGCGGTGATGCTGAGAACAACCAGGAACAAGGCCCCTTGGGCGATCCAGTTCACCAGGCCGCCGGGTCTCCAGAGTCATCTGAAGCAGTGGACGAGGAGATCGAGGTCCCGGACACGAGGATGGGTTGTCCAAACCCGGATACCCAGACGGTCCGGGTCTCGACCCCAAAGCCGGGGAAAGTTCACCGGCCAAGCGACCAAGCTGCCGGCTCTTCTGGTGTCCGACCCGAAGATATGACGTTTGCCCAGATGCTCGATGCCCTGCACACCTTGAGGGCTGATGAAGAAAATATCTTGGAAGCTTTAATAGCCAAACACGAGGTAAACCCGAATCATATTGCTTGTGTCCTTATCTAGTCCCCAAGTTCCGAGTGAATTGATTGATAGTTTGCTTGGAACTTTACGGTATAACCGACTGATAGCTTGCTTTTTACCCGGCTAATCCTTCCTTGCGTCCGTGCAGTCCTTCGTGACCCAATCTGAGAAGAAATTGGCAAAGGCTACCAAGCTCATTGAGAAGGAGGTGGCTCTGTGTGAGGCGGCCGAAGCTGAGGCCAGGAGGAGTGGGAAGATCACGAGGAAGTATAGGAGGAGGGCTCATGCAGCAGAAGATAATCTAAAGAACCTTTCTGTTCAGATTGCTGATACGTATCGCGCTTTGCTCGGTATGATTCTTAGCATAATATTCATGATCCGAGTTATCCTTCTGATAAATAGCCGGGTTTCCTTACTCGTGTTCACATTTCTTTCTGCAGGTCCGGATGAAGTAATGCCGGACGAAGATGATATTGCCAGGCTGAAAACCATCAAGAGCGTTATCCGGCAGCTATGTGCCGGAACCAAATGGATCCTTCAAGAACTACGGTGGCCGGGTGTTGGGCATGTCGACCTGAAGAGAATGCTGGACGCCTGCTCCACTATTCCCGAGTGGATTTGGCATTGGAAGCGCTCGTCCTGCCGGGTTGGAGTAACCCGGGGGCTTGCGCTGGCTAAAGCTTATTTCCCTAAGCTCGAGCCAGCCAAGCTTATGGGCGGGTTTTCTGAATTCAACCGTGATGGGTCCAAGTTTTCCGCGAAGGATTTCAAGGCCATCCATGTAACATCCCAAGTATGAAAATCTCCCCCCTAGATGTTTTGTTTCTTGTTTTATTATTGCTTTGCATCATGTCATCATATGCATTTGATTTTTTGTTGCATTGTTTTGCATTTGATTTCAATTGTTTCCATTTGTTTTCTTATGAATTCTGAACAAAAATTCAAACCTTTATGCATACTTGTTATGTTACAATGTGTCAACTAAAAACTACCAAACCAACAATATTTTGTTCCACCAAAAAGTGGAATCCAAAACCTTAAATTTTTGGCTTAGGTTCATTTAATCTTTTGTTACCAAAATTGTTCAAATCATTTAATTTCAAACAATAACATCAATTATTTTTATCTGGAAAACAAAAGTTTGTTTTAGGTGCTGTTACAAAAACAAAACTATAAGAAGTTATCCTAAACATTTTTGCTAAACCCTAAAACCACTTGTTTTTCTCTCTTTCCCAAAATCTACAAAAAAAAAATAGCAGGAAAAAATTAAAAGAGAGGGAGAGGAAAAAAGGGGGCAAACAGCCCATCTGGGGCCAGCCCATCTTCCACCTGGCCCATACCCCCCACGACTGTATCTCCTACCTCCGTACGGTACGGAGGGCCATCCATGGCATCCACGTCCGCACCAGAGGAGGGAACGGTGCTCGATCCCCCTCCTCCTCCTTTTAACTCGAGGCCGATCCTCCTCCTAACCCTAAGCCCTTCTCCTCCCTCGCGCCGCTCTCCTCCCGCTCTCTCCCTCTCGCTGCTTCTCCACCACCGAGAGCTCCTCACCGCCTCCTTCTCCGGCGAGGCGCCGCCGCCACGGCGCCCGCCCGGCCGCGCTGGGGCCGGGAACGGAAAGGGGCCGCCGCCCTCTTCCTCCCCGTGGCCTCGGTCTACCTCGACGACCACGGAATCGGCGCCGCCATCCTCCGTTTGCCGCCACCGACGCCCTCGCTGTAAGCCCCTGGTCGCCTCCGCCCCCTTCCCCGCTCCTCCTCTCGCACGGGCTCCGGCCGCACCGGCCACCCGCACGGCAGCAGCCAACCGCGGCGGACCACCGCAACGAGTCGCCGGCCCGCCGAGCGCCGCACGCACACGGCGGCGATCGCCGGCCGCCCCCCTGTCCGCTCGCTGGTCGCCTCCCTGTACGCCATCGCTGCCTGGTTCCTGTACCTGCACGCAGAGAAAAGTTCAGTTAAAAATGTAACTGACGAAAACTGAACTACAAAATCAAACCTGCTCCTATGTCTTTCACAAAACCGAACCAGCCCAAGTGGCTAGCCGCCCGTGCGCCCAAGGGAAAGATCACGGGATCGAATCCCAGGGGAGGCAATTGCCTCCCCAATTTTTCCCTGCGCGCAACCCCCGTGGGGCCCGCTTGTCATGGACCCTGGAGGCCATGTCACCCCCCAGCCTGCCACCTAAGCGCCACAGTGGCGCTGACCCCACTGTCAGTGCCTGTGGCTGGTCACTGCGCGGTGCAGATTGTTTTTCTGCACGTTTTCCTTTAATATCAGTCCAGTCTTTTTACAGATTAGTCCCTAAAAACAAAACCCCAATAACTTTTAAATCCCAACTCCAAATAATATAAATAAAATATGATTTATGAACCAAATTTAATTCTCTACCTATTTAAGTCATTTGTTTTCTGTTTTGAGCATTTCAAATATTTTCAAATTCCAAATTCAAACAATTCTTTTCACATTTGCTTAATTCCATAACTAATTCAATATTAACTCAAATAACACAAATAAAATATGTTTTCCATACCATTTTGAACCACCAATTCAAATATAAATTTTGTTTCATGATTTGAATAATTGAAATTGCCTAAATAATTTAAACCTTGTTTAAATCATTTAAAATTAATAAAATCATAACTTGCTCAAATTAAATTATTTTTGAACATGCAAAATATGTTTTCAACCTAGAAAAGTATAAACTTTTCAAATATGAATTTTGTTATTTGTTTTGCACAATTTAAATTGGTGAAAACAACAACTATTTTGTGTAATCCCTTTAAGGAACCAAAAATCCCCTAAATTAATAAATAAATTTCTAAATTGGTAACCCCTATTTTAAATTGGTTCTATCGTTGTTATTTTGTTGTTTTCCTCATCCATGCATCATACTAATTCACCTTGATCTGTTGATTAGTTGGAAAACAAATAATCTAACCCAAAATGCATGGGCTTTTCATATGCAACTCAACCTGCATGTGGGTCCATTTAAATTGTGTTACCATGTCAACTAGTTTATTTTGATGCAACCATTAACATGACATGCATCATCCCCATGATTGTGCACTATGCCATGATATTGATTGTCTACCCTTTCTGCTTTGTCTGTTTGCTTCTTCTCGGTTAGACGACGACGTTGAGACCGACGATCCTTACGACACCCCTTCAGAGGTTTCAGCTCAGTACCAGGCTACTGGGTTTACAGGCAAGTTATCACTCACATGAACCACTGTGTTCCTTTCAACATTGGTTACCGATGCTTTTCCGTTGTCTATTTCTGCTAGCCATATGTATCACTGCTTCTGTTACGATCCTATCACATGATACCTTGAAACCATGATATTGCCTCACCTCCTGTCCTATAACCCCGTTGTTTGAGCCCGTGTCTTACTAGCATGCTTAGGGTTGTTTCTGCTCGAGTCTGTTACCCGTTACTTTCTGTTATCACATTCTATTATGTTCTGGGCTCGATGTTTAAACAACAACCTGTTAATGCTTGGGTAATAATAATAATTTGATGTTAAGGCACCGGCAGGAGGCCCGTCGTGGTTTTGAGGCCTGCTAGTGTCGACCCTAATAGGAAAAGGGTCTTGTCTACTGATCCATGATGAGCGTGCTCACCGCATCCGGGTGGTGGTATGGAACCCCCCTCGGCTTTGATCTGATCCGCAGTTTGTCCGAAGAGCCACACTTAGTTCGGGTGTTCCATTTGGCTCATACGCATAAATGGGTCGCTCCCATGGTTACTGATGATGATGATGACGCACTCATATAGGGCGAGGCCTGTAGTGCCGGGGTGTTGTGTCCTGCGGGAGTTTTGCACACCTGCGCTGAGTATTCGGCTGCGTGGCTGGGACCTTATAGCTCCGTGGCTCCTAGGACAGGCTGTAGTGATGGTTCGAGTCGTGTCGAGTCCACCTAAGTTTTAGTTGGTGGCTTGAGTGTGTACGGGTACTGGAGCACACCCTGCAGGGATAAATCTTCTCGAGAAGCCGTGTTGTCCGCGGTTATGTGACGACTTGGTGAAAGTACTGGCTAACAACTACTCAGACAACTTACACCTAACTAATGATAACTTGACTAGTAATAGGTTTATTGCCACAATAACCTGAACCATCATTAATCCAACTGTGTGAGTTATCCTCGGATTGCTTCTTTGGATAAGGGGCGAGATCCAGGATGGGTTTTGTTTGGTGGTTAGCTGGTAGTTGGTTACGATACGCTATCTTATCTTCTTTCTGTTAGCCGGAAGTGGTAGTAACTCTGTAGTTGGTTAGAGCAGACAGTTGCCTCATCTTTTATATCTCCTTCCTTCCGTTGAACCCAAAGCATTTGTGCTTGGTGTTGACGGGTTACACGTTGGTGAACTGTGAGTCTTGCTTGCCAGTACGTTGTTGTACTGACCCCTTTGGGGCTGTGGTTTACGCAGACGACGATTCCGAGGATCTCCATGGAGGCTACTACGTGGAAGTACGACGAAGCTGTTGACGAGTAGATAGCGGACCCGGGCAGGATCCGAGACTTCGTGGATGGGCTCCGTTTTCCTTTCATTGCCGGCTTCTTAAGCCTATTTGGATTTGTCTGTACTCAGACCCTTTGTTTGCTTCCGCTGATGTAATGATGCTATGTTGGGACATGTGTCCTCTGGATGATTGTATTTGCTATCTCTGCCTTAGTGAAGGCCATTTGCAACCTTATTTCAATCTTTTGTGTCTTAGAGATATGTTGTGGTATCATTTCGTTTGACGCTGTTGACGTACCCTGCGTGATTGATATGAAGTACGTCGACAGTAGTGCCTATGGTCTCTAGTGGATAGTTTACATCGACGGTGGAATAGCAGGGCTTGTGTTGTCGCGCATAAGCGCAGGCCTACCAGGAAGCTGGGACGTGGGAGCAGGTATGCCCCATAATCCAAGCATCTGCTATCCAGTTCGGCCCGATGAGTATCCCCTAGAAACCAGGGTGCGACAAATGGTATCAGAGCCTGTCTGCCTGTAGGATCCCTTTTACTGGTCGCAGTTGAGTCTAGAAACTATTTTGTAGCTATATTGGAAAAATGAAACGTGAGAGTAGGAATTCTGCCATTTTATTTCTTTCCCCACCCACCCCCCCTTTTCTGGTAAGGAAGTGCAACGTTGTTTTTCTCTTCTCATCTAAACTTTCAAGTTAGGATTTCACGTGTTCTGGGTTCTTCCGTAGTACCTTAGGAGTTTTGGTCGCGAGTTTCCCGATGTTGCTTCAATATCATGTTTCTCTCAAGAACCTTTCGTCCATTGATGTATCCATTCCTAGCTATGTTTAGTTATCCTTTCGTACTCAAACCATTTATGGTGAACGTTGAGGGTAGTATATGTTTGATCCATGCTACCTTCTTACCGTCTGAAGTAATCCTTTTAAGCACTTACATTGGATTTTGTTATCCGGTTACTGTGTTAATCTTGGTATCCTCTTCAGGATGGAAAGTGGTGACGAAGAACCCGCACTGCCACCTGAGATGGGGAAAGTGTTGTCTCAGATGACGCAAGTTATAAAGCAGATGCAGCAGAACCAAGACCTTGGGAGTAATGGCAACACCCGGGTGTCTATTCGGGAGTTCCTTGAGCTCAATCCGCGCACGTTTGATACCGCCTCCGAGCCATTGGATGCTGATGACTGGCTCCGTGAAATGAACCGTACTCTTGTGGTAGCTCATGTGGCTGACGAGGACCGTGTTCCTTACGTGACCTACCTTCTCCGTGGACAATCCATGTCTTGGTGGGAGAATTTCCAAGAAATGAGAGGTTCTAGTGTGGCAATCACATGGGAGGATTTCAAGCAAGCCTTCGTGCGCCATCACATTCCCGATGGGCTCATGGAGAAAATGCGTGAGGAATTCTATTCTTTCACACAAGGCAGTCTGGACGTTCTCGAATACCAAAGAGAGTTCAATCGTCTGGCTCGCTACGCCGGAGATGAAATCTCCACGGAAGCGAGAAAGATGGCAAAGTTCCGCAGGGGTCTCAACCCGGAACTCAAGTATGCTCTCACCAACGTCAAGGCCAAGAATTTTGAGGACCTTGTCAACATCGCTCTAAAGGAAGAGCATGGGCGCAAATTGGTTGAGGAATCTCGTAAGCACTCTCGTGAACAGGCTAATCTCTCGAAAGCTATCATGCCTCCACAAAAACGAAGAGTTTGGGTTCCATATACCACTCCAACACCGCCCAGCTGCTTGCCAAGCCCGGCAGGATTTCTTGCCCTCCCTCCCACCCCAGTGGTATCTTCAGGAGGTGCTCCATCTCAGCCAAGTCCAACAACTCCTCGTTCTGCTAGTACATGCTTCAAGTGCGGTCTATCAGGACACTACTCTTACAAGTGCCCGCAGAACAAGCTACCATCACTACCTACCTCTAAGGTCAATCATGTGGTGGTACCCACTCCTTCGCCTAGGCCCCGCAACAAGAACAAGTCTGTCTTGAGAACTGTGAGGGTGAACCATGTCAAGGCCCAGGGAGCAGAAGAATCTCCGGAGGTTGTAATGGGCACACTTCTTGTGAACTCGTTTCGTGCTAAAGTCTTGTTCGATTCTGGTGCTTCACACTCTTTCATGTCACAATGCTTTGCAAACAACAGTGGAATCAACTTCGAACAGTTGTCTATCCCTCTCCTAGTGAAATCACCGGGATCTAGCTGGCAAAGCAATAAAGTTAGCCAGAACATCGAGATCACAATTGGAAACCTTCCATTCCAGGCATCTCTGATAGCTCTCCACTCTTCAGATATTGATGTCATTCTTGGGATGGATTGGCTGGTAGCCAACAAAGCAGTCATTGATTGTCCTGCTAAGTCTGTCAAAATCACACACCCTTCTGGCCAGATAGTCTACTTCCATGCTGAAAATCCAGTTGCTCAACTCTACACTCTCAATGCAAATCCTCTACCATCTATTGAAACTATTCCGGTGGTTTGTGAATTCCCTGATGTCTTTCCAGAAGAATTGCCAGGAATGCCCCCTGACAGAGCAGTTGAGTTCGTGATCGAACTTGAACCAGGCACTGCTCCAATCTCCAAACATCCATACAAGATAGCTCCTCCTGAACTGAAGTTGTTGAAGGAGCAAATCGATATGTACATGGAGAAAGGTTACATTCAACCTAGTTCCTCGGCTTGGGGATGCCCAACTCTGTTCGTTGCGAAGAAGGATCAAACAAAGAGACTCGTGGTTGACTATCGTCCTCTCAACGAGAAAACAATCAAGAACAAGTATCCAATTCCTCGTATCGATGATCTTTTTGATCAACTTGCTGGAGCCTCAATATTCTCCAAGCTGGACTTGAGGATGGGTTACCATCAAATAAAGATCAGAAAGGAAGATATTCCAAAAACAGCTTTCACCACTCGCTACGGTCTATATGAATACACCGTCATGTCCTTTGGTCTCACCAATGCACCGGCGACCTTCTCTAGACTCATGAATTCTGTCTTCCATGAATACCTCGACAAGTTCGTTGTGGTATATCTTGATGATATTCTTGTCTACTCAAAATCCGAGGAAGAGCATGGAGAACATCTTCGTCTCACTCTCATGAAACTTCGCGAGCATCGTCTATATGCCAAGTTCTCCAAATGTGAGTTCTGGATTCCAGAAGTTGCTTACCTTGGTCATGTCATCTCTGCCAAGGGCATAGCCATTGATCCAGAAAAGGTTAAGGCAATTGTTGATTGGAAACCTCCTAAGACGGTGAAGCAAGTAAGAAGTTTTCTTGGCTTGGCTAGCTATTGTCGTCGTTTCGTCCAAAACTTCTCCAAGATTGCCAAACCTCTCACTGATCTAACAAAGAAGGACAAGAAGTTCGTTTGGTCTCCACAATGTGATGAAAGTTTCAATCTCCTGAAGACTAAACTCACTTCTACACCAGTTCTGGTTGGCCCGGATACTACCAAACCTTTCCAGATATTCTGTGATGCTTCTCTCCAAGGTCTAGGAGCAGTTCTTATGCAAGAACGTCAAGTTGTGGCTTATGCTTCACGTCAGTTGAACGCACATGAGCTCAATTATCCCACACATGACCTTGAACTTGCAGCAGTTGTGTTTGCCCTCAAGAAATGGAGGCAATACTTGTTGGGTAATCGCACTGAAATCTTTTCCGATCATAAGAGTCTGAAATACATCTTCACTCAGCCAGATCTAAACCTCAGGCAAAGGAGATGGATTGAAAAGATCAAAGACTTCGATCTCACCATTTCTTACACTCCAGGCAAGGCTAATGTGATGGCCGATGCTCTCAGTCGCAAGTCGTATTGCAATAATCTCATGATCATGGAAAGCCAACCTCCACTTCACGAAGAATTCCAGAAGCTGAACCTTGGTCTTGTTCCTCAAGGTTATCTCGCAAACTTGACAGCCAGTCCAACTCTCGAGGACAAGATTCGTTCTGAACAACTTCGTGATGTTGAGATCAAGAAGATCGCAAATAACATCAAAGCAGGCAATGTGAAGTATCAGTGCTTCTCAATTGATGACAAGGGAACGGTGTTCTTCGAAGGACGCATTGCGGTTCCTCAAGTTCAAAGTCTCAAAGATGTTATTCTCAAGGAGGCTCATGAAACTCCTCTCTCCATCCACCCTGGAAGTACAAAGATGTACCAGGATCTCAAGACTCTGTATTGGTGGTCTGGCATGAAACGTGAAATTGCTCAATACGTTTCTGAATGCGACGTTTGTCAACGTGTTAAGGCAGTTCATCAGAAAACAGCCGGTCTTCTCCAACCGCTGAAAATTCCTGAGTGGAAGTGGGACATGATTGAAATGGACTTCGTCACTGGTTTTCCAAAGTCCAAGAAGGGCAACGATGCAATCTTCGTTGTCATTGATCGTCTCACTAAGGTAGCTCACTTCTTTGCTGTCAAAGAAACAATCTCAGCTAGCCAGTTAGCAGAGCTCTACACAACAAAGATTGTTCCTCTTCATGGTGTTCCATTGGAAATAAGCTCAGACCATGGAAGCATATTCACTTCTAATTTCTGGAAGAGTTTTCAAGAAGCATTGGGCACCAAACTTCTGTTCAGCACGGCTTATCATCCTCAGTCTCAAGGGCAAGTCGAAAGAGTCAATCAGATTCTCGAGGATATGCTCAGAGCATGTGGTCTCTCCTTTGGCATGAAATGGGAGGAATGCCTTCCATATGCTGAATTCTCCTACAACAACAGCTTCCAGGCAAGCCTAGGAATGGCACCGTTTGAGGCACTCTATGGCCGCAGATGCAGGAGTCCAATCAATTGGTCTGGAGCTGGTGAACGTTCACTCTTAGGTCCTGACATTGTTAAGGAAGCCGAAGAGAAAGTTCGAATCATTCGTGACAATCTCAAGATTGCTCAGTCTTGTCAGAAAAGCTACTATGACAGCAAGCACAGGGATATGATTTATACACCTGGTGACAAAGCATATCTCCGTGTAACTCCCTTCAGAGGCACTCATCGTTTTGGTGTCAAAGGAAAGCTAGCACCGAGATACATTGGACCTTTCAACATTCTCTCAAGGCGTGCGGAAAATGCCTATCGTCTTGAACTTCCAGAAAAACTATCCAAGGTGCACGATGTGTTTCACGTGTCACAGCTCAAGAAGTGTTTCAAAGATCCAGAGCGTGCAGTTGATCATGATTCCATTGAACTGCAAGATGATCTATCTTATGACGAGCACCCTGTTCGTATTCTCGATGAGACCGAGCGTAAGACTCGCAACAAGAGCACCAAGTTCTTGAAGGTGCAATGGTGGCATCATTCCGATAAAGAGGCAACGTGGGAGACCGAAGAGGATCTTCGCAAGAAGTATCCGGACCTTTTCACTTCTCAGTAGGAATCTCGAGGCGCGATTCCTTCAAGGGGGGCGTTTTGTAACATCCCAAGTATGAAAATCTCCCCCCTAGATGTTTTGTTTCTTGTTTTATTATTGCTTTGCATCATGTCATCATATGCATTTGATTTTTGGTTGCATTGTTTTGCATTTGATTTCAATTGTTTCCATTTGTTTTCTTATGAATTCCGAACAAAAATTCAAACCTTTATGCATACTTGTTATGTTACAATGTGTCAACTAAAAACTACCAAACCAACAATATTTTGTTCCACCAAAAAGTGGAATCCAAAACCTTAAATTTTTGGCTTAGGTTCATTTAATCTTTTGTTACCAAAATTGTTCAAATCATTTAATTCCAAACAATAACATCAATTATTTTTATCTGGAAAACAAAAGTTTGTTTTAGGTGCTGTTACAAAAACAAAACTATAAGAAGTTATCCTAAACATTTTTGCTAAACCCTAAAACCACTTGTTTTTCTCTCTTTCCCAAAATCTACAAAAAAAATAAATAGCAGGAAAAAATTAAAAGAGAGGGAGAGGAAAAAAGGGGGCAAACAGCCCATCTGGGGCCAGCCCATCTTCCACATGGCCCATACCCCCCACGACTGTATCTCCTACCTCCGTACGGTACGGAGGGCCATCCATGGCATCCACGTCCGCACCAGAGGAGGGAACGGTGCTCGATCCCCCTCCTCCTCCTTTTAACTCGAGGCCGATCCTCCTCCTAACCCTAAGCCCTTCTCCTCCCTCGCGCCGCTCTCCTCCCGCTCTCTCCCTCTCGCTGCTTCTCCACCACCGAGAGCTCCTCACCGCCTCCTTCTCCGGCGAGGCGCCGCCGCCACGGCGCCCGCCCGGCCGCGCTGGGGCCGGGAACGGAAAGGGGCCGCCGCCCTCTTCCTCCCCGTGGCCTCGGTCTACCTCGACGACCACGGAATCGGCGCCGCCATCCTCCGTTTGCCGCCACCGACGCCCTCGCTGTAAGCCCCTGGTCGCCTCCGCCCCCTTCCCCGCTCCTCCTCTCGCACGGGCTCCGGCCGCACCGGCCACCCGCACGGCAGCAGCCAACCGCGGCGGACCACCGCAGCGAGTCGCCGGCCCGCCGAGCGCCGCACGCACACGGCGGCGATCGCCGGCCGCCCCCCCTGTCCGCTCGCTGGTCGCCTCCCTGTACGCCATCGCTGCCTGGTTCCTGTACCTGCACGCAGAGAAAAGTTCAGTTAAAAATGTAACTGACGAAAACTGAACTACAAAATCAAACCTGCTCCTATGTCTTTCACAAAACCGAACCAGCCCAAGTGGCTAGCCGCCCGTGCGCCCAAGGGAAAGATCACGGGATCGAATCCCAGGGGAGGCAATTGCCTCCCCAATTTTTTCCCTGCGCGCAACCCCCGTGGGGCCCGCTTGTCATGGACCCTGGAGGCCATGTCACCCCCCAGCCTGCCACCTAAGCGCCACAGTGGCGCTGACCTCACTGTCAGTGCCTGTGGCTGGTCACTGCGCGGTGCAGATTGTTTTTCTGCACGTTTTCCTTTAATATCAGTCCAGTCTTTTTACAGATTAGTCCCTAAAAACAAAACCCCAATAACTTTTAAATCCCAACTCCAAATAATATAAATAAAATATGATTTATGAACCAAATTTAATTCTCTACCTATTTAAGTCATTTGTTTTCTGTTTTGAGCATTTCAAATATTTTCAAATTCCAAATTCAAACAATTCTTTTCACATTTGCTTAATTCCATAACTAATTCAATATTAACTCAAATAACACAAATAAAATATGTTTTCCATACCATTTTGAACCACCAATTCAAATATAAATTTTGTTTCATGATTTGAATAATTTAAATTGCCTAAATAATTTAAACCTTGTTTAAATCATTTAAAATTAATAAAATCATAACTTGCTCAAATTAAATTATTTTTGAACATGCAAAATATGTTTTCAACCTAGAAAAGTATAAACTTTTCAAATACGAATTTTGTTATTTGTTTTGCACAATTTAAATTGGTGAAAACAACAACTATTTTGTGTAATCCCTTTAAGGAACCAAAAATCCCCTAAATTAATAAATAAATTTCTAAATTGGTAACCCCTATTTTAAATTGGTTCTATCGTTGTTATTTTGTTGTTTTCCTCATCCATGCATCATACTAATTCACCTTCATCTGTTGATTAGTTGGAAAACAAATAATCTAACCCAAAATGCATGGGCTTTTCATATGCAACTCAACCTGCATGTGGGTCCATTTAAATTGTGTTACCATGTCAACTAGTTTATTTTAATGCAACCATTAACATGACATGCATCATCCCCATGATTGTGCACTATGCCATGATATTGATTGTCTACCCTTTCTGCTTTGTCTGTTTGCTTCTTCTCGGTTAGACGACGACGTTGAGACCGACGATCCTTACGACACCCCTTCAGAGGTTTCAGCTCAGTACCAGGCTACTGGGTTTGCAGGCAAGTTATCACTCACATGAACCACTGTGTTCCTTTCAACATTGGTTACCGATGCTTTTCCGTTGTCTATTTCTGCTAGCCATATGTATCGCTGCTTCTGTTACGATCCTATCACATGATACCTTGAAACCATGATATTGCCTCACCTCCTGTCCTATAACCCCGTTGTTTGAGCCCGTGTCTTACTAGCATGCTTAGGGTTGTTTCTGATCGAGTCTGTTACCCGTTACTTTCTGTTATCACATTCTATTATGTTCTGGGCTTGATGTTTAAACAACAACCTGTTAATGCTTGGGTAATAATAATAATTTGATGTTAAGGCACCGGCAGGAGGCCCGTCGTGGTTTTGAGGCCTGCTAGTGTCGACCCTAATAGGAAAAGGGTCTTGTCTACTGATCCATGATGAGCGTGCTCACCGCATCCGGGTGGTGGTATGGAACCCCCCTCGGCTTTGATCTGATCCGCAGTTTGTCCGAAGAGCCACACTTAGTTCGGGTGTTCCATTTGGCTCATACGCATAAATGGGTCGCTCCCATGGTTACTGATGATGATGATTACGCACTCATATAGGGCGAGGCCTGTAGTGCCGGGGTGTTGTGTCCTGCGGGAGTTTTGCACACCTGCGCTGAGTATTCGGCTGCGTGGCTGGGACCTTATAGCTCCGTGGCTCCTAGGACAGGCTGTACTGATGGTTCGAGTCGTGTCGAGTCCACCTAAGTTTTAGTTGGTGGCTTGAGTGTGTACGGGTACTGGAGCACACCCTGCAGGGATAAATCTTCTCGAGAAGCCGTGTTGTCCGCGGTTATGTGACGACTTGGTGAAAGTACTGGCTAACAAGTACTCAGACAACTTACACCTAACTAATGATAACTTGACTAGTAATAGGTTTATTGCCACAATAACCTGAACCATCATTAATCCAACTGTGTGAGTTATCCTCGGATTGCTTCTTTGGATAAGGGGCGAGATCCAGGATGGGTTTTGTTTGGTGGTTAGCTGGTAGTTGGTTACGATACGCTATCTTATCTTCTTTCTGTTAGCCGGAAGTGGTAGTAACTCTGTAGTTGGTTAGAGCAGCCAGTTGCCGCATCTTTTATATCTCCTTCCTTCCGTTGAACCCAAAGCATCTGTGCTTGGTGTTGACGGGTTACACGTTGGTGAACTGTGAGTCTTGCTTGCCAGTACGTTGTTGTACTGACCCCTTTGGGGTTGTGGTTTACGCAGACGACGATTCCGAGGATCTCCATGGAGGCTACTACGTGGAAGTACAACGAAGCTGTTGACGAGTAGATAGCGGACCCGGGCAGGATCCGAGACTTCGTGGATGGGCTCCGTTTTCCTTTCATTGCCGGCTTCTTAAGCCTATTTGGATTTGTCTGTACTCAGACCCTTTGTTTGCTTCCGCTGATGTAATGATGCTATGTTGGGACATGTGTCCTCTGGATGATTGTATTTGCTATCTCTGCCTTAGTGAAGGCCATTTGCAACCTTATTTCAATCTTTTGTGTCTTAGAGATATGTTGTGGTATCATTTCGTTTGACGCTGTTGACGTACCCTGCGTGATTGATATGAAGTACGTCGACAGTAGTGCCTATGGTCTCTAGTGGATAGTTTACATCGACGGTGGAATAGCAGGGCTTGTGTTGTCGCGCATAAGCGCAGGCCTACCAGGAAGCTAGGACGTGGGAGCAGGTATGCCCCATAATCCAAGCATCTGCTATCCAGTTCGGCCCGATGAGTATCCCCTAGAAACCAGGGTGCGACAATCCAGAAGGAAGTCCGTTACCCGGCCAGCGTGATTGCTGACGGTTTGGATGTCAGTTCCATTGTCCCTGCATATGATGCTGATGGTGAAGCGGTTAAGTCGGATCTTCCCAAGCCGTACGATATGCTAGCCCGATGGAAGGAGGAAGCTGCCAAGTTGAGGGAGGAAGCCGCAAAGAAGAAGGCTGAAGCCGATTCTGCGCCTGCTACCTCCACACTAGTCGTCCCTCCTCCTGCGCGAGCCGGCAGTGCTGCTGATCCGGGTGCTGCTGCTACCAAGGGTAATAGCAAGGGCAAGGAGAAGATGGACGCCGCAGCCCAGAATGCCGAGTGATACCTGCTACCTGATGCCGTTTCGCATGCGTCAATCGGCCTGTCACACCCCTGTTTTTAAGCATTTGTATAATAGTATTTTAGCAAGCCTCTTAAGACTTTTGTAATGCAATTAAGTGGACAACTTGTTTGTGTAGTAATGTTTATCTATGAAATTTAAGTGGTGTGTTCTTTTCACTCACTTGAGGAGTTTTTCTCCTAAGAAAAACATTGTTTTCTATTTGTTTTCTTATGTTTTTCACTAAGGTTCTTAAGAGAATATTTTTCAAAACTTGAGGTAACACTTTGTATGAACTTAAAAATGTGTTATTGATGGTTTGGAATCAACTTGAACTTGAAATAAAATTAATTGGAAAAGATTCCATTAGATTTTCCAATATAAATTTTGTCCTGAAAAACAGCCAAGTAGCTGTTTTCAACCCTTGGTTTCCATCACAAGGATTATCCAATTATGGATTTTCTTTGATCAAAACTACTCTCTGTTATGAGTACAACAAAACTACACTCTTGGGAAAACCTACAAAGATATTTAACACACAATGCCTTGATGGTTTTTGAGCCATCTTGTTAAGACAGAAAGTTAGGCATTTTAAAAACAGAGAATGTACTTACTTTGCCATTTACTTTCAGAGCCATAAACCCATCCATTTTCAAATCAAATGATTGGTTCTGAAACTTGGATAGTTGTTCTTTGTTGAGCATTTTAAATCACTCATTTTGGGATTTGTTTGCTTGGTGAAAACAAGTCCAACTTTTGCTATCTCTGTCTGTTTTTCCAGCACTTAGAAAAATTCAGAAACTGTCTAAACTGAATTTTCTGTCAGAACAGTAAACATACACTTTTAGGCTTGATGCTTCTTATTATGTGTGATGATCTAGGCCATGAGACTTTGCCATTTCGAATCCACTGGTTATGAGCTTCTAGAAGGTAGCTTTGGATCCCTTCTTTGTTGACCAGGGAGGGAGAGAGTGAGGTGGCAAGTGGACTAGTGGTGATGTCACTATTAGTGGTTGAAATAGTGTTAAAATTTTGCTTTTACCCATCCCTTGGCCCTTGCTGTGGCTTTGCTCACACATTTGTACTGGCTTGACCCCAAGGCACCAATTGGACACATTGGCACCCGTGGAGAACCCCCAAGGGGCAAGCCATGCCCATGTCATGGTGTACCCGAGCACCCCCTTGCCAATCCACCTCTATAAGCAAACCCGAGGCCATTCCTCTCGCCAGCACACCCTCCTCACACCACTCACCCTCCCCATCAAGCCCTTGCTTGCTCGTTCGCTCTCTGCGAGCGAGGCGAGCCGTGCCCATCCGCGAGCCCGTGCAGAACGAGATCGAGGTGGCGCTGCGATCACAGCACCTCCCGACCCTATTTTTGTTCCTTGACGATCCCCTAGCCCTTGCACACCTCCCTGACAAACCCCTGCCCTCGATCGCTTGCAGGAACGCCGTCGCCGTCCTCGGAGCCGCCGCAGAACGTCGTCGAGCCGCCGCCGTGCCCGAGCTGCCTCGCCGTCCGTGCCCGCGCCACGGAGTCGCCCAGACCACCCTCTTCCACGCCTGCACCACCCCGCTCCCGTACTCGAGCCCTAGGTGAGCTAAAACCCTAGCCCGCTAGGTGTTCGTCCGCGGTTTAGAGAGAGAGAGAGAGGAGAGAACGCGGGGAGGAAGAGATGTGGAGAGCCGTCGATCTGCGCATCGACGGCTCCCTTTGAACGCAACCGTTCGCGCGCGCGCGTGCGCTGGCGGGCTGGTCTGCGCGCTGGCTGGGCCGTGCGTAGCAGATCTGGCCCGTTTGGGTTTTTCTCTGTTACTTTTAAAAATAGAGTTTTTCGGGCAGAAAGTTAGGTGCTAGCTTTTGGCCTAGGAATGTTAGCAAATGAAATTATTTGACCTTGCTAATTTTTGTACTCGTAGCCATACAAAATCACAACCATATCCCACTGGCAAAAGCATGTTTTGAGGTTTAGTTATTTTTCTATAGCTAATATGCCAGACAGTACCCTAAAAATTGAAATGAATAGAACTCCAAAAATACAAAACAATTTTGAGCAAACTCAACTGTTTTGGAAAGCCCTTTTCAATACCTACCAGTAGAATTTTAGTTTGCACCAAGGTGAGTTACCATTTGGAAATTCCATCCATTTTGGTAACACATCAGTGGGCTATTCCATGAATTTTAGAGAGAGTTTGGGACATTATTTTTGAGTAAGGCAAGTTGGAGAGGTTTTTTAGTGATAAGGACTACCACATCCTAGAAGGATTTACTTTTTGGAGCCACAGAAAGAATTAGAGAGACAGAACAAGTTTTGGGTACTTTCTGTCTAAATTTTAATTCTAGATCTTGCTTTATATGTGAATATTGTGAGGTGCAAATGATGTGTTCTTGCTTGTGATGCTATTTTCCAGTATGTTTATGATGTGTACAAGTTATATGAACATATTAGAATAAATGGTTTGAGTGGGAGAATTTTAGAACTATTTTTCCATGCATAGATCTTGCTCATAGCTAGATTTGTATATATGTTTTGAGTAGATCTTTAAATGCTTTTAGGTTGTTGCTAGATTAATTTCCATGGAACCAGTACCACTTAGGTACTGTTAGTTTGTATATAGCACCTCTAAATACTTGGTGCTTGTGTGTGGAATAGATTTAAATAGAAATGCTTAAGGACTAGATTTAATACTAGGATATCCATGTATGCTTGTTGTCTTATTTTTCTTTAGGAAAAAAATATGAATCTTTGGTGTTGAAACCAGAGGATGGAATGTCCTTGTGGCATTATTATCTTAGGGTTTTCACCTCTGATAGGTTTCCTCTTAAGTAGCATAAAAGCATGAGTAACACTTGGATGACTAGGAATTAATCTCCTCACATGTGTAGCATTTTAAGCATAGTTTTTCCTTGTTTCCTAGCTATGTTTTTATGATATTTTTGTGAGATCCAGTAGCATTTATGGTACTGGTTAGAGGATTATTTGCCTCTGCTAGCTTGCACACTTGTGCATAAAATTAACTAAGTATAGCCTAAAATAGTCTAGTGTTTTTCCTAATTTTCTACTAGTATGAGTAGGAGTTTTTGGGTGCTTGTTGGTTTGTTTTGAGCACTTTTAGAAAAGTGACCAGAGGCTTATTAACCTCTTAGTGAGCATTTTTGCTAGTGGAACCCCCACTGGTACCTTTGCATCATGGTGGAAAAATAGGCTTGACTTGTTGTCATGAGCCTTTTTCACCACGTGAGTATTCTAGCAAATTTTATGTGCTAGCCATAGAGATTATTGGGGGAGTTTTTAGACAGCAAAATGTGTTTTATGTGACACCCTACTGTCTAGTAACATGTGCTTTACCCCACTGGTCCATAGTGTTCTTAACTAAGAATCATTGTTTGGCCACACATAAACACTAGGAAAAAGCAGATTTTTTCTACTATAGTTTTTATGCCAATTTTTCTTAAAGGAAAAATTGAGAACTTTGGGGGGGGTACTTCTTGATTGCTTGCTGTAAGTATTACTTGTAGCATTGTTTGTCTTGCTTGGTTCTGAAAGTGTGTTTTCATTTCTTTTTACGACGTTAGAAAACGAGGAGGAAGGATTTGCTGAAGAAGGGTATTGCAACTCCTGTTACTTTCAGGATCAGGACCATCACTTGTACCAAGGCAAGCCATCCTAATGCTTTCTGTATAAACACTTATCTTTATCTATCATGCATGTTTTTTCACTTCTGAAGTTTTACAAAACTATACCTTCAAAACTATTTTGTGGTGAATACTACTACTATTAATATTACTAGTATAAGGAATCATAATAGTAGTCAACTTGGTATTACCAAGCCCTTAGCCACTAAATGGTATATAAATACCATACACCCACTTAAAACTTGAGTTCTTAAATGAACTAAATAAAATGTGCTTTTGTAAACAAATGCCTTATGGAAGGAAAAACCCCGGAGGAAGGGTGAGACCCTGTCTACCGGAAGAGTTGTTATGATGGGAAATTTTATGAGAAATGTTTACAAAAGACACATAACCTAGTCTTCGCTGGACAACCATTATCGTACTGCCACTTTACCCCAATATGGGTAGGGGCTTGATTAAAAACTTGTTATGGTTAGTATATGTGCTATCTCAAAAGCTATAGGGGATTGGATCCTCCGAACCGAAGTGTCGCTAGGAGTGAGTATACGGGACACCTATAGTGTGGGATTAATTTTCCCTCCGGATGCAGCAGTTGGGTCTCCTGTTTGGGCAATGTGGGACATGGCTTGCTAGGGAGGGTAACCCCAATTGAAGAGATAGTCATGTACTAGCTTGTACATAGTGGATAGTCAAGACCAGTTATCTGATGTTCTCATAGGTTGGGAACAGTCCATGGTTGTTTCATGGCGGACTCTGGATCTAGTGGAAATGTGTACACCTCTGCAGAGTAAAACTATTTCGAGATAGCCGCGTCCTCGGATATGGACGGTTGAATGGCCATGTAGCTAGTATTGTGTCAACTTTTCAAAAGAGGTTTTGGAAGAAGGCTTTTGTACCTGAGAGGTACTAAGGAGGAATGACCTGGTATCTGCGAGATACGGATGAGGAAGAAACTATTACTAAAAGTTTCTGAAAAGAAAAAAAACTTTCTTTTCTAAAACAAAGCTTATATAACCTCCGAGATATGTGATATCTACGAGAGTTAAAATATATTATTTTAAATGATCTTTCACAAAGAAGTAAACATGAAACTTCAACCATGATAAATCTTTTATCTGTCATGGGTAGCTGAACCATAAGTATGGCCTACCCACTCCACCAAATAAGCATGTATGCATAATTGTAAGCTGATAAAGGATGTCTTGTTGAGTACATTCAAACATACTCATTTGGTTTCGCCCCTGGTATTTACTTGCCAGACTATGAGGAGGCACCTCAGGAAGGGTTCTATGAGGAGGAGTGCTACACTGATGAACCTGCGAATTAGGATCGTCTCCCAGTCAGCAGCCTGTAGGATGAGGCGTGACTCGGGTTCTACTACGCTATGCTTATCGTCTTCCGCTGTGTTTGCTTTGAATGTCTGTCCTGCGTGACAGTTGCTAAGAACTTGGTCATGAGACCAGTTATGTAAGACTCTATATTCGTGTAATGGATGATGTATTCTGTATGCCAACTTTGTATGTTGTTCACGACTGGTTCTTCTGGGATCGTGAATGAATGCATATGAGGGGTTCTGGACCCTCCGGTCTGGGGCCTCTACAAAGTTGGTATCAGAGCCATCCTGACTCTAGGAGACCTTAGTTAGCATGGACGTTAGTGTATACTCCGATAATCTAGATTACTAATACAAGAAAACTTGGATATATTACTAAGTATAAAACTATTCCCTATATCCCACCACCTCTCTGGGTTAGAATCTACTTGCATTAAGGTTATTTCTTGCATGAACCTAAAATCTTGCACACATGGATCTAACTTAAACTATACTTAAAATTTTGTGTAGATGGACGTGGACATCACCGTGGCTTTTCAGTTGGGACGTCCACGTGGCGAGTCTTTCCTTTTCGAGGAGAGGCTAGTATCTATGGCTACTGTGTTGGGGCGCCCACTTCCGGAGCTGCGAGGAGGACTAGTTGTCGGGGCACCTCTGGAGGGAGACTGGTACGCGGAGGTCACTATCCGCGCACCTCTGGCTAGCCCGACAGTGGAGACCTACGTGTACCGTGTTGTTGATCGTTCTTGGAACGAGGCTGCGGTGCGCGTGATTCAGGAGTCAGTAGCACGTCTGGCACACATCGGGGAGTACATGTTCATCGGTTCCCGGTTCGAGCTGATTGGGAGGCGTGATGAGGATGGCATACCACTTCCTGTCGAGCCAGACTTCACCACTATTGGTCCCCACCTGGACGAGATGGAGATTCTGCTACACCGCACTCAGCTCAGGTTGGACGACCAGCGTCTTGACACCCACCACGGCATATTGGTGCACCACACACTGATAGCCGAGACTGACGAGCTGAGGGCTGAGCTTCACGACAGCCAGGAGGAGAGTGGAGCTCTGGCTCAGCAGTTGTCCCAGTTGAGGGAGCAGTTGGAGGCTACTACCGCGAGGCACCGTGCCTTACGGAGACAGCTGAGGGCCACCCGCCTTGGTCGTGCACGCCTCACCACTAGGATGACGGCCCTGGAGGGGGCTAACGCCGTTCTGCGCGGCAGGCTTCAGATAGCTCGTGACGACATAGCCACGAGAGACGCTGCCGTGGAGGAGCTTGAGGAGGAGGCCCTAGAGCTCCACAGGGAGATTGAGGATCTTCTGCCTATTGAGGACGTTCCCTCCGACTTAGAGGGGATGGATATGAGCGAGGCTAGCGAGCAGGATGATGATGATCTGCTTGACGAGGAGGAGGAGGACCCGGAGGAGCGTATCTTCGACGTTGGGGACAGCGACGACTCTGTGTAGTCGCTGCCTTCTCACCCTTAGCACATGGTGCTGGTCTAGATGCTAGTTAGGTATGCTAGATCGTTTTTCTAGTTAGTTTGCTAGTAGTAGCCTTGCGATGACCCCACCAATCGCACCCCTGTAGCTCGATGAAGCCTTCCTTGTATGATATGGCTTGTGATGTGTGTGTAATGTTGGAAACTCTGTTTAGTTATGGTGATGAATGAAATGTTTGGCTTGATTTTCTGTTGTTTGTCACTACCTTGCGTTCATTTCATTCAAGTTTGCGACTGCCCCGCTCTTGTTTTTGAAACATATCACTAGTACTCCTTTTAAATATTAAGGTACTGGGTTTTCAAAAACAAGAATTTATATTCTTAGGCTTACACATGTTTCACTTCAGCATGGCACCCCGTCGCGAACCCCCACCGCCACCACCACCCACAGTGGAGGCGATGTTGGCCCTGCTGATGGAAGATCGCCAGGCCAGCCGAGATGAGAGTGCAGCTACCATTACCGCTCTGCAACAACTAGCTGCTGCCGCCAACAATAATGGCAATGGCAATGGCAATGGTGCTCGCTCGAGACTGAGAGATTTTCAGCACACCAACCCCCCAGTTTTCACAAGGATTGTGGAGCCTCTCGATGCTGACGACTGGCTCCGCACCATTGCAAACAAACTTGAGGTCGCTTCAGTGGAGGAGAATGATAAGGTCCTGTTGGCCTCCCATTTTCTCGCTGGTCCTGCCAGGACCTGGTGGGAAACTACACGTGAGACTGTTGCTGCTGGTCACGTGTTCACCTGGGAGGAATTCTCTGCAAGGTTCCGCAAGTATCACATTCCCCAGGGAATGATGGCACTTATGCGGGAGAAATTTCTGAATCTGAAGCAAGGAAGTATGCCGGTGTCTGAGTACTGGGAGAATTTCACTACTCTGTCCCGGTATGCACAGGACGATATCAACACTGATGCTAAGAAGAAGGAGAGGTTCTTAAATGGGCTGGATGATGAGCTCCAGTGCTCTCTAGTGGTGGTTCCATTCCAGGATATGGAGACCCTTGCTAATGCCGCTATGGTGCTGGAGCACAAGCGGAAATCTGCTGATGATAACCGCAAGAGGAAAATGACTGCTCATGGGGGACCTAGTGCTCAGAGGACTCGCAACACTCCGTATGCGAGGCCACCAACCCACAAGGCGCCTGCTTATGCACCCCGCCCCAGCCACAACTATGCACCAAGGCCCAACAACTACAATCACCCTGCACCGTATGCACCAAGGTACGGAGGAAACAGCTATGGTGGTAACCATGGAAATCACCCTGGGAATAATCATGGAAACCGCTATGGAGGCAACAATGGAGGAAATGGGAGCCACACCAACAATGCTCCCAAGCCAAACCCAAGTTCAAAGCCTTCTGGAGGTTGCTTTGCCTGTGGAAAGGAAGGTCACTTCGCTCATGAGTGCCCCAACAAAGTTGCTGCTCCAGTCCAGCCTGCTGCAACCAAGATGAACCATGGTCCTTCCACTGGACGGCAGAATAGGATGAAGGGACACCTGAACCATATCAATGCTGCAGAAGTTCAGGAGGCACCAGACATGGTGATGGGTATGTTTCCTGTCAACTCGGTGCCAGCCGCAGTACTGTATGATTCTGGTGCATCACATTCCTTTGTCACTAAACCGTTTGCTGAGAAAAGTGGTATGAAGCATTCCCGTATGCACAACCCTATGTTAGTACAAATACCCGGGGATAGTACTAAAGCCAACCTAATTTGCAATGAGGTACCAGTAGAAATTCAAGGGAAAACTTTTCATGCTGATCTTATAGTGCTGGGATCCAAAGGGATAGAAGTGGTACTCGGTATGAACTGGATGGCCAAGTATAAGGGAGTTATCGATTGCACTAAGAAATCTATTGAAATGATCTCAGAGGATGGGGAAAAGGTTGCATACACTGCAACTCGACCCTCGTCACAAGTTCACTGCCACACCGGAATAGTCCACCCTGTCCTTGAGGAAGTCCCGGTAGTTTGCGAATACCCGGATGTTTTTCCTGAAGAATTACCCGGTATGCCCCCTGATCGGGATATCGAGTTTGTGATCGAGTTAGTGCCCGGAACTGGACCCATAGCACAGAAGCCGTATCGGATGAACCCGAAGGAATTAGATGAGTTGAAGACTCAGCTGGAGGACATGTTAAGGAAAGGATTGATTCGCCCTAGTGCATCGCCATGGGGGTCTCCGATCATTTTTGTGGGAAAACGGAACGGTACCACTCGTTTATGTGTGGACTACCGCAAGTTAAATGATGTTACCATCAAGAACAAATACCCGTTGCCCAAAATTGAAGACCTGTTTGACCAGCTGAATGGGGCTGTAATCTTCTCTAAGATCGACCTTCGGACTGGTTATCACCAATTGAAAGTCCGTGATACTGATATTCCAAAGACTGCTTTCACCACTCGTTACGGGCTGTATGAATACACCGTAATGTCCTTTGGTCTAACCAATGCCCCTGCCTATTTCATGAATCTCATGAATAAGGTATTCATGGATTTTCTAGACAAGTTTGTCGTGGTGTTTATTGACGACATTCTTATATATTCAAGGAGTGAGGAAGAACACGAAGAGCACCTGAGAATTGTGCTCGGAACACTTCGTGAGCATCAATTGTATGCCAAGTTTAGTAAATGTCAATTCTGGTTGACGGAAGTCGGATTTCTTGGACATGTAGTATCTGCGGGAGGAATATCTGTTGACCCTGCTCTAGTTTAGTCTGTGGAAAAGCGTGCTGCTCCGACCAACCAGACTGAAGTCAGATCCTTTCTGGGTTTGGCAGGATATTACCGCAAGTTTGTTCAGGGATTCTCGAGTATAGCCAGACCCCTCACCCAGTTGCTCAAGAAGGATAGCAAGTTCCTATGGACGGACAAGTGTGATGAGAGTTTCAATGAATTGAAGCGTCGACTGGTGTCTGCTCCAATCCTTATAATGCCAAATGTCACCAAGAATTTCGACGTATATTGTGACGCTTCTAAGCTGGGTCTTGGAAGCGTGCTTATGCAAGAAGGGAAGGTGATATCTTTCATATCCCGCCAGTTGAGACCCCACGAACTGAATTATCCCACTCATGACTTAGAGCTTGCTGCCGTTGTTCATGCTCTCAAGACATGGCGGCACTTTCTGATGGGAAGAAGGGTGGAAATTTACACGGATCATAAGAGTTTAAAGTATATCTTTACTCAACGTGAGCTCAACATGAGGCAGCGCCGCTGGATTGAGCTCATTAAAGATTATGATCTGAGTATTCATTATCACCCTGGAAAGGCAAATGTGGTTGCAGATGCTCTTAGTCGAGAGCCGGCCTCTCTAAATGCTATGATCCTAGTAAGGCAACCCGAGTTGTGGAAAGAGTTGGACCAGCTTGGCATTGAAGTGGTCAGCTATGGCATGTTAGACGCCATAGAACTTAAACCAACCCTGGTTGACCAAATCAAAGAAGCGCAGAAAGGCCAGAAAAGTATTGATGGGATTAAGGCCCGCATGGAGAAGGAAAAGGTTGCTGGGTTTACCATCGATGCTGATGGGGGATTATGATATGAAGGCCGTATTTGTGTTCCCTCTGAATCTGGTCTCAAGCAGACCATCATGGTCGAAGCTCATGAGACCATGTATTCTATCCATCCTGGAGGAACAAAGATGTATCAAGACCTGAAGGAGAGATTCTGGTGGCATGGCATGAAGCGAGAGATTGCTTCATTTGTAGCCAAGTGCCATGTCTGCCAGCAAGTTAAAGCTGGGCACCAGCGTCCCGCTGGATTGCTCCAACCATTGCAAGTGCCTGTTTGGAAATGGGATGAAGTGGGAATGGACTTCATCACTGGACTTCCTAGGTCCAGCCGAGGAAATGATTCTATATGGGTTGTCGTGGATAGGCTCACGAAAGTTGCTCACTTTATTCCTGTCCGGACCACATATCGTGGAGATCAGCTTGCTGATCTTTATATTTCTCGGATTGTCAGCCTACACGGAGTCCCAAGCAGGATTGTATCTGATCGAGGTACACAGTTCACCTCTAGATTTTGGAAGAAGTTGCACGAGAGTTTGGGAACCAAATTAGCTTTTAGCACAGCCTATCACCCGCAGACTGATGGACAAACAGAGCGTGTGAACCAAATTCTGGAAGACATGCTCCGTGCTTGTGTGTTGTCCTATGGAATTAAATGGGAAGACTGTCTGCCCTTCGCAGAGTTTTCTTACAACAACAGTTATCAGTCTAGCTTGCAAATGGCCCCTTTTGAAGCTCTGTATGGACGTAAATTCCGTACACCTTTAAATTAGACTGAGACTGGAGACAGTCAGGTTTTTGGTGTGGACACTTTGAAGGCTGCAGAGGAGCAAGTCCAACTTATTCGGGAACGTTTAAAGACAGCTCAATCTCGTCAGAAGAGCTATGCTGATACGAAGCGTCGTGATGTCTCTTTCAGCATTGGAGATTTCGTGTACCTTCGTGTTACGCCACTCAAAGGGATGCAGCGTTTCCATGTCAAAGGAAAGCTGGCCCCCAGGTATATTGGCCCTTTTAAGATCTTGGCACGTCGTGGCGAAGTTTCTTATCAGTTAGAATTACCTGAGGAGCTATCTGCGTTTCACAATGTTTTCCATGTGTCATTGCTCCGGAAATGTCTGCAAGTACCTAAGAAGGATCTCTCGTATCAAGACGTGGATTTCAGGACCATTGACATAAATGATGATTTGACTTATCGTGATAGACCCCTGCGGGTTCTCGAGGAAATTGTGCGTGCTACCAGGAGGCGTGCTATAAAATTCCTTAAGATTCAGTGGACCAATCACTCTGAGGAAGAAGCAACCTGGGAGCGTGAGGATGATATCAGGAAGGAGTTCCCTGATTTTCTTAAAGCCTAGACCCGCGAATCTCGGGACGAGATTCTTTTAAGGGGGGAGATTTGTCACACCCCTGTTTTT
Source organism: Alopecurus myosuroides (assembly GCA_028641055.1). Lineage (NCBI taxonomy): Eukaryota > Viridiplantae > Streptophyta > Magnoliopsida > Poales > Poaceae > Alopecurus > Alopecurus myosuroides. The sequence goes on along the minus strand of CM054058.1, from coordinate 300,211,715 downwards.
AAGCACTTGTATAATAGTATTTTAGCAAGCCTCTTAAGACTTTTGTAATGCAATTAAGTGGACAACTTGTTTGTTTAGTAATGTCTATCTATGCAATTTAAGTGGTGTGTTCTTTTCACTCACTTGAGGAGTTTTTCTCCTAAGAAAAACATTGTTTTCTATTTGTTTTCTTATGTTTTTCACTAAGGTTCTTAAGAGAATATTTTTCAAAACTTGAGGTAACACTTTGTATGAACTTAAAAATGTGTTATTGATGGTTTGGAATCAACTTGAACTTGAAATAAAATTAATTGGAAAAGATTCCATTAGATTTTCCAATATAAATTTTGTCCTGAAAAACAGCCAAGTAGCTGTTTTCAACCCTTGGTTTCCATCACAAGGATTATCCAATTATGGATTTTCTTTGATCAAAACTACTCTCTGTTATGAGTACAAAAACACTACACTCTTGGGAAAACCTACAAAGATATTTAACACACAATGCCTTGATGGTTTTTGAGCCATCTTGTTAAGACAGAAAGTTAGGCATTTTAAAAACAGAGAATGTACTTACTTTGCCATTTATTTTCAGAGCCATAAACCCATCCATTTTCAAATCAAATGATTGGTTCTGAAACTTGGATAGTTGTTCTTTGTTGAGCATTTTAAATCACTCATTTTGGGATTTGTTTGCTTGGTGAAAACAAGTCCAACTTTTGCTATCTCTGTCTGTTTTTCCAGCACTTAGAAAAATTCAGAAACTGTCTAAACTGAATTTTCTGTCAGAACAGTAAACATACACTTTTAGTCTTGATGCTTCTTATTATGTGTGATGATCTAGGCCATGAGACTTTGCCATTTCGAAACCACTGGTTATGAGCTTCTAGAAGGTAGCTTTGGATCCCTTCTTTGTTGACCAGGGAGGGAGAGAGTGAGGTGGCAAGTGGACTAGTGGTGATGTCACTATTAGTGGTTGAAATAGTGTTAAAATTTTGCTTTTACCCATCCTTTGGCCCTTGCTGTGGCTTTGCTCACACATTTGTACTGGCTTGACCCCAAGGCACCAATTGGACACATTGGCACCCGTGGAGAACCCCCAAGGGGCAAGCCATGCCCATGTCATGGTGTACCCGAGCACCCCCTTGCCAATCCACCTCTATAAGCAAACCCGAGGCCATTCCTCTCGCCAGCACATCCTCCTCACACCACTCACCCTCCCCATCAAGCCCTTGCTTGCTCGTTCGCTCTCTGCGAGCGAGGCGAGCCGTGCCCATCCGCGAGCCCGTGCAGAACGAGATCGAGGTGGCGCTGCGATCACATCACCTCCCGACCCTATTTTCGTTCCTTGACGATCCCCTAGCCCTTGCACACCTTCCTGACAAACCCCTGCCCTCGATCGCTTGCAGGAACGCCGTCACCGTCCTCGGAGCCGCCGCAGAACGTCGTCGAGCCGCCGCCGTGCCCGAGCTGCCTCGCCGTCCGTGCCCGCGCCACGGAGTCGCCCAGACCACCCTCTTCCACGCCTGCACCACCCCGCTCCCGTACTCGAGCCCTAGGTGAGCTAAAACCCTAGCCCGCTAGGTGTTCGTCCGCGGTTTGGAGAGAGAGAGAGAGGAGAGAACGCGGGGAGGAAGAGATGTGGAGGGCCGTCGATCTGCGCATCGACGGCTCCCTTTGAACGCAACCGTTCGCGCGCGCGCGTGCGCTGACGGGCTGGTCTGCGCGCTGGCTGGGCCGTGCGTAGCAGATCTGGCCCGTTTGGGTTTTTCTCTGTTACTTTTAAAAATAGAGTTTTTCGGGCAGAAAGTTAGGTGCTAGCTTTTGGCCTAGGAATGTTAGCAAATGAAATTATTTGACCTTGCTAATTTTTGTACTCGTAGCCATACAAAATCACAACCATATCCCACTGGCAAAAGCATGTTTTGGGTTTTAGTTATTTTTCTATAGCTAATATACCAGACAGTACCCTAAAAATTGAAATGAATAGAACTCCAAAAATACAAGACATTTTTGAGCAAACTCAACTGTTTTGGAAAGCCCTTTTCAATACCTACCAGTAGAATTTTAGTTTGCACCAAGGTGAGTTACCATTTGGAAATGCCATCCATTTTGGTAACACATCAGTGGGCTATTCCATGAATTTTAGAGAGAGTTTGGGACATTATTTTTGAGTAAGGCAAGTTGGAGAGGTTTTGTAGTGATAAGAACTACCACATCCTAGAAGGATTTACTTTTTGGAGCCACAGAAAAAATTAGAGAGACAGAACAAGTTTTGGGTACTTTCTGTCTAAATTTTAATTCTAGATCTTGCTTTATATGTGAATATTGTGAGGTGCAAATGATGTGTTCTTGCTTGTGATGCTGTTTTCCAGTATGTTTATGATGTGTACAAGTTATATGAACATATTAGAATAAATGGTTTGAGTGGGAGAATTTTAGAACTATTTTTCCATGCATAGATCTTGCTCATAGCTAGATTTGTATATATGTTTTGAGTAGATCTTTAAATGCTTTTAGGTTGTTGCTAGATTAATTTCCATGGAACCAGTACCACTTAGGTACTGTTAGTTTGTATATAGCACCTCTAAATACTTGGTGCTTGTGTGTGGAATAGATTTAAATAGAAATGCTTAAGGACTAGATTTAATACTAGGATATCCATGTATGCTTGTTGTCTTATTTTTCTTTAGGAAAAAAATATGAATCTTTGGTGTTGAAACCAGAGGATGGAATGTCCTTGTGGCATTATTATCTTAGGGTTTTCACCTCTGATAGGTTTCCTCTTAAGTAGCATAAAAGCATGAGTAACACTTGGATGACTAGGAATTAATCTCCTCACATGTGTAGCATTTTAAGCATAGTTTTTCCTTGTTTCCTAGCTATGTTTTTATGATATTTTTGTGAGATCCAGTAGCATTTATGGTACTGGTTAGAGGAGTATTTTTCCTCTGCTAGCTTGCACACTTGTGCATAAAATTAACTAAGTATAGCCTAAAATAGTCTAGTGTTTTTCCTAATTTTCTACTAGTATGAGTAGGAGTTTTTGGGTGCTTGTTGGTTTGTTTTGAGCACTTTTAGAAAAGTGACCAGAGGCTTATTAACCTCTTAGTGAGCATTTTTGCTAGTGGAACCCCCACTGGTACCTTTGCATCATGGTGGAAAAATAGGCTTGACTTGTTGTCATGAGCCTTTTTCACCACTTGAGTATTCTAGCAAATTTTATGTGCTAGCCATAGAGATTATTGGGGGAGTTTTTAGACATCAAAATGTGTTTTATGTGACACCCTACTGTCTAGTAACATGTGCTTTACCCCACTGGTCCATAGTGTTCTTAACTAAGAATCATTGTTTGGCCACACATAAACACTAGGAAAAAGCAGATTTTTCTACTATAGTTTTTATGCCAATTTTTCTTAAAGGAAAAATTGAGAACTTTGGGGGGGTACTTCTTGATTGCTTGCTGTAAGTATTACTTGTAGCATTGTTTGTCTTGCTTGGTTCTGAAAGTGTGTTTTCATTTCTTTTTACGACGTTAGAAAACGAGGAGGAAGGATTTGCTGAAGAAGGGTATTGCAACTCCTGTTACTTTCAGGATCAGGACCATCACTTGTACCAAGGCAAGCCATCCTAATGCTTGCTGTATAAACACTTATCTTTATCTATCATTCATGTTTTTCACTTCTGAAGTTTTACAAAACTATACCTTCAAAACTATTTTTGTGTGAATACTACTACTATTAATATTACTAGTATAAGGAATCATAATAGTAGTCAACTTGGTATTACCAAGCCCTTAGCCACTAAATGGTATATAAATACCATACACCCACTTAAAACTTGAGTTCTTAAATGAACTAAATAAAATGTGCTTTTGTAAACAAATGCCTTATGGAAGGAAAAACCCCGGAGGAAGGGTGAGACCCTGTCTACCGGAAGAGTTGTTATGATGGGAAATTTTATGAGAAATGTTTACAAAAGACACATAACCTAGTCTTCGCTGGACAACCATTATCGTACTGCCACTTTACCCCAATATGGGTAGGGGCTTGATTAAAAACTTGTTATGGTTAGTATATGTGCTATCTCAAAAGCTATAGGGGATTGGATCCTCCGAACCGAAGTGTCGCTAGGAGTGAGTATACGGGACACCTAAAGTGTGGGATTAATTTTCCCTCCGGATGCAGCAGTTGGGTCTCCTGTTTGGGCGATGTGGGACATGGCTTGCCAGGGAGGGTAACCCCAATTGAAGAGATAGTCATGTACTAGCTTGTACAGAGTGGATAGTCAAGACCAGTTATCTGATGTTCTCATAGGTTGGGAACAGTCCATGGTTGTTTCATGGCGGACTCTGGATCTAGTGGAAATGTGTACACCTCTGCAGAGTAAAACTATTTCGAGATAGCCGCGTCCTCGGATATGGACGGTTGAATGGCCATGTAGCTAGTATAGTGTCAACTTTTCAAAAGAGGTTTTGGAAAAAGGCTTTTGTACCTGAGAGGTACTAAGGAGGAATGACCTGGTATCTGCGAGATACGGATGAGGAAGAAACTATTACTAAAAGTTTCTGAAAAGAAAAAAAACTTTCTTTTCTAAAACAAAGCTTATATAACCTCCGAGATATGTGATATCTACGAGAGTTAAAATATATTATTTTAAATGATCTTTCACAAAGAAGTAAACATGAAACTTCAACCATGATAAATCTTTTATCTGTCATGGGTAGCTGAACCATAAGTATGGCCTACCCACTCCACCAAATAAGCATGTATGCATAATTGTAAGCTGATAAAGGATTTCTTGTTGAGTACATTCAAACGTACTCATTTGGTTTCGCCCCTGGTATTTACTTGCCAGACTATGAGGAGGCACCTCAGGAAGGGTTCTATGAGGAGGAGTGCTACACTGGTGAACCTGCGAATTAGGATCGTCTCCCAGTCAGCAGCCTGTAGGATGAGGCGTGACTCGGGTTCTACTACGCTATGCTTATCGTCTTCCGCTGTGTTTGCTTTGAATGTCTGTCCTGCGTGACAGTTGCTAAGAACTTGGTCATGAGACCAGTTATGTAAGACTCTATATTCGTGTAATGGATGATGTATTCTGTATGCCAACTTTGTATGTTGTTCACGACTGGTTCTTCTGGGATCGTGAATGAATGCATATGAGGGGTTCTGGACCCTCCGGTCTGGGGCCTCTACACGGCCAATGGGCCGTTTAAACAATCAATTTTTGATGATGCGCCTGTGCATCTTTGATACTAGTACCGAAATTTGTAATGCACTTTAAGTTCTTGATACACCTTGTGCCTCTTCTGAACGTTTGGATGATTTTGAATTTATCTACTTTTGAGCCCACTTGTTCTTGATATCCGACTTTCTTTATGGTTCCTTTTGTGAGACCCGGTTTCCGAGTTTCATGGGTTTTGGCAAGCGGACTTTTCACTAAGTCCCCAAGTCCCCAAGACTCGGATGTTTGGGTTTTTTGAGTTTTAGCAATTGAGCAACTTTTTCTTTTTCAAAATCCTCAGTCCCCAAGACCCGAAATTCCGGGGATGGGATGTGTGGTCTTTCCAAGAGAACAAGTTGTTTGTTGCTAAGCCCAAACCCAAAGCCGTTTCACATAGGTATTGAAGTTATGCTTGATAAACGTTGAGTTTCCGGCTGTTAGCCCTGTACTCTGCATAACTTGTGGTTTGGATGACCCTTTTGACTATCTTGTACTATAAGCCGGCTTTCGCGTGGATATCATGTTGTTACGTCTATACGAAAACAGGGTCAGGCAAGTCCCATTGGGCTTCATGGCTGATTGTAATCGTAAGCGAGCAAATCATGCCACTTTAGTGTGAGTCACATCGAGCTTAAGTAAGAAAAGTCAAGAAAATTTGGCTCCTTTGTCCGGTTATAAGATTGCAGCCGTACTCGTTTGCGAGTAATCGGCCCTTATAACTCATAGGCATCAAGGCCGGGTCATTGAGTTTGTAACTGTGCTATTCGAGCAATCAGCCCCCAAGACCTAAATATATGCGACGTACTAAGAGTGAAGAACATACGGATAACCACCTCTTTATTTGATATGAGAAAGTTAGATCAGCAAAAACCCATCCAGTCCCCAAGGGTACCCTAGATAGGAAAAGAGTGCGTCTGAGACCTGCTGCCTGTTACATCGTGCAATTCCACTTGCCAATATAGTCTATACTAAGTATAGTAGGGACGTAGCTGAGCCACGTTCCATGGTCTGTCTCTTTCTTGCATACATGAAGTGGTATGAGCGGTGTCGTTAACTGTAGCTTACTCTTCCCTTGCGTCTATCAAGTAATATGATCTGTTGTGCAGATTCCGACTTATGATAAATGGTCCTTCCCATGGAGGTGATAGCTTGTGTTTTCCTTCGTTTGACTGTACCAGGCGTAGAACCAGGTCTCCTTCCTGAAAGACCCGGGTTTTCACGCGCCGGCTATGATACCTCCGTAAATCTTGCTGATATATGGCTGATCTTTCCAGTGCTTGCTCCCTTTGTTCTTCTAACATATCTACGGCGTCCTGCCGGGTCTTCTCGTTCTCCACCTCGACGTAAGCTGATACTCGAGGTGAATCATGAATAATATCACTCGGCAGCACCGCTTCCGCACCATAAACCATGAAAAACGGTGTCATCTGAGTAGATCTGTTAGGTGTAGTGTTCATACCCCAAACCACGGAAGGTAGTTCTTCAATCCATGCACCAGCAGCTCTGATGCACGGGACTCGCAGTCGTGGCTTTAGTCCACGAAGCAACTCCTGATTCGCCCTCTCCACTTGTCCATTGGCCTGTGGATGAGCCACTGATGCTACGTCAAGCCGGATTCCATTGTTGCAACAGAACTTCCCCATCTCACCAAGGGACATGTTGGTTCCATTGTCGGTAATTATGCTGTGGGGATACCCGAACCGATAGATAATTCTTTTCAGGAACTTAACTGCTGTAACTACTTCACAATTGGTAACTGGCATAACCTCAACCCACTTGGTAAACTTATCAATAGCCACCAAAAGATGTGTCTTCTTGCAAGGTGACATGTGAAAGGGGCCAACCATATCCATACCCCAAACAGCGAACGGCCAAGTTAACGGAATAGTCCGTAATTCCATAGCCGGTACGTGGGTTTGGCGAGCGTACCTTTGACATCCGTCACACCTTGCCACCAAACGCTCCGCATCTTCTAGGGTCGTGAGCCAGAAGAATCCATGTCGATAAGCTTTGGCCACAAGGGATCTTGTGGATGCATGATGCCCACAATCGCCTTCGTGAATCTCCTTGAGAATCTGTCGGCCTTCTTCTGGTGCTACACAGCGCAAAAACACTCCTGCTGCACTTCTCTTGTATAACTCCCCATTGATGATAGAATAACCTTTTGCTCGCTTCAAAACTTGTCTTGCTAATACCTCCTGCTGTGGTAACTCGCCCCGTGATAGGTAGGCTAAGAACGGCTCTGTCCACTCGGGAACAGCGCGCACTGTGGCCACGAGCTCCAAATCCGGGTCTTGATTTGCCAGTTCTTCCTCAGACTCGGTTTTAACTCATGGTCGCCATAGTTCATCTAGAAAAACATTGGGTGGAACCGTCTCTCTGCGCGAGCCGAGTCTGGCGAGTGCATCCGCTGCCTCATTTTTTCTTCTATCTATGTGCTCCACCTCATACCCGGAAAAACATCCGGCAACTCTATCAACTTCTCTGCGGTATGCTGCCATAGTTGCATCTTTTCTATCCCAAGTTCCTGAGACCTGCTGTACCACAAGGTCCGAATCTACGAAGCATCGTATCCTCTTAATATTCATCTCCTTGGCTACCTTTAAGCCGTGCAATAAGGCCTCATACTCGGCCACGTTGTTGGAACAATCAAAGTGAATCTGCAGTACGTAGCTCAACTTGTCTCCTTTGGGTGATGTTAGCACCACTCCAGCTCCTGACCCCTCGTATTGCTTGGAGCCATCAAAGTGCATGATCCAAGACTCGGAGTTTGGAGCCATGGTAGGCATGCCTGTGTGTGTCCAATCATTAATAAAATCGACTAGAGCTTGAGATTTGATTGCGGACCTTGGCTCGTAATTGATATGATAATCCCCCATCTCGATCGCCCACTTGGCTATTCTTCCTGTTGCATCCGAGTTTCTGATGATATCCGACATCGGTATCGAACTAACCACTGTTATGGGGTGTTCCTGGAAATACGGCTTCAGTTTCCGGCTGGCCATAAAGACCCCGAAAACCAGCTTTTGCCAATGCGGATAGCGCTGCTTTGCCTCTGATAATACCTCGCTGACGTAATAGACCGGTCTCTGAACCGGGTAACCTTTCCCATCCTCTTTACGTTCTACAACAACTACCGCGCTAATGGCTCGGGGTCCAGCTGCTACATATAGCAACATGGGCTCTTTAGGACCCGGGGCCGCTAGGACTGGTGCTTCAGATAACTGCTTCTTTAGTGCCTCGAACGCCTCATCCGCCTCCTGATCCCACACGAATTTATCGGACTTCTTCAAGAGCCGGTACAAGGGTACTGCTTTTTCTCCGAGTCTGGATATAAATCGGCTCAAGGCTGCTACACAGCCCGTGAGCTTTTGGACATGCTTCAAATTTTCCGGCTTTTTTAGACTTTGGATAGCTTTGATTTTATCCGGGTTTGCCTCAATTCCTCTCTCGGAAACGATAAAGCCGAGTAATTTCCCAGCTGGAACTCCGAACACGCACTTTGTCGGATTAAGCTTCATCTGATACCTCCTCAAGTTCTTGAACGTTTCCTTTAGATCATCGATAAATGTCTCCGCCTTCCTTGTCTTGATAACCACATCATCCACATAAGCGTGGACGTTGCGTCCGATTTGGTCCTCGAAGCACTTCTGAATACACCGTTGATAAGTTGCGCCAGCGTTCTTCAACCCAAATGTCATGGTTTTGTAACAGAAGGCCCCAAAAGGGTTATAAATGATGTTTTCTCCCAATCCTCCCTCTTGAGCTTGATCTGATGATACCCGGAATATGCGTCCAGAAAGCATAATAGGTCACTTCCAGCCACTGCGTCTATGATCTGATCTATCCTCAGTAGAGCGAACGGATCCTTTGGGCAATGCTTGTTAAGACTCGTGTAATCAATGCACATCCTCCACTCATTGGTTTTTTTCATTACGAGAACCGGATTCGCTAACCAGTCCGGGTGAAATACTTCCATGATAAAGTCGGCTGTTAGCAAGCGAGCAATTTCTTCTCCTATTGCTTTCCTTCTTTCCTCGTTCATCTTCCTCAAGCCCTGCTTCACAGGCCTGGACTTGGGATCTACGTGCAAACTGTGCTCTGCCAATTCTGTGGGGATACCCGGCATGTCGCTAGGCGTCCAGGCGAACACATCCGCATTTGAACGGATAAACTCCACAAGTGTCTTCTCCTGCTTGCTGTCCAAGTTAGACCCTATAGCAAACTGCTTAGAGGGATCACCTTCAACAAAAGCTATCATCTTGGTGTCCTGCGCTACTTTGAATTTTGCTCTCTCATCTTCGGTATTCGGCCTTTTCAATGATGTTCTGTCATCCGGGTCTACTTGAGACCGGTAATACTTGAGTTCCTCTTTTCTGCAAGCCTGCTCAGCCATTACTGAATCTCCTTCATCGCACTCAGCCGCTATATCCCGGCTTCCATGTATGGTGATGGTCTGCTTAGGACCCGTGATTTTTAGCTGTAGATACACATAACACGGCCTAGCCATGAATTTAGCATAAGCCGGCCTTCCGAACAGCGCGTGATAAGGACTGCGCAACTTGACCACCTCGAAAGTGAGCCACTCAACTCGATAATTGTCCTTTGACTCTCCAAAAGCTACCTCCAATGTGATTCTTCCCTCGGGGCACGCTGAGTGACCCGGCACTATCCCATGAAAAATTGTTGAGCTTTTCTGTAGCTGAGACTCCTTGAGACCCATGCGTAAGAAGGTTTCCCAATATAAGATATTGATGCTACTTCCACCGTCCATTAGGACCTTTTTCAATTCATAACCATTAACTTGTGGTGCGACTACCAACGCCAAGACTCCCGGGTGTTCTATCCTTTCCGGGTGATCTCTTCTGCTCCATGTTACATCCTGTTCTGACCATCTCAGATATCCCGGAACAGCCGAGGAAACCGAGTTTACCGCTCGTTTCAGTGTCTTTTTATCCCTGCTAGAAGTTCCTGTAGTATGCACATGATATTGTCCTCTTAAACCGTAAGTATGTACCATGCCGATGAAGACGCTGATCCGGCCGATTGTCACGATAGATCCGGATTCGAGGTGATCCGACTCTGGCCCCCAGCCGGAATCGTCCACCATCTTCTCTCCTTCGCGGTCGGTGTAGATCTCGCTGATGACAAGATTCTCCATATTCTTCCGAGCTTCTCCCGTGATGTAAACACCTTTGGACGCAGTCCCCACGGTGGGCGCCAACTGTCGTGGGATAATCACGGCAGACGTTACCGGGGGTAACTTATCTTGGGGCAAGACGACACTGGTGTTTGGGAGAGGGTTTAGCTCAGAGGAAAACATGATGATATGCGATCTGGTAGCCGACAAGCAAGTCGTCGAGTCTCCGATCTCGATATATTAATCTCGACTCTCGTGTTACACTGGATACTCGATACCTAGCGATATTGCTCGAACTCTTGGATCTCCCTTGGTCTAACCCTAGGGGTCGGCTTATATAATATCCGGACCCCTCTGGCCTACTCTCCAAGGCGCACTCTGAATCCTACCCGGACACTGCTTACAAACCCTAAACTTCCTTATCGGAACCCACAATCCGGGTTATGAGGCCTACGTTCCCGGGCCTTCTAGAAACCCCTTTATCCTAAGCCGGGTCTTGCGCAGCATCCTTTGGGCCGAGTTACTCCTTGGCGTTGGCCTACCGGGTTATCATCCCTCCATCAAGTGTCCTTTAGATGATCCCTTAGATTTTGTACCTTGTTTATGTTTTCCTATATTGTCCTACTACTTGAAGTACGACAGTACCCACGACTCTTTTAGTTTCCTAAAAACCTTTGTTATATCTTTTGTTTGTGAGTTTGTTTGTTTGTGGTGTGTTTGATGTTTGTGCATGGGTAGAAATTTATTTCCCACTAGGCCCATCTTCCAATCTCATTTCTCCTCTATTCTTAAAACACCAGATGCCTCCACGACCAGATCCAACCCAAGAAGCATTTCAGCAGATGCTGGCAGCCCAAACTCAGTTGATGCAGATGATGACACAGTTCATGCAGCACAACAACAACAACAACAACCACAACAACAACAACCCTCCACCACCACCTCCTGTTGATAGGCTTACCAGATTCCTCAGGCTTAGGCCCAACAAGTTCTCCACTGCTACTGAGCCCATGGTGGCTGACGACTGGCTCCGTTCAGTTAACAAGGACTTGGTTGCTTGCGAATGCAACGATGCGGAGAAGGTCAGATTCACCGCACATCTACTGGAGGGACCATCCGCAATGTGGTGGGAGACATTTCAGATCACCCATCCTATGGAAGGTCTAGACTGGGACACATTTAGAGATGGCTTTCGTAATGCCCACATCTCATCGGGCATTATGAACCTCAAGAGGGATGAGTTCCGCACCCTGAAGCAAGGTGGAAGGACCCTGAAGGAATACATGGATGATTTCTATGCACTGTCCAGGTATGCCCCAGAGGACATTGATACTGATGCCAAGAGGAAGGAGAAATTCCTGAGTGGACTCAAGGGAGAGCTGAAGATTCCACTATCTGTGGCATATGCTCCAAACTATCAGACACTGCTTGACCAGGCCATCACCCTGGACAATAACATCAACAAGGAGGAGAACCGCAAGAGGAAGTTTGGGAATGGCAAGAACCACAATGAAACATCTCACAAGAGGCATCGCTCTTCTGAGAATAGCGGAGGCTATAGTGGTCACAAGCATGGAGGTCACTTCAACAGGAACAATGGACACACATTCAATGGTGGGTACAGAGGCCATAGCTCCAATGGACATTTCAATGGTAATCACAACGGCCATCGTAATGGACATCATAATGGAAACAATGGACATCATCACTCAAACTCCAATGGAAAAAGGGACGTGTCTGAGGTCACGTGCTTCAAGTGCAAAAAGAAAGGACACTATGCTGATCAATGCACAGAACCAAGGGCTATTGAACCTGCCAAGCCCAATCCATTCCACAAAGGGCAGGTGAGCCACCTGGATGTTGAAGAAGTGATGAATGAACCTGATGCTGTGATGGGTACGTTTCCACTCAACTCCTTTACAGCATTAGTTTTATTTGATACTGGAGCATCGCATTCATTCATATCAAAGGCATTTGTGGACAAAAATAAAATACCTATTAAATCAATAGGAAAAGTATTCAAGTGAGTTCCCCAGGTGGTGAGATGTCTGTCAATAGTGAATACGGGAAACTAATTCTAGAAATTGGAACCCACAAATTTCCAACCCACTTAGTAATCCTACCATCACAAGGACTAGATGTTATCTTGGGTATGGATTGGATGACTACCTATGGAGGAGTCATAGACTGTGTCAATAGATCAATCACATTATCAACCCAGAGGGAAAGCGAATAAGGTACAAACCCCACTTGGAACCTAAAGATATTAGTCTAAACTATCTTAAGGGGGTTAGCCTAAACCATCTTAAGGAGGTTAGCCTAGACCAAGTGTTTGTGGTGAGAGAATACCCAGATGTATTTCCAGATGAGTTACCAGGAATGCCACCGGATAGAGATGTGGAATTTCTGATTGATTTGCTTCCGGGCATAGGCCCAATAGCAAAGAGACCTTACCCTATGTCCACAGATGAACTGAAAGAACTCAAAAAGCAACTTGAGGAGCAGTTGGGTAAAGGATTCATAAGAGAAAGTTCATCCCCTTGGGGAGCACCAGTTCTGTTTGTGGAGAAGAAGGACAAAAGTCAGCGTTTAGTTATGGACTATCATTCATTGAACGAGGTGACAATCAAGAACAAATACCCACTACCTAGAATTAATGACTTGTTTGATCAGTTGGAGGGAGCTAGTGTGTTTTCCAAGATCGACCTACGGTCCGGGTATTTTCAACTCAAGATTAGGGAACACGATATTCCCAAGACTGCTTTTGTCACTAGATATGGTTCATATGAGTATACGGTGATGCCCTTTGGCTTAACCAATGCCCCATCATACTTCATGAATATGATGAACAAGGTGTTCATGGAATTCCTCGATAAGTTTGTCGTAGTCTTCATTGACGACATACTAATCTACTCCAAGAGTGTTAAGGAACACGAGAAACACCTTCGTCTGATAATGGAGAAACTGAGGGAACACAAGCTTTATGCCAAGTTTAGCAAGTGTGAGTTCTGGCTGGGTGAAGTAGGATTTCTAGGACACATTGTGTCTAAAGAAGTAATTGCAGTAGACCCCTCAAAGGTTACTGCTGTAACGGAATGGGAACCACCCAAGAATGTGGGAGAGATCCGTAGCTTCTTAGGCTTGGCCGGTTACTATAGGAGATTTGAAAATTTCTCCAAGATTGCTAAACCAATGACTGAGCTATTGAAGAAAGAGAAGAAGTATGAATGGACTGAAACCTGTGAGACCAGCTTTCAAGAGTTGAAGAAGAGATTAGTGTCTGCACCTGTTTTGTGTTTACCTGATCTGGAGAAGGAATTCCAAGTTTACTGCGACGCTTCACGTCAAGGATTAGGAAGTGTGCTCATGCAAGGAGGTAGAGTTGCAGCTTATGCTTCAAGGCAACTTAAGAAACATGAAATCAACTACCCCACACATGATCTTGAACTGGCTTCAGTGGTTCATGCCTTGAAGACATGGAGACACTATTTAATGGGGAAGCGTTGTGAAGTTTTCACCGATCACAAGAGTTTGAAATACATTTTCACACAAAAGGATTTGAACATGAGACAAAGGAGATGGTTGGAACTCATCAAGGACTATGATCTGAGCCTGCAATACCATCCCGGTAAGGCTAATGTAGTGGCTGATGCCTTGAGTCGTAAGGTTTATGTAAACTGTCTCTCAACCGAAGAGATATCCCAGGATCTATGTAAAGCCCTCCAAGACCTCAGTTTGGAAGTGGTACCTGAAGGATTTGTAGCATCACTAGTGGTTCAACCAACACTGATGGATAGAATCCGTAAAAGTCAGGAAGGAGATAAGGAAATAGAAGCAATCAAGAAAACCTTGAAAGAAGCACTAAGTGAAGGAAAGACCACCGAATTCAGAGAGGATGAGCAAGGAACTGTTTGGTTCGAGAAACGTATCGGTGTACCCAATGACCCTGAGTTAAGGAAGCTGATTTTCCAAGAAGCCCATGAGTCACCTTATTCCATTAACCCCGGTAACACCAAAATGTACATGGATTTGAAGGAAAGATTTTGGTGGAACAATTTGAAGAGAGATATTGCAGAATACATAGCCAAATGTGATGTTTGTAATAAAGTAAAGGTTGTGCACCAGAAACCAGCAGGTTTATTGCAACCATTGAGGGTGCCAGACTGGAAATGGGACCAAATTGGTATGGACTTTATCACTGGATTACCCTGAACCAAATCAGGATATTGTCGCACCCGGACTTCTAGAGGATACTCACCGTACGAACTGAACAGTATTTTGGTTGGATTACGGGGCTTAACGGCTCCCGCGTCCCCTTACGGGTAGGCCAGCACTTATGTGCGACAACCAACCGTTACTGTTCACCGTCGATGTAAACTATCCCGTAGAAATCAGGATACTTCCGTTGACGTACTTCAAACATACACACATGGTACGCCAACGGCATTGGAACAAGTGATATCACAACAGATCTCTACGACACAAAAGATTGAAATAAGTTGCAAATAGCTCTCATTAGAGCAGAGATAGCAAATACAATCATTCAGAGGGCACATGCCCCAACGATACATCATTACATCACAGCGGAAGCATCCAAAATGTCTGAGTACAGACAAGAACCAAATAGGCCTAAGAGGCCGGGAACAAACAGACGGAGCCCATCCACGAAGTCTCGGATCCTGCCCGGGTCCGCTATCTACTCGTCAGCAGTCTCGTCAAACTTCACGTAGTTGCCCCCATGTAGATCCTCGGAAACGTAGTCTGCGTAAACCACAGCCCCAAAGGGGTCAGTACATAAACGTACTGGCAAGCAAGACTCACAGTTCACCAAAGTGTAACCCGTCAACACCAAGCACAGATGCCTTGGGTTCAACGGAAGAGAGGGGATATAAAAGATGCTGCAACTGGCTGCGCTAACCAACTACAGAGATTCTACCACTTCCGGCTAACAGCAAGGAGATAAGATCGAGGATTGTAACCAACTGAAAGATAACTTCAAGCAAACCCATCCTGGATCTCGCCCCTTATCCAAAGAAGCAATCCGAGGATAACTCACACTGTTGTAATAGTGATGGTTCAAATTATTGTGTCAATAAGCCTATTACTAGTCAAATTATTAATCATGGGGTATAACATGTTTGATTATTATGTTTAAGTTGTCCTGAGTACTTGTTAGCCAGTACTTTCACCAAGTAATCCATAACCACGGAAAACACGGCTTCTCGAGAAGATTATCCCTGCAGGGTTGCACCAATTTGGCCGTACACTCAAGAATAACCCGCCAGATGGGAATCAAACCCACCAAGCGGGGTACTCTACACAACCAACCATTCCTCGCATCAAGCCCAAAGAACCTTGGGCGCACGGCTAATCAAGCCCCGAAGAAAAGGGACCCTCATAGCACTCTAAGACCGTGTCCCCCTATATGCCGACTACAAAAGTTCCACCCTGGCCTGGGCTCGCAAAAACATGCATGCGGCAAATAGAACACACGAACTAAATGAGGCGATTTGGACGAGATGCGATTCAGGTCAAGTTGAGGGGGGCGCCCATACTCGCTTCCCAAATGCGGGTAGTGCGCTCATCATGGATCAGTAGACAAGACCCTTTTCCTATTAGGGTCGACACTAGCAGGCTTCAAAACCTCTCATGGGCCTCCTGCCGGTGCCTTATCATCAAATTTATTAATTAACAATAACATTAGCATGATTGATTGATTAAACATCGAGCCCCCAGAACATAATAGAAATAGTAACAGAAAGTAACGGGTAACAGACTCGAGCAAAACAACCTAAGCATGCTAGTAAGACACGGGCTCAACCAAAAGGTTATAGGTATGGAGGTGAGGCAATATCAAGGTTAAGGGATTCATGTGATAGGTTCGTAACAGAAACAACTAATCATAGGGCTAGCAGAAATAGACAACGGAAAGTATCGGTAACCAATGTTGAAAGGAACACGATGGTTCATGTGAGTGATAACTTGCCTGCAAAACCCAGTAGCCTGGTACTGAGCTAACTCCTTAGAAGGGGTGTCGAAAGTATCGTCGTCTCAACGTCGTCGTTTATCCGAGAAGAAGCAAACAAACATTGCAGAAAGATAAGCAATCATTATCATGGCATAGTGCACAATCATGGGATGATGCATGTCAGGTTAATAGATGCATCAGAATAAACTAGTTGACAAGACAACACAATTTAATTGGACCCATATGCAATGTGAATTGCATATGGATGCAAAGGGTTTAGGTTGAAGCAATGAGCTACATTTGATTAACAAGTGTAAGTGGTTAAACATGATGCATGCATGATGATGATAACAAGATAACAACAAATAACAATGATAGATGCAAGTGAAAAAGGATTGGAACAAGTTTTGGAAATCATTGATTAAGTTTGGAAAGTTTGGTTACTTAAAACATGTCACACAAGTAATTGTTGTTTTCATCAAGTTAAATTGTTCAAAATAGATGACAAAGTTTATATTTGAAAAGGTTATGCTTTTATGGTTTGAAAACATACTTTATATGTCCCAAAAGAATTTGTTTTGATCAAGTTATGAATTTAACAATATTAAAGGAGTTAAATAAGATTTAAATTATTTAACCACTTTTAATTATTCAAAACAGAAAACAAATTTTATATTTGGGAAGAGGGTTTAATTTTGCATGGAAAACATATTTCATTTGTGGAAATTGGATTTAAAATGAGCAAGTTATTATTTTGGCAATTTTAAATGCAATAAATAAGAAACAGTTGTTTTCAACAATTTAAATTATTCAAAACAGCAAACAAAATTTATATTTGGAAAGTACATGAAAAGTTGATTGGAAAACATATTTAGTTTGTTGAATTTGGAATTTTTATGAACAAGTTATGAATTTTGCAAAATTAAGTGATTTAAACAGGAATTCAAATATTTCAACAATTTAAAATATTCAAAACAGTAAATAAATTTTATATTTGGATAGATCATTCAATTTGGGGCAGAAAACATATTTAAAAAGTCAAAATTGGAGTTGGGATGAATTACTTATGCATTTTAGAACATTTGGTGCAAATCTGCCATTTTCATGAATCTAGGGACTTGAAAAGTATTTTTACAGGGGCTAGAATTGAACAACAGGGATCTATTGGTGATTTCTGACAAGTGTTGTGACCAAACAAAAAGCAGTAGAAAAGTTTGGGTTTTTTGGTGGGCAGGGGGTTCGAACCCCTGACCTGCTGCTGGCGCTGGACTTCTGCTAACCAGTGCGGCTGGCTTGTGGTTGTGACAGAGGACGGGCTGCGGGGAAGGTTAAGTTTCAGATACTGCCCAGAATTAATTGGACAAAAAAAAGAACAGCGAAAAGGGGTGGAGATGGGGAGTCGAACCCACGACCTGAGGGCTCCCTGCGTGCGCTGCTGCCAGTGGGCTGTGCGTGCACTTGTTGATAGGAAGGGAAACATGGGGGGTATGTGTTGTTGCTCGCGGTTATTTTTTCCTGTAACTGAATTTTGCCTGCGCTAACTGAACCTGGAATCGATCGCTGGCAGAAGCGGATGCCAGATCGCGCCGTGCGCGTGATGGTGCTTACGGGACCACGATCTGGAGGCGTACTAGGGCGCTGGGAAGTACGTACGATAGCAGTGCAGAGGGAGGGAGAGGGAACGAGGAGCAGTGGCTCACAGCGTTTGTCTCGATGTAGTCGTTCAGTCGACGGAGCAGAAAAGCGGCGGAAGATTCCGGCGACGGCGCGGTCGCTACGAGCTCTCCCAGCGGCGGGCGAGGGGACGGGGAGGCGCACCGCACCGCCGCGGTTCCATTCCCGGCCGCGGGAGCTCCTCGAGGTGGCCGGGGCACCGGCGACGAGGGGGAGCAGTGGTGGTCTCGGGTGGGGTTCTGTTGATGGTTTCAGAAGATCAGAGAAAAGCTCGAGCAGAAAGGAGGGGGATGGCGGCGATGGAAGGGAATGTAGCTAGGGTTTCTAGGGTAGGCAGGGGGTAGGGTGGTGGTGCTTTAAGGAGGAAGAGGCTAGGTACGGCAGTGATCTGGAGGGGGGGATGGAGAATCATGTGGTTCTGAACATGTTCGTACTGAAGGGGAAGACGACAAGCAGGGAGGAGGGGTTGGGCCAGGAGGAAAAGAGAGTGGGCCTGGGGGAGAGAAGGGAAAAATGGGCCTGCTGGTTGCTCTCTCTCCCTCTAGCTTTATACTTTTTGCTAGGTTTTATTTTATTTTATTTTTGCAGCAAGGAAAATGGAACCAAAAGATAGTTTGTTGATTTGATAAAAATTTGGAAGAAAACATGTGGGTTTGTTATTCCAACAACTACCACTTGGCCACTTAAGTTTTTGAAATTCAAATTTATTTGTTGTTTTTGCACATTGGTTTGAATGGGAATAAATTGCAAATTAATTGATTAATATTTGAAAACAACAAGTTTAGTAGGGTGAACCCTATTATTAATTGGATTAAAATATTAGAATGGCTTGGTAGTTTTCATGACTTGGAATTTGGTGCTGTTGAATTTGCAGGGTATTTGATTGAATTTTATGATTAATTGGTTAAGGAGACAATATTTTAAAATAGGGTGATCAAATGATTTTTAATTGGAAACAAATGGTTGATTTGTTTTGCAATTTTCATAACTTTCAACAAGGGTTGTTGTTTGGAAGAAAATCATAACTGAATTTGAAAAGGGTTTGATTATTGGATGCATTTTTATAGAAATAAAATAATAGTTTGGAATCACACTTTAATGGAAACAAATAATTGTTTTATTTTGAAATATCTTTTTAGAAATTGTAACATCACAAGGATGAAACAAAAGGTTTGAAATTTGAGTTGAAATTCAAATAGAAAACAAAGGAAAACAAAGGAAAACAGTTGGAAAACAACTGAAAACAGAGGAAAACAAATGGAAAACAAACAAAACAAATGCAATCAACATGATGCCATGATGCAAAACATAAAATAACAGAGAGCAACCATTCTAAAGGCTATTTTTCAGACTTGGGATGTTACAAAACGCCCCCCCTTGAAGGAATCGCGCCCCGAGATTCCTACTGAGAAAAGAAAAGGTCCGGAAACTTCTTGGGGAGATCCTCCTGAACTGTGACACGTGAAACACATCGTGCACCTTGGATAGACGTCAGGGAATTTGCAAACCTCCGGAACATTTTCAAGTAAAGGGAGAGGTTTTGCATTGAGGTTGTATAGCTGGATAGAATTTGATTCATTTGGAGAATAGACTATCTGGCTAGAATGGTGGAACAGAGTTATTGACATCAATGCAACACCAAGAATAACATCAATGTCAGAATCATCAACATGAGAGTAACGAGGAATATGTGGCCTCCCATTAGAATTGGATTGTTCTTAGTTATGTTGGAAGTCAACATTTGAGATTCCGGGGAGTGAACAGGGTTTTGATTGCTTAGTGGAACCAGAATTGGGTTGTATGTTGTGGAAAAGATTGTTGACACAATGAATGTGATGCTCCGGTATCAAATAACACTTCAACTGGATAAGAGTTTACGAGGAAGTTTTGATTAGACGCCGGTAGAAGATTTGAAGTGGAAAACAACAACAAGATCTCAACGGACGAAAAGGATGTTGAGAAGAACAGGATATCAACATCGGGGAAAACGAGAACAAAACTCCTGAGGTACTATGGAAAACCCATCCGGGCTTCTAAAGGATCAATATCTACTGCTTAAGGAATAGAGGATTTGCTTCCGGGGCTTACACGCCTCCGTTCTCAATCATGAGTAGGCAACACGATAAATCATGTCACAACCACCTCCATTCCTATGGTCTAGTAGATATAACCATCCTAGAGAAACCAAAATTCGTGAAATCCTAACTTGAAAGTTTAGATGAGAAGGGAAAAATCAACGTTGCACTTCCTTACCAGAAAAAGGGAGGGTGGGTGGGGAAAGAAGAAAAAGAACAGAATTCCTACTCTCACGTTTCATTTTTCCTATATATCTACAAAATAGTTTCTAGACTCAACTGCGACCAGTAAAAAGGGATCCTACAGGCAGACAGGCTCTGATACCATTTGTCGCACCCTGACTTCTAGAGGATACTCACCGTACGAACTGAACAGTATTTTGGTTGGATTACGGGGCTTAACGGCTCCCGCGTCCCCTTACGGGTAGGCCAGCACTTATGTGCGACAACCAACCGTTACTGTTCACCGTCGATGTAAACTATCCCGTAGAAATCAGGATACTTCCATTGACGTACTTCAAACATACACACATGGTACGCCAACGGCATTGGAACAAGTGATATCACAACAGATCTCTACGACACAAAAGATTGAAATAAGTTGCAAATAGCTCTCATTAGAGCAGAGATAGCAAATACAATCATTCAGAGGGCACATGCCCCAACGATACATCATTACATCACAGCGGAAGCATCCAAAATGTCTGAGTACAGACAAGAACCAAATAGGCCTAAGAGGCCGGGAACAAACAGACGGAGCCCATCCACGAAGTCTCGGATCCTGCCCGGGTCCGCTATCTACTCGTCAGCAGTCTCGTCAAACTTCAGGTAGTTGCCCCCATGTAGATCCTCGGAAACGTAGTCTGCGTAAACCACAGCCCCAAAGGGGTCAGTACATAAACGTACTGGCAAGCAAGACTCACAGTTCACCAAAGTGTAACCCGTCAACACCAAGCACAGATGCCTTGGGTTCAACGGAAGAGAGGGGATATAAAAGATGCTGCAACTGGCTGCGCTAACCAACTATAGAGATTCTACCACTTCCGGCTAACAGCAAGGAGATAAGATCGAGGATTGTAACCAACTGAAAGATAACTTCAAGCAAACCCATCCTGGATCTCGCCCCTTATCCAAAGAAGCAATCCGAGGATAACTCACACTGTTGTAATAGTGATGGTTCAAATTATTGTGTCAATAAGCCTATTACTAGTCAAATTATTAATCATGGGGTATAACATGTTTGATTATTATGTTTAAGTTGTCCTGAGTACTTGTTAGCCAGTACTTTCACCAAGTAATCCATAACCGCGGAAAACACGGCTTCTCGAGAAGATTATCCCTGCAGGGTTGCACCAATTTGGCCGTACACTCAAGAATAACCCGCCAGATGGGAATCAAACCCACCAAGCGGGGTACTCTACACAACCAACCATTCCTCGCATCAAGCCCAAAGAACCTTGGGCGCACGGCTAATCAAGCCCCGAAGAAAAGGGACCCTCATAGCACTCTAAGACCGTGTCCCCCTATATGCCGACTACAAAAGTTCCACCCTGGCCTGGGCTCGCAAAAACATGCATGCGGCAAATAGAACACACGAACTAAATGAGGCGATTTGGACGAGATGCGATTCAGGTCAAGTTGAGGGGGGCGCCCATACTCGCTTCCCAAATGCGGGTAGTGCGCTCATCATGGATCAGTAGACAAGACCCTTTTCCTATTAGGGTCGACACTAGCAGGCTTCAAAACCTCTCATGGGCCTCCTGCCGGTGCCTTATCATCAAATTTATTAATTAACAATAACATTAGCATGATTGATTGATTAAACATCGAGCCCCCAGAACATAATAGAAATAGTAACAGAAAGTAACGGGTAACAGACTCGAGCAAAACAACCTAAGCATGCTAGTAAGACACGGGCTCAACCAAAAGGTTATAGGTATGGAGGTGAGGCAATATCAAGGTTAAGGGATTCATGTGATAGGTTCGTAACAGAAACAACTAATCATAGGGCTAGCAGAAATAGACAACGGAAAGTATCGGTAACCAATGTTGAAAGGAACACGATGGTTCATGTGAGTGATAACTTGCCTGCAAAACCCAGTAGCCTGGTACTGAGCTAACTCCTTAGAAGGGGTGTCGAAAGTATCGTCGTCTCAACGTCGTCGTTTATCCGAGAAGAAGCAAACAAACATTGCAGAAAGATAAGCAATCATTATCATGGCATAGTGCACAATCATGGGATGATGCATGTCAGGTTAATAGATGCATCAGAATAAACTAGTTGACAAGACAACACAATTTAATTGGACCCATATGCAATGTGAATTGCATATGGATGCAAAGGGTTTAGGTTGAAGCAATGAGCTACATTTGATTAACAAGTGTAAGTGGTTAAACATGATGCATGCATGATGATGATAACAAGATAACAACAAATAACAATGATAGATGCAAGTGAAAAAGGATTGGAACAAGTTTTGGAAATCATTGATTAAGTTTGGAAAGTTTGGTTACTTAAAACATGTCACACAAGTAATTGTTGTTTTCATCAAGTTAAATTGTTCAAAATAGATGACAAAGTTTATATTCGAAAAGGTTATGCTTTTATGGTTTGAAAACATACTTTATATGTCCCAAAAGAATTTGTTTTGATCAAGTTATGAATTTAACAATATTAAAGGAGTTAAATAAGATTTAAATTATTTAACCACTTTTAATTATTCAAAACAGAAAACAAATTTTATATTTGGGAAGAGGGTTTAATTTTGCATGGAAAACATATTTCATTTGTGGAAATTGGATTTAAAATGAGCAAGTTATTATTTTGGCAATTTTAAATGCAATAAATAAGAAACAGTTTTTTTCAGCAATTTAAATTATTCAAAACAGCAAACAAAATTTATATTTGGAAAGTACATGAAAAGTTGATTGGAAAACATATTTAGTTTGTTGAATTTGGAATTTTTATGAACAAGTTATGAATTTTGCAAAATTAAGTGATTTAAACAGGAATTCAAATATTTCAACAATTTAAAATATTCAAAACAGTAAATAAATTTTATATTTGGATAGATCATTCAATTTGGGGCAGAAAACATATTTAAAAAGTCAAAATTGGAGTTGGGATGAATTACTTATGCATTTTAGAACATTTGGTGCAAATCTGCCATTTTCATGAATCTAGGGACTTGAAAAGTATTTTTACAGGGGCTAGAATTGAACAACAGGGATCTATTGGTGATTTCTGACAAGTGTTGTGACCAAACAAAAAGCAGTAGAAAAGTTTGGGTTTTTTGGTGGGCAGGGGGTTCGAACCCCTGACCTGCTGCTGGCGCTGGACTTCTGCTAACCAGTGCGGCTGGCTTGTGGTTGTGACAGAGGACGGGCTGCGGGGAAGGTTAAGTTTCAGATACTGCCCAGAATTAATTGGACAAAAAAAAGAACAGCGAAAAGGGGTGGAGATGGGGAGTCGAACCCACGACCTGAGGGCTCCCTGCGTGCGCTGCTGCCAGTGGGCTGTGCGTGCACTTGTTGATAGGAAGGGAAACATGGGGGGTATGTGTTGTTGCTCGCGGTTATTTTTTCCTGTAACTGAATTTTGCCTGCGCTAACTGAACCTGGAATCGATCGCTGGCAGAAGCGGATGCCAGATCGCGCCGTGCGCGTGATGGTGCTTACGGGACCACGATCTGGAGGCGTACTAGGGCGCTGGGAAGTACGTACGATAGCAGTGCAGAGGGAGGGAGAGGGAACGAGGAGCAGTGGCTCACAGCGTTTGTCTCGATGTAGTCGTTCAGTCGACGGAGCAGAAAAGCGGCGGAAGATTCCGGCGACGGCGCGGTCGCTACGAGCTCTCCCAGCGGCGGGCGAGGGGACGGGGAGGCACACCGCACCGCCGCGGTTCCATTCCCGGCCGCGGGAGCTCCTCGAGGTGGCCGGGGCACCGGCGACGAGGGGGAGCAGTGGTGGTCTCGGGTGGGGTTCTGTTGATGGTTTCAGAAGATCAGAGAAAAGCTCGAGCAGAAAGGAGGGGGATGGCGGCGATGGAAGGGAATGTAGCTAGGGTTTCTAGGGTAGGCAGGGGGTAGGGTGGTGGTGCTTTAAGGAGGAAGAGGCTAGGTACGGCAGTGATCTGGAGGGGGGGATGGAGAATCATGTGGTTCTGAACATGTTCGTACTGAAGGGGAAGACGACAAGCAGGGAGGAGGGGTTGGGCCAGGAGGAAAAGAGAGTGGGCCTGGGGGAGAGAAGGGAAAAATGGGCCTGCTGGTTGCTCTCTCTCCCTCTAGCTTTATACTTTTTGCTAGGTTTTATTTTATTTTATTTTTGCAGCAAGGAAAATGGAACCAAAAGATAGTTTGTTGATTTGATAAAAATTTGGAAGAAAACATGTGGGTTTGTTATTCCAACAACTACCACTTGGCCACTTAAGTTTTTGAAATTAAAATTTATTTGTTGTTTTTGCACATTGGTTTGAATGGGAATAAATTGCAAATTAATTGATTAATATTTGAAAACAACAAGTTTAGTAGGGTGAACCCTATTATTAATTGGATTAAAATATTAGAATGGCTTGGTAGTTTTCATGACTTGGAATTTGGTGCTGTTGAATTTGCAGGGTATTTGATTGAATTTTATGATTAATTGGTTAAGGAGACAATATTTTAAAATAGGGTGATCAAATGATTTTTAATTGGAAACAAATGGTTGATTTGTTTTGCAATTTTCATAACTTTCAACAAGGGTTGTTGTTTGGAAGAAAATCATAACTGAATTTGAAAAGGGTTTGATTATTGGATGCATTTTTATAGAAATAAAATAATAGTTTGGAATCACACTTTAATGGAAACAAATAATTGTTTTATTTTGAAATATCTTTTTAGAAATTGTAACATCACAAGGATGAAACAAAAGGTTTGAAATTTGAGTTGAAATTCAAATAGAAAACAAAGGAAAACAAAGGAAAACAGTTGGAAAACAACTGAAAACAGAGGAAAACAAATGGAAAACAAACAAAACAAATGCAATCAACATGATGCCATGATGCAAAACATAAAATAACAGAGAGCAACCATTCTAAAGGCTATTTTTCAGACTTGGGATGTTACAGATATGATTCAATTTGGGTAGTAGTTGATCGTCTGACAAAGATAGCCCACTTTGTGCCCGTAAAGACCACATATACCAGTGCAAAGTTGGCTGATATCTATATGAAGAAAATTGTCTGTCTTCATGGTGTACCCAAGAGTATCGTATCAGACAGAGGTACCCAATTTACCTCACACTTCTGGAAACAACTACATGAGTCATTAGGAACCAGATTGGAGTTCAGTACGGCATTTCACCCTCAGACAGATGGCCAAACTGAGAGAGTAAACCAGATTCTGGAAGATATGCTAAGAGCATGTGCCCTAGACTATGGATCTAGTTGGGATGATAACTTGCCTTATGCAGAATTCTCTTATAACAATAGTTATCAAGCTAGTATCGAGATGGCACCGTTTGAAGCCCTGTATGGAAAGAAATGTACCACACCCCTGTTGTGGAGTGGTTTAGGAGAAAGAAGTTTCTTTGGTCCTAACATCATTCAAGAGGCTGAAGAGAAAGTTAGACTAATCAAGGATAGACTGAAGATAGCACAGTCAAGACAGAAAAGCTATGCTGACAACAAGCGTAGAGATGTTTCTTATGAAACAGGAGATAGAGTCTACTTGAGAGTATCACCCCTTAGAGGTGTGAACAGATTTGGAATCAAAGGAAAACTAGCGCCACGATTCATAGGACCATTCAAAGTGGTGTCTCGCAAAGGAGAGGTAGCATATGAATTGGAATTACCAGAAGTACTTTCAGCAGTACACAATGTGTTCCATGTCAGTCAGCTGAAGAAATGTCATCCTGAGATGTCATAAACTTCCTTGAGCGATACAGTACCCCTAGGAGAGGTACAAATAGAAAGTGACCTGACTTATGAGGAGAAACCCATCAAAATCCTGGCAAGAGCTGAGAGGAATACCCGTACCAAGACCATCAAATTTTGCAAAGTTCGGTGGAATCACCATACCGAGGAAGAAGCAACCTGGGAACGGGAAGAAGACCTCAGAGAAGATCACCCTCACCTATTTGCTAACCTTTCCGAAGCCCGGGGACGTGCTTCATCTTAAGGGGGTTAGTCTGTAACATCCTAGGTCTTCTCAAAACTTTTAAACAAGCATGCATACATATTATCATAAGATAGTCTCACAAAAGCACATTTAAAAATTTAAACATCACTAAACAAAACCCTATGGGTTTACCTCAAAAAAATAATCCTACATTTGGCTCCATGCAAATTCACCTATTTTGAATCTTAGTTTGTTTTTTCAAAAGTCACCAAAACATTTTAAAAGTTTAAAACTTTGTAACTTAAATATTCTGCAAAACCATCCAATTTTAGTTGGCCCACCCAACAAATTGTTTGGAGTTTCCTTGGTGTATTAAAAGAGAACAGAAAAGAAAAATAAAACAGAACAAAAAAAAGAGAAAGGAAAGAAACCGGCCGGCCCAGTCCCTTCCCCCTGTCCCTCTCTCTCTAGGCAGCCCACGGGCCCAAACCCTACGCACCGCGCGCGCGCCAGGCAGTCCAGCCCGCTACCCCCACTCCCTCTCGCTGCCATGTGGGCCCAGGTGACGCCACGCTGGCGTCACGCTGACGCTCACCCCCAACCTCTCTCCGTTTCAACCGCAACCGCGCCCGCAACTCCTCCCACGATCACCTCGCCCTCGCAGCGCCCGCACCCTCCAAAAACCCCTCCACGCACGCGCCTCCACCTCCTCTCTATTTCCCCTCACTCTCCCCGAGATCCCACGCCTCCAGCCGCACCAATTCCCTCGCCGGAGTTCGACTACCTGCCGCCGTCTGCTACAAAATTCAGCCAGGTGAGCCCTCCACCGCGGCCGCAACCGCGCGCTAGTGTCTCGTCGTGCTCCCGCGAACCTCCCTAACCCCTTTCGCATTTCTTTTCGCCCTTCGGTCCCCGAGAACCACACGGACTGAAGCTCGCCGGAGCCGCGCCGCCTCCATCGAGCCCCCCCCCCCATCGTTCCCGAAAGCGAGGGGACTCCCCGTGGTCACCCTCTGCATCCCCGCGGTTTGCTGCGTCTCGTCATCGACTTGCCGAGACCGGAGAGCCACCGTGGGTCCGTCGCCGTCGTCTCCCGAGGGCAGCGCCGCCGCGTACCTTTCTTCCGGCCGTTCAGCCGCCAGGTGAGCTCCACCCCCGCCCCCTACCGTCCGATCTAACCTCAACGGTTAGATCCTTCGCAGTTGACCGGTACACGCCCCAGTCAGCGCGTGCAAACCCGATCCAATCATGCGGCGCCGCGTGGCCCTGCCTCGTCAGCGCACAGTCAGCCCCCCCGTTTAAATAGTTTAATTTCTTTTTCAAAAACAGAAACACCTGTCCCACTTTAATTCAATAGAAAATTAAATATAGATCCAAAAATGGTGAGACTTGAACCTATAGAAAGCTAATAAAATTCTCTACCCAAATAAAAAAATATTAGGTGGTCTCTGTATAAAATTTTGGAGTAATCATTAATTTGCCAAAACCACTCATAAACACCATTTAATTCATAGTTTGAGTTCTACTACCTCAATTTTGTTAATTTTGTAGTCTCTAGATTCCTGAGAACTTGTAGAACACAATGGAACCAGAGAAAACCAAAATTGTATCGTGCACACACTTTCTATTTCAAATTTAGTCAAATCAGTAATCTGTCCATAATTCAAATTCTGAAATGTATTTTTGAGTGAAACCAACTGGGTCACCTTGGTATTGGTACCCTCTATCCAGAGAGACCAATGACCACATTTTTACAGAAACTTAAAAGTGTGTTTAAAATTTAATTAATCCAAAGACCTATAAATGGACTACTAAATTGGAGAAATAAAATTAATGCAATGAGATAAAATTCAACCAGAGCCTTGTATCAACCAAATACACCTCATGATATGCCAAACACACCCCAACACTACAACCAACATGTGTAAAACAAATCTTACATTCATGCATGCATACATGTTTATGTTTGTTTGTTTGAATAGTGTGTTTATGTTTGTATGGTTATTGCTTTTTAGACTTTGGAGGAGATCAGCACAACTCCTGTGACTGTTGTGCTTGCGCTAGTTGCAGCTACCAAGGCAAGTGATGCTCATGTCCCACTTTTTATTGCATTAGAGTTTTCAGTAGTGTGCATGATAGGTGATATTATTATTTTCCAAGTATATGCTATGCTCAGAACACCTAGTAGTGTGTAGCCAACCTGAAACCCCTGCTAGGTACTAGTTTAGCTATACCAGAACAATATCACAACTGCTGCTGCTAGTTATTGGGTTGTGATACTTTGAAAATTGAAAATTAACAACCCAATGAAACACCTGGGTGGATTGGTAATTGCTTGGATTATGTTGAGTGACTACTCAGGGCCATGTTTGTGGTGGTTGTCACCTGGGTAACCACTCCCAGGGCCATGGATGTGGTGGTTGTCACCTGAGGGTACACTTGTGGATTGCCACCCAGGACTAAAGAGATCTGTAGGTCTTCCATGTATAGTTAGCTTCCAGTGCAGCCTTGAAGTAATATGGGCTCTGCCAAGATTTAGTAAGTTGTGGGGGTTCCTACTGTTGTATTGACAAGGGGTGGTAGAATTTTAGGAGCAACGAGTCAATACTGGTATGGTTGAATCCCTCTTCCCAAAGATCTTGTCTCATTTTTCTCTCGGGGAAAATGAGTCTCAAGGTGAAAGTGCACAACCTCTGGAGAGTTTAAAAACTAAGATCTTAGCCGTGTCCCCGGTTATGGGCCAGTTGAGAAAACTAGACATAGTTGGTGCTGAAGGATCTCCTCATCTTTTCTGAATAAATTAAAACTTGGTAGTAACTTTTTCCTAGAGCACATGCTGTGTCTACCCCTATGTGCTACCTTTTCAAACTCATGGTGTGTCTTCCCATGATGCGTTTATTAAACTTCATGGTGTGTCTACCCATGATGCCTTTATCAAACTACATGGTGTGTCTACCCATGTTGATTTTCAAAGATTTTTCAATGATTTATCGAATATAGGGCAAAACTGGCTTTATTCAAATAGCCCAGACTCCACCAGCCAAATATCATGTAGATAGTTATCCCTCACAAATGCCACCATATAAGTGTCACTTGCCAGTACATTGTTTGTACTGACCTCCTCCCCTGTGGGGGCTGCATATTCCAACGTGCAGGTCGTTCAGATGATGAGTAGCTGTTTAGGATCTCGAGTCTACATCCCAACATGTCTGCCTGTGGCGCATGAAGAGAAGGAGGCTCATTGAAGATTTGTTTCCGTTGTATTTGCTTTGAACTCTGTTATGTGGGGCTATTCCATGTTGACTATGCCAATTTGTAAGACTATTTCATTTCGTATCTAATGGATCATACGTTGTAGATTGATGTTATTGCAATGAATATTTCATTTTGTTATGTGTATGCTATCAGTGATCCCGGGAATGGCAGGTACACAGGTATTCTACCTTTGTAAAAAGGTAGGGTGCTACAGTGCACCGTGTGGTTTAGCATTATATTTATATTTTGTGCTGGATAACCCTATGAAATTGTGGTGTTTGCGTGGAACCATCTGGGTCCCATGGTGATAGCGTGGGGGTTACTTATTTGGGAAAGTGCTTACTCTGAGGAGTGCTGTTAAAGCCCTACGCATGGATTGGTGTTGTTATTCGACCGGAGAGTGGTTAAGAGTAGCATAGTGAAGAGAAGATATCTAATTATTCAATTATGTGATCATTGTTGAGAGTGTCCTCTAGTGAAAGTAGGATCCCTAGGCCTTATTTCCAAGCATTGAAACACCGTTTTCCGCCTGTTCTGCTACATGTTAGCTTGCTGCCATTTCTATTTCAGATTGCTATTATCACTTATTTATCATCCATATTACTTGCATTTTACTCTCTCTCCGCCGAACTAGTGCTCCTATACAACTTACAATTGTATTAGGTGTGTTGGGGAAACAAGAGACTTCTAGTATCTTAATTGCAGGGTTGCTTGAGACGGATATCTTTGACCTCTACCTCCCCGAGTTCGATAAACATTGGGTAGTCCACTTAAGGGAAACTTGCTGCTGTTCTACAAACCTCTGCACTTGGAGGCCCAACATTGTGTACAAGAATAGAAGCGTGCGTAGACATCAGGCTCCCAACCATCATCTAATTTCCTAGGGATATTTTGTTTCTAGTTTCAGCTTTTCTTCTCTAACTTTCATGAGAGTATTGGTAATATGTTTAGTAAATGCCATATTCATGGCACTAGCATTGGGACTTCTAGCAAGATTTTGTAGAAACATAATAACTTCAGAAATATTGCAATCATCAAAATAAAAATTAGTATCATCAAAAGTAATGGGACCATTATCTCCCACATCTCTAGAAATTTCATCACTTTTATCAGATGCAATTTCAGCAATTTGAGGCAGTGTAGCACGTTTCACCGAAGGGGTAGAGACTTTGTTAACACCAACTACTTTACCATTGATAGTAGGAGGTTTACTAGCACTTGGAACTTCAGTTTTACTAGTGGTGGTGATAGTGCAAACTCTAGTAATAATATTCATTTTAGCCAATTCATCTTCTCTTTCCCACCTAGCACGTAGTTCAGCCATCAACCTAACATTATTATCAATTCGAACTTGGATGGCATTCAAAGTTTTACTTTCTTTAACATCATATGGCAAAACCTTCAGTTTTAGAAAATCAACATCAATAGCTAGGCTATCTACTTTAGAGGCAAGAACATCTATTTTGCCAAGCTTTTCCTCAATAGATTTATTAAAAGCAGTTTGTGTGATAATAAATTCTCTAAGCATGTTTTAAAGATCAGAGGTAGAGCTTTTATTATTATTGTAGGAATTGCCATAAGAATTACCATAACCATTATTAGGAGGATAGGGCTTATAATTGTTCCCACCAAAATTATTTCTATAAGCATTGTTGTTAAAATTATTATTTCTAATAAAGATCACATCAACATGCTCTTCTTGAGCAACCAAAGAGGCTAAAGGAACATTATTTGGATCAACTTGAGCTTTACCATTAACAAGCATAAACATAATAGCATCAAGCCTTTCACTCAAAGAGGAGGTTTCCTCAACAGAATTTACCTTCTTACCTTGTGGAGCTCTCTCAGTGTGCCACTCTGAATAATTTATCATCATATCATAAAGAAGCTTTGTTGTATTGCCCAAAGTGATGGACATAAAGGTACCTCCAGCAGCTGAATCCAATAGGTTCCTTGAGGAGAAATTCAGTCCTGCATAAAAGGTTTGTATAATCATCCAAGTAGTCAGTCCATGAGTGGGACAATTCTTCACCATAGTTTTCATTCTTTTCCAAGCTTTAGCAACATTTTCATTATCAAATTGTTTAAAATTCATTATGTCACTTCTCAGGGATATAATCTTAGCAGGAGGATAATATTTTCCAACGAAAGCATCTTTACACTTAGTGAAGGGTACGTTGCATAGAAAACAAAAAATTTCCTACGCGCGATAAACCCGAATGGCCAAGATCTAATCTATGAGATGAAAGGAAACATGGAGAAAGAGAGTCTTGAGATAACATACCCTCGAAGAATCAAAGTGGTACGAGATAAAATCTCATTGTTGGCGTAGTCGTACTCACGCCAATCCCGAGCGAGAAGAAGTGCATCGCAATCCGGCGGTGCCTCCGTAATTGGTCACACGTTCAGCTCGATGAAGACTTCCATTCCCTCGATCCACCGGGTAGCGGAAGTAGAGGATCCCCCCGGAACTCCAGCAACACGACGACGTGGTGGTGGTGAAGAATCCCACGGTCAGGGCTTCGCCAAGCCGGAGACCATGGAATGGAGCAGTGGGTGGAGGGAAAAGGAAGTGGGCAAGTGTGTGGAGAAGAGGGAGCTGTCATCCTCCTTTTATAGGGGAGGGGGAGGCAGCCCAAGGGGGGGTGCGGCCAGCCATGTGTGCCCCCACGTTTTCCTCTCTTCATGTGAGTGGAAGCCCCACTCACACCCACTCATGCTCACTTAATTTTCCACTTAGAAAATCCAAAGGTTTTTCTTTAATAAATAAATAAAACATTTATATTTCTTTATTTATATTTGTTAATTCCATTAACAAACATTTTCATGCAGCACCTCGAATCATTTGTTAATTCTATTAACAACCATTCAACGAAAAACCCCTTGAACTATTTCAAGTTTCCCCGAAACAATTTCGGAGCTGCCCAGAATATTCTTCGGTATTTCGTATCCTCTCTAACGCTTCATCGAACCTTAAGTGTGTCACCCTACGGTTCACGAATAATATAGACATGATCGAGACTCCTCTCTGATCAATAATCAACAGCGGGATCTGGAGATCCGTGACGACTCCTATATATTCAACGATGACTCTCGTGATCGTGTGAACCTTTCAACGTCGTAACGATTTCCCTTTGTCTCGCGATATTTTACTTGTCCGAGATCCCATCAGCGGTATCCACCATACCTTGTTCGATCTTGTTATCCGACAAGTACTCTTTTCTCGATCCCGTGATATAACATCCTTGTCATCATATCACGTGCTTGCAAGCGGTGTCGATGTGATATCACCGAGAGGGCCCTGAGTTTATCTCTCCGTCATATTGGATGGACAAATCCCACTCTTGATCCATGAGCTTCAACTAACACTTTCCGAATACCTAATGCCACCTTTATAGTCACCCTTTTACGGTGTGACGTTTGATGTCATCAAAGTATTCTTTCGGTATTAGTGATTAACATGATCTCATGGTCTAAGGAACAATGTTACTCCGAATGTAAGACATAACAACAAAACTAAATGACTTGATCGTATTGTTATACTTAGTTAGGGTCTAAGTTCATCACGTCATTCTCCTAATGACATGACCCCGTTATTAACAACATCCAATGTTTATGATCAGGAAACCTTGATCATCTGTTAATCAACGAGCTAGTTAAAAGAGAGGCTTCACTAGAAACGTTGGTTTGTTTATTAATCACACATGTATTAACGTTTCCGGTTAATACAATTCTAACATGAGAAATAAACATCTATCATAAACAAGGAATACCATAATAAACACTTTATTATTGCCTCTTGGGCATATTCCCTTCAGTCTCCCACTTGCACTAGGGGCAATAATCTATATTACATAGTGATGAATCTAACACCCATTGAGTTCTGGTGTTGATCATGTTTTTCCCTTGGGAGAGGTTTAGTCAATGGATCTGCCAAATTCAGATCCGTATGTACTTTGCAAATCTTCACATCCCCATCTGCGACATGTTCTTCGATGGAGTGAAAACGGCGCTTGATATGCTTGGAATTCTTGTGAGACCTTGGCTCCTTAGCATTAGCTATGGAACCATTGTTGTCACAATAGATAACCATTGGATCGAACGCACTCGGAACCACTCCTAGTTCGGATATGAACTCCTTCATCCAAACTGCTTCCTGTGTTGCCTCCGAGGCAGCAACATATTCTGCTTCTCTTGATGATCTCGCCACCACGGATTGCTTGGAATTCCTCCAACTTACTGCTCCTCCATTCATAACAAATACGTACCCGGACTGAGACTTAGAGTCATCCGGATCAGTGTCGAAGCTAGCATCGACGTAACATCTTGCGACGAGCTCTTCTTCACCGCCATATATGAGAAACATATCCTTAGTTCTTCTCAAGTACTTAAAGATATTCTTGACCGCCGTCCAGTGTTCCAAACTTGGATCGGTTTGGTACCTACTAGTCAAACTAATAGCACGTGCCACATCCGGTCTTGTACATAGCATATCATACATGATAGAACCTATGGCTGAAGCATAGGGAATCTTATTCATTTTCTCTCTATCTTCTGCTGTAGCTGGACATTGAGTCTTACTCAACGTTTTGCCTTGCAACATAGGTAAGAACCCCTTCTTACTATCTTCCATTCTGAACTTCTTCAGAATCTTGTCAAGGTATGTACTTTGCGAAAGTCCAATTAAGCGTCTTGATCTATCCCTGTAGATTTTGATGCCTAATATATAAGCTGCTTCACCGAGGTCTTTCATCGAAAAACTACTGTTCAAATAACCTTTTACGCTTTTTAAAAGTTCTATATCATTTCCAATCAACAATATGTCATCCACATATAGTACTAGAAATGCTACAGATCTCCCACTCACTTTCTTGTAAATACAAGCTTCTCCGTATGTTTGGACAAATCCAAACCATTTGATCACCTTATCAAACCGGAGGTTCCAACTCCGGGATGCTTGCTTCAGTCCATAAATGGAACGTTCAATCTTGCACACCTTGTCAGCATCCTTAGGATCAACAAAACCTTTGGGTTGCATCATATACAACTCTTCCTCAATGTAACCATTAAGGAACGCCGTTTTGACATCCATCTGCCAGATTTCATAATCGAAAAATGCAGCAACTCCTAACATAATCCTAACCGACTTAAGCATCGCTACTGGTGAGAAAGTCTCATCGTAGTCAATTCCTTGAATTTGTCGGAAACCTTCTGCGACAAGTCGAGCTTTATAGACGGTCACATCACCATCAGATTCAGTTTTATTTTTAAAGATCCATTTATTCTCAACGGCCTTGCGGTCATCGGGTAAGTCCACCAAAGTCCAAACTTGGTTTTCGTACATGGATCCTATTTCGGATTTCATGGCTTCAAGCCATTTGTTGGAATCTGGGCTCATCATCGCTTCATCATACATCACAGGGTCATCACCTCCATCTACCATGAAGTTTAATACGAGATCTCCATATAGTTCAGGAGATGTACGTTCCCTAGTTGACCTGCGAGGTGCGGTAGTTTCCTCTTCTGGAGTTTCATGATCTTGATCATTAGATCTCTCTTCAACTGACGGGGTCGGCACCGGAACAACTTTCGGCGCTGCGCTACTCGCCATTCCAATAAGAGAAGGTTCAATAACCTCGTCGAGTTCTACCGTCCTACTATTCACACCTTTCGAGAGAAACTCCTTCTCCAAAAAGGATCCATTCTTGGCAACGAAAATCTTGCCTTCAGATCTGTGATAGAAGGTGTACCCTATTGTTTCTTTAGGGTATCCTATGAAGCCGCATTTTCCCGCTTTGGGTTCTAGTTTATCAGGTTGAAGCTTCTTCACATAAACATCGCATCCCCAAAATTTTAGAAATGACAGCTTAGGTTTGTTTCCAAACCATAATTCATACGGTGCCGTTTCAACAGATTTAGATTGTGTCCTATTTAAAGTGAACGCAGTGATCTCTAGTGCATAACCCTAAAACGACAGTGGAAAATCTGTAAGAGACATCATAGATCGAACCATATCTAATAAAGTATGATTACGACGTTCGGAAACACTATTACGCTGTGGTGTTCCGGCAGGTGTGAGTTGTGAAACTATTCCACATTGTTTCATATGCATGCCAAACTCGTAACTTAGATATTCACCTCCACGATCAGATCGTAGAAATTTAATTTTTCTGTTACGTTGATTTTCAAATTCACACTGAAATTCTTTGAACTTTTCAAATGTCTCAGATTTATGTTTCATTACGTAAATATACCCATATCTACTCAAATCATCTGTGAAAGTTACAATATAACGATATCCACCACACGCTGATACACTCATTGGTCCACACACATCAGTATGTATGATTTCCAGTAAGTCTGTCGCCCATTCCATGGTTCCAGAAAACGGGGTTCTAGTCATCTTGACCATAAGGCATGGTTCACATGTTTCAAATGATTCATAATCAAGTGATTCTAAGAGTTCATCAGAATGGAGCTTCTTCATGTGTTTAACACCAATATGACCTAAGCGGAAATGCCACATGTAAGTAGCAATATCATCATTTAACTTAATTCTTTTGGCATTCACATTATGAATATGTGTATCAATACTATCAAGATTCAAAAGAAATAAAACATTATTCTCAGGTGCATGACCATAAAAGATATTACTCATATAAATCGAACAACTATTGTTCTCAGACTTAAAGGAATAACCATTCCGCATTAAGCAAGATCCAGAAACGATATTCATGCTTAATGCAGGCACCAAATAACAATTATTGAAGTTTATAACTAATCCCGATGGTAGACGTAGAGGTAGCGTCCCGATGGCGATCACATAAACTGTTGATCCATTGACGACGCGCATCGTCACCTCATCCTTTGCTAGTGGTCGCTTATTCTGCAGCTCCTGTTTCGAGTTACATATGTGAGCAACCGAACCAGTATCAAATACCCAGGTGCTACTACGAGTACTAGTAAGGTACACATCAATAACAAGTATATCATATATACCTTTGTTCATTTTGCCGGCCTTCTTATCTGCCAGATATTTGGGGCAATTGCGCTTCCAGTGGCCAGTACCCTTGCAATAAAAGCACTCAGTCTCAGGCTTAGGGCTATACTTGGTTTTCTTCTCAGGAGCAGCAACAGATTTTCCACCCTTCTTGAAGTTTACCCTTGGCTTGCCTTTCTTGAAACTAGTGGTCTTATTGATCATCAACACTTGATGTTCTTTCTTGATCTCCACTTCAACAGTTTTAAGCATCGAGAGAAGCTCGGGAAGAGACTTCTTCATGCTTTGCATATTATAGTTCATCACGAAGTTCTTGTAACTAGGTGGCAGAGATTGGAGAACACGATGTATCACTAGCTCAATGGGAATCGATATTCCAAGGCTATGATCTTATCAGCGTACGCAGACATCTTGAGTACGTGCTCAGCTAAAGAACTTTTCTGAAGCGTCAGAACTCTCAACTGCGGCATGGGTATCGAAAAACATTTTCAATTATCCCATTGTAGCATAAGAAGTGCTGTTCTCGAAACGTTTTTGCAGCTCTGGCTCTAATCCATAGAGGATGTCGCAATGAACTATACTGTGGTCTTCTTGTTGAGTCAGACAAACATTTTTATCTTCATCAGAAGCATCATCAGCGGGTTGGTCACTTAGTGGTGCATCAAGCACATAGAGCTTCTTGCAAGCGGTGAGGAGAATCCTCAGGTTAAGTGCCCAGTTGGTAAAGTTGCTTCCATTGTTCGCTAGTTTTTCTATCTCCATGAACATATTGAAATTGAAAGTGGGTGGTGCCATGATCTACAACATATTTGCAAACACTATTTAGAATATGTTTATGATAAATTAAGTTTAAGTTAATTCTAAAATTATCCCATGAACTCCCACTCAAAAACAACATCCCTCTTAGTCGTCTTTAGTGATTACACGAACCAGATTCACTACATCGAAACCGATCATCACGTGAGACGGTGTAGTTTCAAAGGCGAACATCAATATGTTCATCATATCATCCATATGACTCATGCTTTACCTTTAGGTTACGTGTTCCGAGGCCATGTCTGTACATGCTAGGCTCGCCAAGTAGAATCATAGTATTGCGTGTGTTTCAAGGCGATGACTGTACATGCTAGGCTTGAAAACACCCGTTGTATGCGAACGTTGAGTCTATCACACCCGATCATCACGTGGTGTCTCGAAACGACGAACTTTCTTAACGGTGCATACTTAAGGAAGAACACATTATTATCTTGATATTAAGTGAGAGGGATCATCTTATAATGCTACCGTCGCGATCTAAGCAAAATAAGATGCATAAAAGGATAAACATCACATGCATGGATAATGTGATATGATATGGTCCTTCTTGCACTTGATCTCCATCTTGTGCATCATGGTATGATCTCCATCATTCCACCGGCGTGGCACCAAGGTTCGTGGCACCTCCATCTTGATTGTCCATTACAACATATCACATGGATATGATATACAACACGCATGCCATAAAAATAAGACAACCATATGGCTCCAGCCGGTATGTCAATAATTTACAAAATATATCATCTCATACATAACATTTGTAACATTGACCATATCACATCACATGCCCTGCAAAAACGAGTTAGATGCCTCTAATTTATTTTTGCATACTTTACGTGGCTTGGACTTACGAAGATAGAACCGTCATACCTACGTACAAGAACCACAACGTTGATAAAACATATTTTTAACAACACTTTGTAGATTAGATCTTAACTATAGTAGGATAAACGGACACCCCCTTAGTCACAAGTGAGACAATTCTCGCGTACATAGTACACGTAAACTTAGTCTAGGGCAGCATCATCCTACTATGCCGCTAAGATCATAAAATACTCAAAGAGGCAAAAACATGATCATCAACGCCCACATACTCCTATGTGTTTTACCCGTACAAATCATCTACGTATAGATCCGGCTCTGATATCACTGAAGGGTGCGTTGCATAGAAAACACAAATTTTCCTACGCGCGATAAACCCGAAACGCCAAGATATAATCTATGAGATGAAAGGCAACGGGGAGAAAGAGAGTCTTGAGATAACATACCCTCGAAGACTCAAAGTGGTACGAGATAAAATCTCGTTGTTGGCGTAGTCGTACTCACGCCGATCCCGAGCGAGAATAAGTGCAACGCAATCCGGCGGTGCCTCCGTAATCGGTCACACGTTCAGCTCGATGAAGACTTCCGTTCCCTTGATCCAGCGGGTAGCAGAAGTAGAGGATCCCCCCGGAACTCCAGCAGCACGACGGCGTGGTGGTGGTGAAGAATCCCACGGTCAGGGCTTCGCCAAGCCGGAGACCATGGAATGGAGCAGTGGGTGGAGGGAAAAGGAAGTGGGCAAGTGTGTGGAGAAGAGGGAGCTCTCACACTCCTTTTATAGGGAAGGGGGAGGCAACCCAAGGGGGGGTGCGAACAGCCATTGGTGCCCCCACCTTTTCGTCTCTTCATGTGAGTGGAAGCCCCACTCACACCCACATATGCTCCCTTAATTTTCCACTTAGAAAATCCAAAGGTTTTTCTTTAATAAATAAATAAAACATTTTTATTTCTTTATTTATATTTGTTAATTCCATTAACAAACATTTTCATGCAGCACCTCGAATCATTTGTTAATTCTATTAACAACAATTCGACGAAAAACCCCTTGAACTATTTTAATTTTCCCCGAAACAATTTCGGAGCTGCCCAAAATATTCTTCGGTATTCC
Organism: Alopecurus myosuroides; assembly: GCA_028641055.1. Classification (NCBI taxonomy): domain Eukaryota; kingdom Viridiplantae; phylum Streptophyta; class Magnoliopsida; order Poales; family Poaceae; genus Alopecurus; species Alopecurus myosuroides. The sequence goes on along the minus strand of CM054058.1, from coordinate 300,172,554 downwards.
GTATCCTCTCTAACGCTTCATCGAAACTTAAGTGTGTCACCCTACGGTTCGCGAATAATATAGACATGATCGAGACTCCTCTCCGATCAATAATCAACATCGGGATCTGGAGATCCGTGCTGACTCCTATATATTCAACGATGACTCTCGTGATCATGTGAACCTTTCAACGTCGTAACGATTTCCCTTTGTCTCGCGACATTTTACTTGTCCGAGATCCGATCATCGGTATCCACCATACCTTGTTCGATCTGTTTATCCGACAAGTACTCTTTTCTTGATCCCGTGATATAACATCCTTGTGATCATATCACGTGCTTGCAAGCGGTGTCGATGTGATATCACCGAGAGGGCCCTGAGTATATCTCTTCGTCAGATTGGATGGACAAATCCCACTCTTGATCCATGAGCTTCAACTAACACTTTCCGAATACCTAAAGCCACCTTTATAGTCACCCTTTTACGGTGTGACGTTTGATGTCATCAAAGTATTCTTTCGGTATTAGTGATTAACATGATCTCATGGTCTAAGGAACAATGTTACTCCGAATGTAAGACATAACAACAAAACTAAATGACTTGATCATATTGTTATACTTAGTTAGGGTCTAAGTTCATCACGTCATTCTCCTAATGACATGACCCCTTTATTAACAACATCCAATGTCTATGATCAGTAAACCTTGATCATCTGTTAATCAACGAGCTAGTTAAAAGAGAGGCTTCACTAGGAACATTGGTTTGTTTATTAATCACACATGTATTAATGTATCCGGTTAATACAATTCTATTATGAGAAATAAACATCTATCATAAACAAGGAATAACATAATAATCACTTTATTATTGCCTCTCGGGCATATTCCCTTCACTTAGTCCTTGAATCAATACTATTTCTAGGCAAAGATAGCAACCATTCTTTAGCTCTTCCTCTCAACGAGAAAAGAAATAATTTAAGTTTAATAATATCTCCATCCACATCTTTATATTTTTGCATCTCACATAGTTCAACAAAATTATTAAGGTGAGCAGCAGCATCATCAGTACTAACACCAGAAAATTGCTCTTTCATAACAAGATTTAATAAAGCAGGTTTAATTTTATAGAAAGCAGCAGTAGGTGCAGGTGGAGCAATATGTGTGCAAATAAAATCATTGTTGTTTGTGCTAGTGAGGTCACACAACTTAGTATTCTCAGAGGAACTCATTTTAGCAAAATAAAAGCAAGCAAATAAATAACAGCTATAAAGTAAACTAATTTTTTTTGTGTTTTTGATATAAAGAAGCAAAACAAGACAAATAAAATAAAAACAAGACAATAAAAAAAAATAAAGAGGTTGAGAGTGAGAGACTCCCCTTGCCAGAAGACTTCTTTCTCCTCGACAACGACGCCAGAAATTCTTTGCGACGCCTCGATGGTGCAAGGAATTCTTGTTGCTTGTGATGGCGTGTTGGGAACCCCAAGAGGAGGGTGTGATGAGTGCATCGGTAAGAATTTCCCTCAGTTAAGAACCAAGGTTATCAATCCAGTAGGAGAAAGAGGATCTTCGGATGGTTGATTCCATTGACGGTAGTGATGGCGCTTCACCGGTGTCAGCAACAATGCAGAACCTGCACACAACACAACCAAAATACTTTGTCCCAACGGTATAGTGAGGTTGTCAATCTCACCGGTCTTGCTGAAAATAAAGATTAGACGTATAGTGTGGAAAATGTTGTATGCTTGGAGTAAGTAAAGAAAGCAGGGATTTGCAGTGGTTTGTTTAACAGTGTAGGAAAATGGACCGGGGTTCATAGGTTCACTAGTGGTGTCTCTCCATAAAAGATAGCATGCTGGGTGAACAAATTACAGTTGGGCAATGGACAAATAGAGGTTGCACCATAGTGCACATTCATGACATGATGACTACTATGATATTTAGTGCGGGCATTACAACAATATACATAGACCGTAATCCAACTGCATCTATGACTAATAATCCACCCTCAGGTTATCATCCGAATCCCCTTAGGTATTAAGTTGCAAAAAACAGATAATCGCATTAAGCAATGTGTGTAATGTAAGCAATGATCGTGCACACAGGCACTCACACCGTTGTTATCTCCCTAGTGGCAACAACACATCCTCCCCCGTCACGTTTCTTTCACTCGAGCACAGGCGAAAAGGAGGCATGAACCCAACTATCGAGCATAAATACTCCCTCATGGAGTCACTAGCAACTACTTGGCCAGAGCAACCACTAGCAATAGAAAGCATGCAACATCACAAATAACATATGCAATAAAGACTATAATCAACTTGGCATAAGTTTAATATTCATCGGATCCTAGCAAACACAACACATAGAATTACATAAGAACAATGTCGATCATGTTAGGCAGCTAACGAGATCTAAACATTGATGCATAGGAGGAGAAGACAACCATCTAGATACTACTATGGACCCGTAGGCCAAGGATGAAGTACTCACGCATCACTCCGGAGGCGGGCATGGTGATGAAGAGGCCTCTGGTGATGATCTTCTCTCCGGCAGGGTGCCGGGAGACAACTTCAGAACCCCCCTGATATAGGGTTGACGACGACGGAGGCTGCGGAACTTTTCGGCGATTTTTGATCAGGTGCCTAGGGGTTTCCTTCGGAGGGGAATAAATAAGCGAAAGGGCGGCG